>CM060951.1:48402790-48687790 GCA_030765055.1 Mantis religiosa | reverse complement strand
AACTTCGTTTGAATGTGACTAATATTGAACTAAAGACACGTTTATTTTCGACACAAAGTTTCATGTTTCACCATCATTGATCATACTGAACTGACGGCGCTTCTGAGTATTAGAACATATTTTTTGTGGTTATTAAAATAATTATATTTGTATACCAATGGACGATTTCGTATTTTAATGTTGCACTGAGTTTTAGGTATCGTTTGTTGCATTTGTTGATTAAACAAAAAAACGATCGCCATATAGAATAGTAATTTATATAATATTTATAGATTCTTGCAAGAAAATGGAAAAGTTTCGTAGTGAAGAAAAAGGGTTGACGTTCTACACTGGCGCAAATAATTTCTTTGTAAGCTTCGTGACTAGTAGAAACAATGTGAAATAAGAAAATAAAGGGATAATACTTTGTGAAAAAGAAAAGGCGTGGGAAGAACTCAAACAACATCAACTCTCACAGATTTAAGTGCTAAAACAGGTTAGTAAAACATTAACCAGTACGGTCCGAAATGTTCTATTGAGACTGTGCACAGCTTAATATCAAAATTATCTCCCACTATGACTGAACAAACGAAAATTGAGAGATAAAAAGCCTAAAAATTATAAACGGTGGTTGATGAAACCCGGAAAACAAAATGTTTTTAATGTATCTTTAAAAAGTAAGTACTTTTTAATATAGATTTTTTTCATTATTTTACTTCCGGTTTTAAGATACTAGCATCTGCTTTGTAGTTCCTGTACTTACAAAAATTATTATTTGTAATTTAGAATGAAGATGAAATAGGATTCCTTTTTTATTTGCTTACATTGTTGATATAATACCATGCTGTTTGTAATTGAGTCACGCTGTATGAGATTAAATTTCCACACAAGGCAGTTCCTACGTGTTCGATACAATGACTTAGCTTTATCTGAAAAGGTTTGTTCGGGGTTTCCCCTTATCCCGAAAGATGAATGTCGGATAGCAAGCTCTGTGGACTCTGGGCTCATTTGAGCATTATTTCACCTATTTCATTCATGTACGGTTTGGCTTAACGTTGGACGAGTTAATTTTAAAAATGTGCATATATATACACGCATCAGTCATCAAATTCCAATTAAAGTGGAAATTAATTGTTATTTCACACTGGCCGTGTGTAGGCTAAATTGTGGAAACGTAGAGTCAGAATGAAAAACTCAATGCCATAGCCGGGATTTGAACCACGGATCTTCTGGTTTCCGTCCAGCCACTCTACCATTGAGCTACTATGGCTAACGTGGCTATATGACATTAAATTCTCCAAAATACGAGTGGGAAAATACGAGTCAGTTGGAGAATTTAATGTCATATTGGCACGTTGGGCATAGTGGCTCAGTGGTAGAGCGGCTGGGCAGAAACCAGAAGATCCGTGGTTCAAATCCCGGCTATGGCATTGAATTTTTCATTCTCACTCTAATTTTCCACAAAGTCTAAGATTGTTTATACAAAGCTAAAAAAAATAGGGCTTTTATTAATACCTATTAGAATAGGCAAGGAAATAATTAGGCGAATCTCTCTCTCTCTCTCTCTCTCTCTCTCTCTCTCTCTCTCTCTCTCTCTCTCTCTCTCTCTAATAAACCTATACGGAAAGGAAAAGTCCACAAGTGGCTTTAGGTTCCATTCCAGAGAGAGTAGATTATAGCGTTTCATTGAAATACATTCACATACTGGCTAATAAATATTTCAAAGGGAGTTGTGAAATTTAATACTGTAATAATGATGATGATAATAATAATATAGTATAGCAAATTAGTATATTTTATTGTAATATCTAATCTAGTCCGCCTCGGTAGCGTAGATGGTAGCGTGTCTGCCTCAGGTTCATTAGGTGAAATGAAGTGCAATAAGACCCTTCAGGCGATGACACTGATGATACGTGAGATGAAGATGGAGTACCGGTAGAATGAGGAGGCGGGGAAAACCGGAAATCCCGGAGAAAACCCGCTCCAGCGCAGTGTTGTCCACCACAAATCTCACTTTGCGGTCGCTTGGGATCGAACCCGGGCTGCCTTGGTGAGAGTCAAGAAGTCTAACAGCTCATCCACGGCGGGACCTCGATCAGGGTGAGGTACCTGGATAAGGTTTTCCGGGGTATCCACTATGAATGTTGGGAAACTCTAAGCTCTATGGACCACGGGCTCATTTGAGCATCATTTCACCCATTTCATTAATAGTGCGATATGACTTAATGTTGGCAGACATAAAATAAAAAATATATAAAAAACTTTTCCCTTTTGAGTAATGCAGTTCACTAACATACGCATGACCTTTTTCTGAAAATGCTTTTTATGGAATTAAGAAGTCTCAAAATAGGTTAATTCCGGAGAAATGGAAATATGCAATTTTTGGATACTCTTAGAATACAACAGCTTCTCTGCTTTCTATGTATACGTGGTAGAGAACGATACATTTGAGGATACAGAGTGGACCACTAATCGAAAGAAGGATCCAGAAATAAGTGAGTGTCGCTGTAAGACACATCCATTTGTAGTGCTTGATGCCCTGATGTGAGGGAACGTTGAGGAAGCGACAGTTCCTGGGAGATCCGGATTCACTCCAAGACAGTTTATCAACAAAAATCCCCAGGAACATCTCTGCATTTCGTTTCTCCCCCTGAAGGCTGAAAGTAGTTTCACCTTCTGGTAGAGCCAGTTCCGTGACCGGGCGCTGATTGGTTCCATCTCTCTTTCGGTCAAGTGCATTTAGCGGGCGTTGGAAGACACGCAGTGCTTCCATTCTTTGCTTAACCTACTACCAGACCACTCTAATTGTGTTGTTATTGTCCTCTGACTCACCTCACATTTTCCTAACAGGACAGAGCATAAAAGCTGTAATAATAGTAATAAGTAGAAGAAGACATAGAATTACTTGTGTGTCTTATAATGCAGATAATAACGGTACTCCTATTCTAAAACCAAATTTACATGAACATTTCCTGTACGACTCGCATTCAGGAGGTCTCGACCGCGCCCTCTGATTTCCTCTCCATCATTTCCACTTCGACTCACTTCCTTTGTATTTTTTAAATGTGGTCTTGGGCTTGAGGTGTATGGCGATGCCGGACAGATGCTGCGGATGCATGCATAGGCTAAAGGATAATCCTTGTGGACATTAAAATGCTGCCAGGTCGAAATATTACTTGTTAGTCTTCCCTTTAAAGCGTTAGTCTCTTTTAAGATTAAAAACATACAATATTTCAACAACAAAGTGTTAAGTAATTTAATACTCCGAATTAAATTCGTTCATTTAAAATTGTATATCTTTAAAAACTATTAATGTTTGGTTGCTCTAGCAGTGAGACAGTTCATGTTTGGAAATGTTATCCGCACGTCTTTGTTGTCTGTCTGTCTGCCTGCCATCCCTTCCTACACGGAGTGTTAGCTGCAATAACTCTGTGTAGATCGCAGTGTACCAGGTTTCCCCTCTTGTCCACCCGTTATCCTTTTACTGTTTTGGTTTGACAGTTTTCAGACTCAAAGTTATCAAAAACGTCACCGAGCGAGTTGGCACGTAATGTGCGAAGGCGCCGGCCCTGTAGCCATGGTCGCTAAAGCATATGTCTCTAGTGTTCCGCCGCGTAGAGAGTCGCGGGTTCGAATCCCGCCTTGGGCATGGGTGTTTGTGTGTATAGTGAATATTTGTGAAATTAGGAAAATAGATAAGAAAATAAACGGAAATAATGAAAAATCGGTTAAATAAGAAAAAGAGAAAAATGTATATCTATATACATAGATATATATTTTTTATAAAAAAAAAACAAAGGCCACCCTTGGGACGTACCTGCTCTAATTCCCTTTGACCGTCCAATCCCAGTTTGAGGACTTTATGCGTTTTCTCTGATCGGTAGACGATTGCTGAGCGGCTTTTTATCTACCACGATTTGCTTCCCCTGGCGGCACCATGGCTGGGTGATTAGACCGCGTGGCTCTCACCAAGGCGGCCCAGGTTCGAACCGAGGCGACCGCAAAGTGAGATTTATGGTGAACAACATGGAGCTGGGGCGGGCTTTCTGCGGGTCCTCCGGTTTCCTCAGCAGCATTCCACC
Organism: Mantis religiosa; assembly: GCA_030765055.1. NCBI lineage: Eukaryota > Metazoa > Arthropoda > Insecta > Mantodea > Mantidae > Mantis > Mantis religiosa. Next base: position 48,683,729 of record CM060951.1, on the reverse strand, counting down.
ATTCTTCCATCATCATCTTCCCTATCACCTCATCTTTCTGGTGCTTTCACTTCTGGCGTTGGGCTGATCACTCATCCCGGAATCTCACTGATCAGGAAACCTCTGATCCTCAACCCACTGGGCTCAAGGTTGCGCGGTTCAGAGGGTCCTATGTTCCACTTAAAGGAAATACAGGAATTCATTCATTCATTTGTTTTCCCTGGCTCACCTTTCCTTCTGTTGCCTTCTCGTGCTTCAGGGATGTTTCTAGGTTTCATTGTGTGTGCCAATGCTCAAAAGATGGCGTGTATATATTTCTTGTGCATATAAGAGGGCTGCTTGCTTAACAGTCATTCATGGGCAGCTCCATTATTGGGACGGGTCTTAGGGAGAGCAATTATAAGGGAATTTTGGATTCTTCCGCCTGGAAATAGGCAGTTGCAATAAACCTACTAAGGTCGCGAGGTGTCCCCATCTGTTGTATATCCTATACTGGAACTGGATTATTTCGGAAGAGACTCGGCACGGAGGTCCAAACTTGATTTATTGTACCTGTGCTCCAAGTAGGGCAGCCGGGGGAGGAAGGATTAGGCGAGAGGAGAGAGGGTGGCCGTCCCAAGAAGCCACGGCAATGCAGAGGGCAGCGTCCCTACACTTACCCGTTGGAAATTCTCCGGAATGCCAGTACAACCGGCATCTCACCCACTGTGGTCCGGTCCCACCAGACCGGCAACTGTCCTGATGGAGAAAGAATTGGTTTACTTAGAGCATATTATCCTACCATCCACCGCCTACACTTCTACCTTGAAAGAGGTAGATGAAAGATTATATGAAATGATGATGGAGATGAAATGGAGAAATGTAATCAACCTACCCAGCATTCGGAAAAACACGAGAACAAACCATGAGTCAGTTAGGTCGGCTACGGGAATCGAATCCGAGACTCTCGAATGCGGGTCACAGACCAAACCGCCAGAGCCATCCCTCTCGATATATCCTATACCCTACGACATGCTTTGCGTTTCCCCCTCTTCACCGCTAGATTGCTTCCACTCATTACGTATGGGTTCGACAAACTGGTCTCTAGAGGTAAATTCCTCCTAAGCATTTTCTTCTTATTTTTCTTCTTATCCTTTTTTCCTTCTTCATAGATTAGGAAAATTCATATACGTTTTACTTTAAAAATGTTGCTTAGCAAACTGATTAACTGCTTAATATGAAAAATCTGATGTGTGCACTCTCCAAGTGTTTCTCTACTTTGGTACAAACGTTCTTAATAACAAATGCTATCTACTTCGTGGTGTCCGACATAAGCATTATCGTATTGCTGATTTTCTTACAGAATGCGAGGGAATATAGGAATACGTAAGTCTTAAGAGTCAAATATTTTAAGGTTCAGTCACTATACAGTGGCCTTTATATTCCATTCGCCTTGTATGGTCAAGAAGTAAAAATATTTTAATTCACTTCACATTTAATAAAAGGATAAGTGTTGGAAAATTTAAACAAATAACAGGGAATATCTACGAAATAGGGTCGTTTCACAGAAATGTATATCTCTAGATTTTTTGTGTAATACGATATTGTCCATCGCTTACGGTTTATTAGTTATGCAAAAACCATTTGCAATGAAGAGCACTTCTGAGGAGATTCCCATAAAATTCAAGATATAAATTTCCTTTCCCATGAAATTCTCTTGATATTTTAATCGAAACCATTACACCCATTTTGCAGGAAAACGTTGCCGAAATATTTTTCCAATTTAATTGATAATCTGGAGTGGGGGTTGATACTGAAATTAATTGGATCTTAATAGTAGGAGATTTTATTTGACGTCATTAGTGTAACGATGCATTAAATAAGTAATAAAATTATAGAGACAGATTAAAAGAAACATTTATATATTATAATTAAGAAGAGAATAAGAGAGACATATAATAATAAGAATGTACACAGTAAATAACAGTTAAATTAGAAAGAAGAAGTAAAATGATAATAAATGAGTACTGATTTGAAATCAATGGTTGCCTAAAGTATCGATCCGTTGGTAGCGTCGCTACATCTCACTTCGCGTTGGGCTGGCAGCGAGAGCAGATCTATGTAACGTTCTATCTCTCAAATTTTTTAAGAAATCCATAATTTTTAATATATTGGTTTTAGAACATGTAATTATATTACCGAGGTGATCGGGATATTTTAAGCATTGCATATCAAGTTTTAAAGGAATGAAACTTGAATAAAGAAAAAACCTTTAACTCTGTATTGTTTCTTACATTACCTGTTTTCATATTCAAAAGAGAAGTAACTGGGGTGGGTCTTGGGCACATAAAATGAATGATGTGTTGAAGCAGATAGGTATGAGTCATTCTTGGATAAATACAGAGTATGGATATAGAGGCTTCTGGAAAGAAGTTAAGCTAAGTTTAGAAGATATTGACAGACAAGACATTTTTGCCAATACAAGTGACAAAAGCTCACTGAGATTATATATAGAAATAAAAACAACCTGGGGGAGGGAAGGAAGGATTTATAGATATATGTAGTAAGTTAGGGCGAGAAGGTTTTGCTTGGGCGAGAACAGGAGTGAGAAATTTGAAAAGGTATAGGTCAAGAGAGGGAGCTAGATAAATGTTCATTGTGTGGAGAAGAGAATGCAGATTTCCATTGAATATTAAATTGTAGTCAAACAAACATATGGAGAGAGCAGGCCTGGCTACGTAAATGGGACAATTTGGGGGTTGAAGTAGTAATTAGAAAAATGTTGTCAGTAAAAGGGGAAAAGAACAGGAGAAATATAGGGAATTATTTAAGGAAAGTTAAAAAGAGAGAGCTAAGAACAATTAAGAGAAAAATATAGAGTGGGATAGGTGAAGTGGCAAAATCTGTAAAAAGGAGTAGAGGGCCTCCGATACACAAAAACCTAGGGTTAGGTGTACGGGGACCGAATTATTAGTCAATGGTGGATTTTCAGGATTTAGGAATATATGGGATTTTTCAGTATGGATTTTATAATTGTAATCTTGATTTTGGACTTCCATTTGATGTTGTAAAAGGAAAAATGAGAAATAAATTACAAATTACGTTACCTTCGCAAATCCTGAGAATTACATCTCATGGCTCTACAGAGCAAGCCTGAGATCAATGCGGAAGCTGAGGAGATCTACTAGATATTTATATCGACGGAGAGCGTGCGCATCAGGGTTTATTTAACATCTACATGTCGCTTCTTCGGAAGATGCTGAACTTAAATGCGAAGTTCAATATTTAACCATGTAACAGTTTTATATTTAGCCTCGAAAAAGTCAGTGTTATTTATTTGTTTTATAATGTTATTTAAAGTTTAAAAACATTAAAGTATGTTTGAAAATATTATAATATTTAAATTAAGATTAGAAAATTAAATTTTAAAAATAAATAAGTCATGTATATAGGTTGCTACGAGTGACGTCGATATACAGAAAGCATGATTGTTGTGGGGAAGAAAATCAGTAGGTAATCTCTAGGGGGGGGGGGTATTATTAGAATAAGTTTGATCATCGGAGAGGACAGTCACGTGTGGTAAAAAGACAATAATTTAAGAAAATGACGTATTTGAAGGATTATACTAATTTAAATTGCATGAGAATAAGTTTGACCGTGTAACAAGATTTTCTATTCGTTGCAGATAGGATGCACGTTGACTGTTTCGAAGACCCTAATCGGAAAGCCAAATGTAACAGGGTTACTTCGTTGTAGTTTGAATTGTTTCTTGATGATCGTGTTTAATCAAATAAGAGTCATGAGATCTCTCGTGGTCGAGTGAAATAAATAAAATTTTGGATAAGTCCAATTTCGTAATATATAATTTAATTGTATAATATGGATTACATTTTACATGAACTTTCCTTCCTAGTCATTCATTGCAGTTTACCTCCAGCATATCGATAAATCCTTACTTCCTTAATAAATAGTTTCGTTAATTACATAAAATTCCTCAATCCTGCATGTCCACTCATCACTATCACGATTACAAAATATCTCTTTCTGAAGATTATTCATTTTCCATTACAAATCTTTTATATTCACTGCGACATTTTTTTATCCCCGTGAAACAAGATTACAGAACATATATCTACGAAGATTATTGATTTTATTCCCCTAACAACCGTTCATCATTTTTTGTATTGTCATTACATGGCCCACTAATAGTCTGATCAGAAAACTAAACTCATTTTCAATTCAAATAAAAACTACCATTACAACCGTCTTTGAAGATGGACGCGAGAGATGAAACCTGATCGCCGAAGAAGCTGGACGTTTAGGGATTGATACTAGTAACTTTAAAAAGTGAATACATTGGAGGGATTTTAATTTCATTCGTGCTGTATCATCTTGTGATAACTGATCTAGACTTAAATTTAATCTATTATAGAAAAATTTAACATGTCATTTATTTTATTTTGGTAAATCATTCTTTGAGGAAGAAAAGGACATCGGCCCGTGACGACGCCTGTCATGTTCCGATTGAGAAATCGTCAGCAAATCACTTTAAAACGCAATGAATAAACCTATTTTAAAAAGTTACGAAGTAATTTCTTACAAACTTTCGACGCCTAATGAATTTCAACACGCAATTCATGAAACTTCTTCAAAGAGCGTCGCAACTTGTGGCGGACTAAAACGCCATATCAAAATTGTTCTACAACCGGCTGTTCGTTTTTGAGATATGCTATTCACAGACATACACACATTCTTTTTAGATTCACGAGGTCTTTAAATGCATATTTCAATAGAAATTTCGTATCGAATTTTTGGTTCGAAACAACACTTCCCCTACGAATAGTTTAAGTACGCATTAGTAGCGAATGTTGTTGTTTTCAAATGCTAGGCTTTGGCAATGAAGCCATTAGCTCTCTTGCTCTCCAATATTTCTGTGTAGTGGGTCCGGCAGGTAGGGCTTCACAGGTTAAATGATGTTCTTCATTCATTTCCTCTTGTTTGTTGCACAGAGGACAATTGGGACTTGTATAAATTCCTCTTCTGTGTAAGTTTTTGGCCAAATAATCATGTTCCGTAAGTAATCTCAAATTTGCTACTGCAGCTTCACGTGGGATTTCTGGAATAATTTCTGGATTTTTAATTAAAATGTTCCATTTTTTATCTTTGGCTTTGTTAGATATTGATTGGTTTTGTTTGTTTTTATATTTTCTTTTGATTAATCTATTTATGGATGTAAAGGGTAAGTTTTTACTTTTGTTCTGAATTAAATTTGCACCTTTTTGGCAAGAAAATCAGCTGATTCATTTCCAGCAATTCCACAATGTGCAGGTATCCACCGTAATATAATTCTTTTCTGTAGTTCTTGAAGTTTTGGATAATTTTGTGACATTCTTCAATTAAACTTTTTAAATTTTTGAGATCTTTTTTAATCTATCTTTGTTTTCTTTTTGCTTCAGAGGAAAGTTTATGCTGAGAGCTGTAATACTCATTAAGGGCTTCAGAAATAGAGTAATTTAAAGTACGTGTTCAAAGTAGAGAATGTAAAAATTGACTTCTTCGAAAACATAATTTTGGTCACAAAGTCTGAGTCCTCCTTCAATCTCAATCAAAAACTTGCACATTTCCAAACGCTATCAGGATCTTCTTCTGATATGAGTTGTAATATTTGTGCAGATGAAATTTTTATTTCCCCACAATACTCCATAGTGTAGTTCGAGGAACACTCACTCCAAGCTATTGATTTTTTCGGACTTGTTGATACCTCCGCCTAAACTCCTTCCACTGCTACTTCTGTAAGTGCTGGGCGTTCAGATCTTTTATATCGATCACACTACTTATAGACATGACTTTGCTTTATCCTTAAATATGAATGTCAAGTAACTCTAAACTCTGTGGACTGGACTCATTTGAACATCATTTCTTCATCTGTTTCATTCATCGTCCGATATGACCTAACATTGTAGGACGTAAATTAAAAAGAGAGAGAGAAAGAGAGAGAGAGAGAGAAATAAACACACAGAGTAAATGTTAGAATCTATTTCGCTAATATTATCATACGCTAATATTTCAGATATTTAAGCAGTCAAACATGTTAATTGATGGAAATTAATCATTTCTTCATACTAGCCGTATATAGGCTAAGGTTTTTTATACATAGAGTCAACGTGAAAAATTCAGTGCCATGAGCGTGATTTGAACTACGAATGTCCTGTTTTCCGTCCAGTCGCTCTAACCCATTGAACTATCATGGCCGACTTGCCGTCATGACATTAAATTCGCCATTTGACTCGTATTGGAAACTATAAAATAACTAAGAAAAGATCCCTTTGACATTTATTTTAAAGAGATATAATACAATTTATCCGTCATCTTTTCTTTTGTGACAAGTGTTTTCGAACATTTCCATGCAAAAATCTGTTATTTTGTACAATATGGATTAATTCTGTGCATTTGGAGAACACGTGGTTCACCTAACTTGGAAACATATACAAGATGAAAATATAAATTATTTTTCGACATTTTGAAGATTATAAATTTCGTACATATATTCCTGATCGAATTATTCGCAACATTATTCTTCATTTTACACTACACAGAGACAGAGAACAGCTTTAATAGAGTCTGATGGGTTACATTTACGTACATGACTTTCTCCACGAGATACACAATAATCTTAAACACTTAGCTTTCCCGCCTACGCAAGTTTCACTGAAATAAATTCACAGATATAGTTTAGTTACATATTGTTTTGGGAAAAATTAAGGGCTAAAGAAATAGTAAATTTTTAATAAATGGCTCCCTAGATCCTGGCTCTAAAGTTCCATTATTTGCATAGTGTAAAAGATACAAAAGAAATACTGACAGCATTCTTCCCTTCATGAAATAATGCTATAAAATACGGCAATTTTAAACTAATAGCTGCAAATGTTTCAGAGAAATGAGCAAAAAATTATTTTATACTAGCTCACCAAGCGAACTCCGTACCGGCAATAGAAGTTGTCTGAACTTATCTACCTATGCAAATAAAACAAATTTAGATTAGTTGGTTACTGGTTCTGCATTTGGAAGTGAAGTTGAAATACAACAAGTTAATCACTATAGAGCTTTATGTTACATAATATTTTTGTCTTTTTTGTGGTGCGTAAATAAGAGACTAACAAACGTCAATTCATTTGTATATAACTCTGTGTATATATACAAAACGTACGTGGTTTAACAAGATCTGTATTTTTGAGTCATAAGCATTTGTCGATGTCTTATGGTTTTGCAGCTACGCAGAATTGCACAAGATGTAATCAAATGCTTCCTTTATCTACCACAGATATAAAAAAGAGACACTAAAGAGAAGCATTGTCTCCATATAGTGCTAATGTTAGAGGATTATAGAAGTGTTTAACCTACGAATATAACATATACTTCCCGTGTTAAGAGTTTTTATGTCTTTATAAAATAAATATACGAGGGCTGTTCAATAAAGAATGATCATAATTTTTCGCACTAAAATTCAATCTTATTATATTCTGTTAGCTTAATGTGAGACAAACACGCCGTAATAGTCTCATTGTTGGTACTCCTGGTTCCCGCCTGTGAGAACCAGGCAAGTTTAGATATGTTCAGTATCGCTTACCGCTGCAACGGAGGTAACACACAGTTAAAGTTGATGTTAGAGGAAGATCCGGAGTTTCTTTCAAACTTAATCACTGTTGATGAAACTTGGCTACATCATTTTGATCCTGAGAGCAAGCAGGAAAGCTCAGTGTGGAAATCTCCTTCATCACCAACCCCCCAAAAAGCAAAAGTGGTTGCTTCTGCTGGAAAGGTTATGGTCATGTCATTCTTTGATATTCATGGAATGGTTTATCAGCATGTTGTACCTGCACACACATCAGTAACTAGACAATACTACAGGAATGTCCTGAAAACATTGCAAGTCCATATCAGGCGCAAGAGACCACATTTCCATGAAGCAGGCTGGATGCTGCACCACGATAATGCGCGGCCGCATATTGCCAATGTTGTTTCTGAATATTTGCTAAAATCTACGTGAAGTGCAACCCTCACCCTCCGTATAGTCTGGATTTAGCCCCATGTGACGTTTTTCTATTCCCTAACTTGAAGAAACGCCTACGTGGGAGGCATTATGCATCCTAAAAAGCAGTGGTGAAGGCTGCGGATGTGATTTTGAAGGATCTCTCAAAACATGGTTTCCACCATGTCTTTGAAGACTGGCAGAAGCGCTGGGACAAATGCATCGCATTCAGGGGAGACTATTTTGAGAATGACCATGAACATTTTAAGGCTGAGTAAAGGTACGTTGTCTTTATTGAACAGCCCTCGTATATGCTATTGATTATCGATGTATAAGGTTGGAGAAGTTCATTCCACAGCCATACCATTTAATTTTTATTGCACGAGATTCATGAATGTTGTGAAATACACGGTTAATATTTGTAAGGTAAAATATTATGTTACTATTATAATATTTTATAAGGATTACAAGTTATTCAAAATTATTTTCAGTATGAAATTACGAAAGGGGGAAAACGAGGAGTTCTATTGGAGTTAGTTTGCATTAAAAATAAGGGATGTACAATCTCCAAATGCAGTGCAATGGAAATATAAATTGTCCATTGGAGTATGGAGAATACCAAATTACAGAATCAGAATATATGATACAAAAGGACTTATGTTTGCATGATAATTCCTTGATGAAGTTATTGCCTTTATACGATTTCTATTTGATGAATATCAAGTATAGATTTTGAGTGCTGAAAAATCAGTATCGGTTTGGAATATCGAGAAATACTGGTGTCGTCTCAACCTTACAGAAAGCGATTTAGTTGACTTTTACCTCGGAGTCTGTACAGTTTGTTATGTGTAGTGTATCCTTTGAAAACACGAGTTCAGAAGTCTTGCAAGTGTATCGTTGTATCTTAAGTTAGCAGTCTGAAGAGATGAACTTTGACTTCTCGAGCCCTGCTCGTGAGTGTCAGCAAGAAGCTTATTTGAGCAGCAACGATAAACTTTTAAACTTGGTTCTAAAATCTCCTCTTTCTCGCTTTGCTACCTTTATGCAGAACTTGGCCTCCGCTTTGATAACAGATGCACATCGACAACACGAAAAAGTGAATAAAAATGAACAATATTTTAGAAAAGGAACACATAATAAACAGAAAGATTAATATTTCTGCAAACAACGTAAAGAAACTACACAAATAAAAATATTTAGTAAATATTCTCCACTTATCTTAATACTTACTTAAAAATTTACTTACCATACTTGGGTTAATAAACATTTTCAATTTTTTTTTAAAGAAGTTGGCATAACTTTAGTTCCTCAAAATAAATTAATATTAAAATTTATTACAATTTTCTAAAAAAGATAAAATTCCTAATAATAAAATATCTTGTATTTGTCAATTTAATTGTTTAGATTGTGATCAGGTTTATATTGGAAAGACGAAACGTAGTTTGGAAACCAGAAAGAAAGAACATTTTCGTAACATTAGATATAAACAAATTGATAAATGGCCGTAGCAGATCATTTTTGGTCATTTAACCGTGAAATAAATCCCGAAGTTAAATTATTAAAACAATTAAATGTTCCCATTGATTTAATAGTTTGGGAAAAAATATTTATTTTAGAAAATAAAAATCGCATAATGAATTTTGATATACCGGCAATTGATTCTGTTTTTAGGTTTGTTTCGTCTTCAGATGTTGGTAATACGTAAATACGTAAATGCATGGTATCCTTGACAACGAAGTGTGTTGACTGAAGATGTGGGCAAATGCTCATGAAATTAATTTCGCAAAAACATAATAGAAGTATTGTCATCGGCTTCTTAAGATAAGTGGAGAATATTTACTAAATATTTTTATTTGTATAGTGTTTATTACTCCACTGTAAATAGCCTCATTTTCTGTGTAACGTAAAGAAAACTCATAGGTATTGTAACGGGAGCGCTGGAACACCCTGTGAAAGCAGCTGGCAGCGGAAGGCAGGGGAGGTTCGGTTAGCCACACCTCCTCCTCGTTTGTCTTGTACTGTCCGGCCGCTGTATGTTCGGCTCTGACATTTCTCGAGAGGGGGAAGCAGGCTGTTGCCAGTTCTTTAGCGGGAATTTCAAGCAGAGGAACAATGTGTATTTTAAATATTTCAGTACTTGCATATTACACGAACCAGGAGCCATATTATTATAATAGCGATAATAATAGGACTTACGAACACTAAACATCGGAATTCACGCACGAAAAATATACCGAAAAAAGTTCACCAGCGCAAGCCGCTATTAGGCCACGTGGCTCAAACAAATTGAAGCTGGCAACACGGTGTTGAGTTCGGGAGCCACGCCTACCAGCGACAACGCTGATTGGCGCTAGCAGACAGTTTTAGCTTCCTGACCACGACACCGGATGTACAGACTCCCAGTATCACCAACAGAAGCAGTTGGTGTGCGTGAAAGGTGTGAACGAAATATTTGAATAGAGTGATGTTGTAAAGAATATCTTGCATGATAATGAAATTAAAAGTTGTATTTCAATGTTTTGAAGCTAATATAGTCTTATACTCTCATTATAAAGATAATTCTGACGATATGTTTTCAATTACTCATTATTATATGTTGGTACTAGTAACCTTCCCCCTCCACCTCCTGCAGCCACTAAATGTCAGAGCCGAACATACAGCGGCCGGACAGTAGTGGTGACAGACTGTGGTCAGGGAAAAAACATGACTGTGTCGCCTGTTTTCTCTACACCTGTTTCTCGAAATTACGTAATCTGGAACATTCTCCTGGTTACTAGAAACCGGCGATATTCCTATATAAAGAGAGTTACAGACAGACAGAGAGTCAGTCAGTCAGTCAGTCAGTTGGTTAGTGTGTGAGTGAGGACAGTTCTTGGTGTAAGAAGGCAGTGTTAGTCAGTGACGTGTTAATGAACGAAAGGATTGTGCAACGGAAGACTGTACGTAACTGTGTATGAGTATCGGAGTTGATGTAATCGCGAGTACAAGTGAAATTGTAACGGACGAACTGGTGAATTGTAAATGTGTGCAGCAAGTAATTCTGTGTAATTGGAAAGAGTTTAACTGTAAGTCGGTGGAAATAAAGCACATTTTTGAGTGGTGAAATTGGACTTTTTATTCCACGAACCCACAAAGTCACACTGGTGTCAGGAAGCGGGATGATAACATTACCGAGCATTACAACCATGGACGCGGCATTGGAGAAAATTTTGGAGAAGATGATGGAAATGAAGGCGGAACTGACGGAAATGAAGACGGCTAAAGACAACATCACCAGGAAGATGGAAGAAATGAAGGCCGAACTAATCTCGGAAATGAAGACGGCAAATGAAAACCTCGCTGCAAAAATAGAAGCGGCAAACAACAACCTCATCGCTGAGTTGAAACAAATGAAGACGGCCAACGACAACATCACCGCGGAGATGGAAGAAATGAAGGCCGAGTTAACCACAGAAATGAGAGCAGCGAACGGCAGTCTGGCCACGGAAATGAAGGCGGCGAACGAGGCTCTCGCCGCAAAGTTTGAGGAACGTTTGGCCGGCGTGAGGGATGACGTCGCGAACCTGGGCAAACGGAAGGGTCAAGTAGACGACCGCCTTAATGATTTAGAGGAAAAGGCCGACAACATCGCAAAACCCCTCACCCGCCTGACGGAGGAAAACTGGCCTTATGTGTGGACGGAGGACGCCGAAGACGCTTTCCAGCACCCGAAGGGGACCCTGTGCAGTGCTTCAATTTTGGGTTTCCCACAACCGGGTGGCGTCTTCATTGTGGACACCGACGCCAGCGACCATTGCATTGGAGGTGTCCTATCGCAGATCCAGGACGGCCACGAGCGCACAAGAGTGGAAGAGGAGGAGCGTGCCGCAGCAGTCCGAGTAGTTGTGGCAGTGCCTGCTGAAGGCTGGGATAGCGCAGGCCTGAGGAGGGAGCAGCTGGCGGACGCAGACTTGGGGCCACTCTTGAGGGAAGTGGACGCAGGGACGAGACCAACCTGGGAGGACATCGCACCGAGGAGCGCTACCTATAAGTCGCACTGGGCCCAATGGGACTCGTTGAAGACCAGAGAGGGCGTGCTGTTCCGGGTATGGGAGTCAACCGATGGGAAGGCGCAGAGAGGACAGTTGGTACTTCCCCGGAGCAAGGTCCCGGAAGTCTTGGAGGAAGTGCACGCCGGTACTTCAGGAGGACACCTGGGAGCGAACCGAATGATTCACAAACTACGGCAGCGCTACTTCTGGCTGAGACTCCGAGCAGATGCTGGTGGTACACCTGGACCGCCTCGCACGCTACGATGGGGCTGTTCGGGGCGAACAGCTTTGAGGAGGGAGCAGTGTAACGGGAGCGCTGGAACACCCTGTGAAAGCAGCTGGCAGCGGAAGGCAGGGGAGGTTCGGTTAGCCACACCTCCTCCTCGTTTGTCTTGTAGTGGTGACAGACTGTGGTCAGGGAAAAAACATGACTGTGTCGCCTGTTTTCTCTACACCTGTTTCTCGAAATTACGTAATCTGGAACATTCTCCTGGTCACTAGAAACCGGCGATATTCCTATATAAAGAGAGTTACAGACAGACAGAGAGTCAGTCAGTCAGTCAGTTGGTTAGTGTGTGAGTGAGGACAGTTCTTGGTGTAAGAAGGCAGTGTTAGTCAGTGACGTGTTAATGAACGAAAGGATTGTGCAACGGAAGACTGTACGTAACTGTGTATGAGTATCGGAGTTGATGTAATCGCGAGTACAAGTGAAATTGTAACGGACGAACTGGTGAATTGTAATTGTGTGCAGCAAGTAATTCTGTGTAATTGGAAAGAGTTTAACTGTAAGTCGGTGGAAATAAAGCACATTTTTGAGTGGTGAAATTGGACTTTTCATTTCGCGAACCCACAAAGTCACAGTATGTTAAGTCTCTTCTATAAATGTATTTAACTAAAGATTGGGATATGACAGCGTGAAGTGTGTGAATGCATGTCTGTTTAACTGTGTCCACCCCTGTTATTGCTCTCTTCACAATGTCTTAATCTAAAGACATATAAAAGTCGGAATATGTATGTGCGTATGTGTGAATTCTTTGTAAGTTTCTACACCATTGCAACGATTTCGACCAAATAGATAACCTTTGGCACAAAGCAAAATTTACTGTCTAGCTTTGATTGCAAATTACATTTCACACAGTTATTTCATTTTGTACATAAAGCTACAAGCCTTGCAAGACCATATCGTAAGACCAATGGCGATCATAACTAAAAGTATTTAGGTTTTCATGATCTCAAAAAATTGCACAAGCTCACTTAATATGCATTTATTTCTTCTTTGACGTCGATGAGGGATTAATATCACAGCCAAATTAGATCTTTCCTTTGTTTTTATTTTTTCATTATTTCTTTGTGGTTGTATACATTGCTTTTTATTAAATTTATTTAATGCCGCTTCAACTTCCCATATCATACCGCAACCATCTTAACAATGTAGTACAATTAGTAACATTTATAAAAATGTACATTAAATATCCAGGTATACAATCAAACATATAAAATTATACATTATTTGTATTAATTCGGAAGAACAATTTACATTAAATACAGATACCAAAACCAAGTAAGAACATACTCATAGATTAACAACAGTATTTTGGACGAAAAGAATTATCATTACTTTTACTGTATTGTGTTGATTATACATTGGTTTTGATCAAGGTTTTATATTGAGGTTTTATTTAAACTGCCAGTGAGATTTTCTCTATAAATATCGACAGGTAGCCTGAATACGACAAAGTGAATGTCACTCAGCTGCATATATTATCTGCGCTAAATGTTGTAGGGATGAACCATCATACTATGGACAATACCGGGTAATTAATGAAATTAATGCTATTTTTATAACATTGTGTTGCACCAAATGATGCAATTTTTAGTATCTTAAGACACTTGGGATATCTTTATGAAGCTAAGTAATCCAATACATGACACTACAAATTCTGGTTTCACAAATTGGTAACCAAATTTAGGTTACTATATATTTTTTGTGCAAATAATGGTTGTAAGCTAATGTTTGCTTAAAATTGTGGCAAAGTGGCATAAGTGACATTCTGTTTCTTTAGTCAGATTATGTCATATTTCATGTGCACTTTCCTCCTGCATAGTTGTGGTTGTTCAACAGTGTTTTTGCATAGTTATCTTAAATATTTTGTTTATTTTTGTTATCTATAGTATCACAAGAGTTTTAAATAACTCTTTGTTTAAGTTTTTTAAGTAATTATTTTTAATGCCTCCAAATAAACCCAAAACTACTACCTCAGAAACAATACTGGGTATTTTAGGTAGTGGTCTACTTCTGGACTTAACAGACTGATCAGTTTAGGGCAGATTGCAATTACTTTTAGAAAACAGTGTTCCTTTAAGGCATAAATAGAAACGTTTATGTGCAAATAAACATTTATAAAAGGTATACATTACTTTTTTGTTCAATTTAGTCAACACTTTTAATTGCAATGCTCATATAGATGGCCTTTGTAACATATGGTGGCAATATTGTTAACTTGCATACAGTTTTCATTGGCTTTTTGTATTTTATTTATAGAAAATAGTCTTGATTAGAGCAAAATTTCCATTCTCCAGCTGGAAATCGAATCTGACACCCGTCGCTCACCAGGCAGGTGATTTATCTATTTAACTTCGAGTTTAAGTTCATAAATTAATATTTTGTTTTTAATGTGTTATATGAACGGGTAGGTTATTAATTTACACTTATTATATATCGTTTATATGACACTTCCAGGTTTTAAATGTGGACTTCAGTTATTTAGACGGATTTTGAGAGCTTTTTACGCTTTTTGTTTTGTAATTTCTGTTACGAATATAGCTGAGTCTTTTTAAATGTTTTATCATTTCTTTCTTTCATTAAGTGATCCAAATGGGATTACCTTCTTCTTTTTCGTGCTTCTCATGAAGCTATTTACGAAGACTGTTTACCAGCACTGCATACTGAACAACATTTTAATTACGAGAGAGAATAGATGTAGAGGTTGATCAGTAGTTATTTCTGATATTTTCATATTTTTGTAGGACATTGTTACGAAATTCATTGGTGAAATCTCTACTCTAAAGCATATAAGATTATTTTATGTAAATAATTGGAATATATAAACTTAATAAATACAGCTTTTAGTTGACATTTATAAGCCAAGATTAACCTATCTACGCTGTCCTGATAGAAATATTCAATAATACAAATACTTGTTGTTAAAAAGAAATGCAGCTTTAATTTAGCGCTTCATTGCGTTGATAAAATAAGATCAAAGCCGATAGAAGTCGATACCCAAGCTGTTTTGCCGATAGCTTGTATTGCTCAAGGTTGTAATGAGAACATGCACTGCCAAAGTCTATTAAAACATGGAATAGGGAAAAAAATCTATCTCAGGTGGCAAACTCATCCTGGGCATATAAAAACCAGAAAACTGGTCTTAGGTCCATGCAGCAGTCTTTCCGCAACTTTTCTGAAATTGGATAGAAACATAAATAGGGAGTAGTTGCATTAATTTCTGAACATAGTCATTTCAGGCAACTTGACGTTGATTAGAACTATACAAGGATGAACCTATAACTAGAAATTGCAGAAAGGATGAGGTAACTGCCTAGTGTATCTCTATGACTGTTATACTTCCTGATAAGAGAGGGACTTTCTGTTTCTATAACCAGAGAAGATTCAGGAGTAGGTGCTGAATTGGAAACAAGATAGTGTAACTTGTTTAGGGAACAGCTTTTGGAAAAATTGAGTTTTCTTTCTAACAGGATTACTCAATAAGCATTTTAAGGTGCATACGGGAGGTTAATACAAACAATGCCCGCCTCGTTCAAGAGGTCCCGATTTCGAATCTCGGTCAGGGTGAGTTATCTGGATATGGTTTCTCCCGGGGTTTTCCCATATCCTGAGAGACGAATGTCGGGTAACTCTAAGGTCTATGGAACCTGGGCTCATTTGAGCATCATTTCATTCATCGTCCGATATGACATAACGTTGGAGGACGTAAATTGACAAAAATAACAGATATAATCCCTCCCCTCTTATCTTTATAGGGCTTTCTTCGCTATACTTATATATGTTCTCTCACTTTTATTACTTTCTCTCTTTTTCTCTTCTTTTCTTCTTTGAACTATGATTTGATTACATAAATTGGGAAGTACATTTTGACTTCGGCTTCTGTTTTAAGCATCAATTACTTAGACGTTAATATTATTACAGAAACTTTGATAAAAAGCATACATCTTACCTAAATAACCTTAGAGGTGGTTTGGTATTGGAATTGGTTCTTTGATCCTCAACCTTGTCATAGCTTGAATTTGTCAATGTGACTGATTCTCCTTTTTATTTTCTTTGTACATATGACTACTGCATAATATTTATTTTTAAGCAGCAGTAATCTAACTTTTAAACATACATATTGTTAAAAATGTGTCAATTGTTTTGTTTTTGAACAGTGCCATAATAAGCATAAACATAGAGTCAACATGAAAAATTCAATGCTACGGCCGGGATTTGAACCACGGATCTACCGATTTCCGTCCAGTCGCTCTAACCCATTGAGCTACCATGGCCAACTTGCCTTCATGACATTAAATTCTCCATTTGACTCGTATATTTCCCCGGTAGACCACTAGGAGCTCTCGCATTTGAGATACACTGTTTGTGGCGACTTACTATCGTAAGTTATTGAGTCCTAGGCTTCATTATTTAACTCTTATTATTTTAGTTAATGATGGAAATTAATCATTTCTTCACACTAGCCATCTATAAGCTAAGGTTTTTTGATAGAGTCAACATGAAAAATTCAGTACTACGGCAAGACGTTTTAAGTACTCATAAAATTTGAAATATTTGTAAGAAAGTGAAAAACTTATTTAAAACAGAAAAACTATAGGGATTAAGATTAAAAGATTATAAAACTATACGAAATAAATTGCACATATAAGAGTACAGTTACACTGAATATATTATAATTTTCGGTTATAAATACATTTTTCTTTTCATTTTCTTTCAGTTTCACTAGTACACTTAAAAAATATGTATTCTCACAAGAGTATCTAAATTTAAATGCAAAATACTTGTGACAATGGCTGTGTATTTTCACCTTCCATTACTATGGAATGTGGTTTAGTCTCATCAGCTTTTGTGTTTGTCAGTTCTGATAAGAATCAGTGTAACTGATAAGTTGAATAGACTTGAAAATTTGAGCGTGGTGGCCTCAAACCATGCTAAGTCTGATTAAACATAGCAACCTACAGTCTAAACGGATAATACGAAAGAACATTTGGTTATCAAAAACACTTTTGGTATAGTGAGCATGAGTTTAAATACTGCGCATTCAGGTAGACGTTTGGAAAAGGAAGTGGATATTAACCTGAAGAAGGACTTTTATATATATAATGAAGAATGAAGAATGGGACACTTGTATGTTTATAGTGGGAGTTCCTGGCAGAAAGGAGAAAGTAGGAGGAAAGGGCTGGTAGAGGAGGGACGCAACTATTACTAGATGTATATTTTGGATATGTTATATTAAATTATACACAGACTATGGGCAATTAGCAGTTGAGAGCTTGGAAACTTACATGGACATTTTCAGCTTTCGAAGTATTGAGAACATTCTCTGTTTTTGCAAGAGATTTTTATTTTTTCAGTATTTCTGTGCCATTTCAGAAAATATTTACTCTTGTGACCGCTAGGGCCAGTCCATAAAACAATTAAAACACTTTTTGTGAGTAATTTTCAGAGACTTCTGTGTTCCTCAGTCTGGGCGTTGCAGCAGCAATTATGAGAACCATTTGCTCACTATTAGTTGACGAAAACGCTATTTTTCTACCTTGTTCGTTTTGTAAAGCTGTGTCAGCCCCGAAATAGCTCCAACTACAAATATAATAAAGTACTCTGTATATATTATAAAGTACCTACACGTTTCAGTAACAATATACTGTTCAATTAATTTAGCAACGACAAAATGCATCTATTTAAACTAACCTATTCATACTCGAACCCATTCTGATTCTCTCTTCAACTGTCATGTGTAATTACGTATTTCTTATTTCTTTAGATGGCGATGGCAGTAACACAATGAATTCATGTCTTAATGATTAAAAGTTTCCTAATGAGGTGATAGTTGACAATTCATTTACACTACATACCAAATTGGAATTTCAATAAGTTTCACACACAATTCTTCAATCAATATACATTACTACCGGCTTTCATCTGTCCAAAACTTGTTGCTTACTGAGTTTACGAAACGTGTTGGAAAAATTTCGCAATTTGTGGCAGATACATAGTTTAGATTTATTATAAAAGTCTAAAAAATTTTATCTTTCGTGTTGATAATAATCAATTTCAGGCGAAGTTTAAAAGCATGGATATTTTTTGTTCATGCTTGTTTTTAACTTTATCTGACTGGCATTTACTTGGTAGTTTTGAAAGCCAAGTGCATTTCAACCTATTGACCTCTTAATGCATAAGTGAAATTTAGCAAAAATTTAAAACTTTTAGGTTTTTATCGTTTCTGTGTTTCACCTACTATTATTACGTACTTGCACTTTCACGCTGCAGAAATCTTAATACCAACAATTTTAAAGTCACAAAAGGATATTTAATTGGCTTGTACCATTTAGATAAAGCACTGCGTGGAATTTTAGATTTAATTTTTTCGATCTCTTTTTCCCCATATTTTAAAGATTAATTGCACGATAGTTTATAAAGTATTACCTTAAAATTTTTAGGAGCTGAAATAGCTCACCGATAAAAGTTTGGAAGTAGAATAACGAGTACATAACATTTTTTTCAAAACTAATTAAAAGTATGACATACATGGACAAAAAGATTTTTTTTCTTTGTTCCCAAGCTCAAATTAAAAATTTGAAAATAATACGATAAACCGCGTGGTTTATATTGCTACACCAAAAATGAATTATAAATATAATATTCATACTTTAACCATTTTTGACTTACTTTCTCACAGTTTTATGTGAAATAATTGTGATCAAAATGTAAACAATCATAATAAAACTGTGGATTTATATTTTGTTTTCATAGATACGTTCCGTGATATAAAAAAACAGGGATAAAACAGCTCATATCGACCTACATGAGAAATAAGAATAAAGCATTTGCTCTGTAATCTTTAAAAATGTGAATGTTATTATTTTAAAAGCCAACCAGATCTTACTGCCCACTATACGTAGGTTGTCGACCTGGCCAAACTAAGCTGTAGAAATTCATGGACAGCTGTCAGTTCTGCGAAACGCAAAATTACCGGTCCACGTAGCTTTCCCATAGGTCCATAAAAAGGCCCAACAGATGCAGAATGTGTTTTCCTCGTGAGGAGGTATGCGACGACCATCCCTCCCGGATAGTGAAGCGTCTAGCAACACGGTGACCGATATTTCTGACCTGGAAGCCGCCGAAGGAAGAACAACCAGCCTGCCTTGGCCTTCAGAAGACAGGTGTACTCCGATACTTCCACAACTTGCGGTAGCTGCAGCGATCTCTTCAGTTGCTGTCTTGGTGAGTGAATGGCTTTTGTTATTTTGCAGCTCGTTTGTTTAGTAGCCGCTACTTCTTTTTGTGTGAGAAAAAACGGTATCCATTGGACACTTCTGTCGCTTTCCAGATGTCCTATGTGCCGCGTTGACTTCTACAGAAATAGATTGTATATCCAATACAAATCAAACATACCAATACCATAAAGTTTATACCCTTAACATATCAAGATTTTATGTATTTTTTAACAAAATGTTGCAAAAATTATGGCATTCTTAGACTAATGCTAGCTTTCTACGGATGGTTTATTAAATTTCTTGTTCTCAAAAGTTATATTACGTTCTGTGAAAAAGTACTCTCTTTACTACATGAAAATATTTATTATTTATTAGGCTAACATTTCTGTATTTGAAATAATGTTGCCAACAGCAACATACCTTCAATAACTTTTATTATAATAGTTTCACAATGGGACAGTAATTAAAATTGCCAACGCAATATATGCTACTAATTTTGCCCAAAAGTATTAAAAGAGCGTTATTAAATTTGAAAATAAGTACACTTGCATGTTTCTTAGATGTTTAGGATAAACATATGGTCCTAAAATCGTTACTCTTTAAAAATACCAATAACTATGTTTTCTTTTTAAAGGCGTAATGATATTAAGTAAGCGTTTAACATAAATCATAAATGGAAACATACCAGACAGTGAGACAAACTTCGATTGATACTTAAAGTTAAAATTTGACTAATATCTAATTGTAAATTATTAAACTTGTAAAATGTTCCATTCAGCTGACAATAAATTATATTTTAAATAATATGTATTCTAAGGGTGTTGCTTTACCTCATTATTTGAGGAGAATAAAAAGGTTCAGAAATCATTATTTCTATTAGTAATTACAGTCACACAGCTTTACCAAGCTATTTACTTTCGACAGTTTTCAATAAAGCCTATGAATGAATTGTGGAATTAGTAAAATGTATTTTCAACATTATTCTGCCCAGAATTCTTAACCTATTGGTTTCATTACAACATAACTAAGCCGGTTCAATAGTACAGTGTTATTCCTTCGTATTTAAATTATTAGAATAGCTTTGTTAAAACAATATTAAGACGTATTGTTGCGGAAGTATTGTATTTACCCAAAGATTTGATATAGAAGTTTCACTGGAAACATAAGTTTAGGGACTCCTGGAACTAAAAAAAGAAAAAAAAAAGGAAAAGGCCATCGTGTGTGTTTATGTGTGTGCGTGTTTGTGTGTCCGTGTTTGTGTATGTCCACATGTGTATGTGCCTGAGTGGAGTTGGTCAATTTCATGAAGAAAAAAAATTGTAGATAATTTTCTAATAGGTATTCCATTGGTTCCTAGTTTTATTTTCTCTATAATTTACCTGTGAAAATAATACCTTCAACTCTAATTCTCTAATGAGATCATTTTCGTATATTCCATTAACAATAGAACTACATAAAGAGACTATTTGTAGATTAAATGTTAATTAAGAAACAGGCAATAATGAAGTGTAACGAATATTGCTCTTTTCTTTTTTAAGTAAATACTACATTAACTATAACATTGCCACTTAAGACGCCTAAGCTCTGTTTAAAGGAAGTGAAATTGTTTCAAATGTTTAGAGTTGTTAATGGTTGCAGTAGTTTACAAAAATTCTTAAGATATGAGAGAAAAGTCAGTAGTAGATAACAACTAAGAAGGATTAAAATCGCAGTTCTGTTGGACTACAGGTATCACTTACTCTATGTGCATGTTGTAACCCTAATACTGAGATTTTAATTTCATAAGATATTATGTGCGTATTTATAGTGTTGTGTGCATAGGACCCTTTTCTTAAATCAAAGAACGTAACAACTTCTTTATGTTTGTATATTAGGCTGGTGTAGGATATAATAAAGTATACATTAATGTATTCAAATGTATCATTTTAAAATTATTTTAGGAAAAACGTTCGTATAACAAGCGTATGAACATTAGCCACATTTGCTTTAACATTAAAAATATACCGCTGGTCAAGGTACCTCAAAACTGTGAATGGAAGAGCATCATTATCCTTTCTTAATCGATTGTAAAGGATAACATGAAGGAAAACCGTTAATGAAACACTTTGCCTAACTATTCACAGTTGTTTTCTTTTCTTTTTTGTTCCCTTCTCCCTGGAATATATTTAAAATGCAAAAATTTAGATCAAAAGTAGAACTCGAAAGATTTAATTATGACTCATAACGATATAGTAATAATACAAATGAAAGTAAACCAAATGTATTCCTCATCTCTGTGAAAATAATACCTTCTTGGAAAGTAGGTCTGTTAACGGATGTAACGAAAGTGTGACATGGAAAAGTTAAAACATGGTACTTCGAGTGTCATGCCTGTGCTTTATAATAGGTGATGATTAATACTAAGGATACTTTCAGCTCTGGTATGAGATTGCTTTTCACGCTTTCTTTTAGTAAAAAGAGTAAATTAATTTTTAAATGAAACCTCTGAACATACAGAAGAGATATAACTCCAACTCAGAAATAGTTTATTCCTGAGTTCAGGATAACAAAATTGCATTTGTTGTAGACTTCTACTTTATTATCGGATCATATATGTCTAAGTAAGTGTACTTTACATCAGATATTGAGATTAATTTTTTATTTATTTTGCGGAATGAATAGATCTAAAGTGTAGAAACATGTTTGTGGTACGATATAAAATTCAAGGAGTAACAAAAATTTTCAAGTATATCCATATATACAATATCGAAATTACAAATGAAAATACATTATTATGAAACAAATTTAACTTTAAAAATATTGAATATATGTGATGTTTAAATTATGAATATTCTGACTTAAATATTAATCCATGTATACAAATTGCAATGAATTGGTTTAAAGTATTTCTATATAAAATTATTTAATGTCGTTTGAAATTACACATAATCATAAACCTTGTAAATTATGATGATATGGAATACATCAGCATTTACGACAAACTGAAAGCAGATTTTAGTATAGTATAGCATAAAATTAAAAGGAGAAATGACTACAATTAAGTTTAACGGAGGAAGTCTGTTTATGCACAAAAGAAATTGTGATGCATTTCAACAGTTATAGTTAATTAACATTTATTTAACTTTTTGGTAAGTAAATAAAACTTTATTAAATTATTAGGAGTTTAAATATATAATTAATAATATTTAACTATAAAATGACTAACCTTTACACAAATAAATATATTTAGTAAGTATTCTCCACTTATCTTAAGAAGCCGATGACAATACTTCTATTATGTTTTTGCGAAATTAATTTCATGAGCATTTGCCCATATCTTCAGTCAACACACTTGGTTGTCAAGGATACCATGTATTTACGTATTTACGTATTACCAAAATCTGAAGACGAAACAAACCTAAAAACAGAATCAATTGCCGGTATGTCAAAATTCATTACGCGAATTTTATCTTTAAAATAAATATTTTTTCCCAAACTATTAAATCTATGGGAACATTTAATTGTTTTAATAACTTAACTTCCGGATTTATTTCATGGTTAAATGACCAAAAATGATCTGCTACGGCTGATTTATCAATTTGTTTATGTCTAATGTTACGAAAATATTATTTCTTTCTGGTTTGCAAACTACGTTTCATCTTTCCAATGTAAACCTGATCACAATCTAAACAACTAAATTGATAAATACCATATTTTTAATTATTAGGAATTTTATCTTTTTAGAAAATTGTAATAAATTTTAATACTATATTTATTTTGAGGAACTTAAGTTACACCAACTTCTTAAAAAAATTTGAAAATGTTTATTAAGGATGGTAAGTAAATTTTTTAAATTTATAATCATCTTTCACTTTTTAAGACTAACCTTTATTACCTAATTTCTACTATATTACACTCGCCTCGGTAGCGTAGATGGTAGCATGTCTGCCTCACGTTCAAGAGGTCCCGAGTTCGAATCTCGGTCAGGGTGAGTTACTTGGATAAGGTTTTTTCCGGGGTTTCCCTTATCCTGAAAGACAAATTTGGGGTAACCACCCAAATCTCTAAGGACCCTGGACTCATCCGAACATCATTTCACCAATTCCATTCACCGTTCGATGTGACTTCACGTTGGAGGACGTAAATTACACAGATAATAAATACTATATTACGTTAAGATTTATTAAACAAATAAATACTAAATAACATGTTTACAACAAAATTTCCGTATGCAATTCGTAATTAAACTTCTTATGTCAGGATGTATCCCGATTAAGAATTGTGAGTAACTAAGGGCACAAATTACATTTAAGAAATCCATATAACAATCTTTACAGCAGATAAAACATTTTGAATACCGATATATTCAGAAACCAGTACACTTAATATCGGTATGGTATAAAGTGTTTCTTGGTTATTCTAAAACCAATTTCTTGTCCTCGATATAATTCTTGATCCGGTCGATAAGTTCTATATACATGCATAATAGTGGGTTTCGTTTTCCTGGACTATAACCGAGATTAGAAGCCAATAGAATTTAGCCTGAAGTTGGTCTGTAGAGAAATCGCTCGGCTGAGGCAATTGGGTAAATTATAACGGTATGTTCTCCCCTCCCATCTGCACATCACGGCTTGTAGGCATTGTTTCTTCTTTTTTCTGTCAACTGTTTTGCATCTAGAGACTTACAGTTCACTTAAAGTTACTTATTTTTTCTATTAAGCTTTCTTTTTTCTTTAACTGCCAGATAGACAGGGAACCCTCTAAAATTGTAGCCCTTCGTACTTCGAGTGTTCCTTAAAGGTCTTTAAATAGCTGCAAATGAGAAGTAAAGTTAGAATTCCTCTGCCACTATGGTAGCTTGAAGCTTTTATAAGGACATATCTCGCGCACTACGACAAACCTCAGATTTACTGTGACTGCTATCTCCTGAGAGTAAGGGATGAAGTGAAAGAATTTACGGGAAGTTACAGACGCAGTAAGACTGCCCACAGAGGCGCAAAAAAGTTCAAGCATTTACTCGAAGATCCCTCCCACTAGAGGAGCTGCCCATCCACCACTCTAATATCCAAGGGAAACACTTTCCCTGGAGCAAACATGCACCGCATCTGTCCAGCATTGTCACACACCACATAACGAAAAACACACTTGAAAGATGAGAAGGTAATGGAATGAAATTGAAATCAGGGAAATAAAACGGTTGAAGATGAAAAACCATCTCAGGATTCCCCTATCCACCAGGAAAAACTACGAAAACTCAAGGTTAGAGTGAGTGATCGAACCTGGTTCCTCCCGAATACGAGCCTCATACTGAAAGTAAATCAACTATTTCGAATTGAAGCTTTTAAAGTAAATTTAGTACTATTTGTTTAAAAATCTTATGTCTTCCAACGTTAAGTCATATCGGACGGTGAATGAAATAGGTGAAATGAGGCTCAAATGTGTCCAGGCTCCATGGAGATTAGAGCTACCCGACATTCGTCCTTAAGGATAAGGGAAAACCGCGAGAAAACCTTATCCAGGTAACTCACCCTGACCGAGATTCGAACTCGGGACCTTTTAAACGTGTTGCATTTGAAACGTACGAATCAGTGAATAATAAGGATTAACACAAATTATTTTTTGGATTTTGAACATTTTTAGCTTGTGTTTAATGGAAGTTAGAAACACTGTCATCATCAACATAAATTGAAACTACAAATATAAGTGTATGTCGTATTACCATTCAAAAAGAAATATTTAAAGACAGCCCGATACTCGATTTTATCCATTTTCATAAAAAAAAAAAAAAAACTCATAGCAACTCAAACACTATTACCTAACAACTGAGCGTCCAAAATAGCTGAAATTTTGGTGAGTAGCTGTCAACAGATGAACAGCGAAATTTACTAACTTTTATTTACGAGTGCTGCCATCCTCATGCTGAGGCCGGAAACTTTTCAGACCACCCTCGTACATGCTAAATCTTCCCTGCGGATCTGATTTGGGAAAACAAGAACTAATTATTCCGTACCAAATATATTGTTTTGCTATCCTTAATTGTTTTAAAATAATATTATATGAAAATAAGATCAAGGAAACGCTAAAGAATTAACTGATTAATAAGAAGCCAGCTTAGCGCACTTGTTTACATTCGTTTGATTCATTTTTTTTCCGAAATATAATATCGTTATGTCGTTAAAGATGTGCAACAGGGAACTTAAATGACTGGGATTGGGAAAACAAACACAGAAAAGTATCCGAACTGCTGTATGGATGACGTTGCAATAATAATAATAATAATAATAATAATAATAATAATAATAATAATAATAATAATAATAATAATAATAATAATAATAATAATAATAATAATAATAATAATAATAATAATAATAATAATAATAATAATAATAATAATAATAATAATAATAATAATAATAATAATAATAATAATAATAATAATAATAATAATAATAATAATAATAATAATAATAATAATAATAATAATAATAATAATAATAATAATAATAATAATAATAATAATAATAATAATAATAATAATAATAATAATAATAATAATAATAATAATAATAATAATAATAATAATAATAATAATAATAATAATAATAATAATAATAATAATAATAATAATAATAATAATAATAATAATAATAATAATAATAATAATAATAATAATAATAATAATAATAATAATAATAATAATAATAATAATAATAATAATAATAATAATAAACTTTTATCAGCATACAGTAGCGATTAAAGCTTATGAATTGATGAGTTTCAAAAGTATAATACAAGGGGCGTCCAGAAAGTAGGTTCTGTTTCAATTTATCTCCGCTGCAGCGCTGCGATCGCAGTTCCGCACATACGCGGTAGACGCTCTGTATCAAGGAGAAGAAACGTGCGCCATTGTAAGATCGCTGTCAGCCACGTACGCTTTATTGTGCTTGTTTACAACTTCCGCCGCTTGTGAAGCCGATGTTTATTGCGAGAGACACTTATAAAATTGCGCCGCACAATACAGAATAAGCGCCAAGGAATGTTGTCAAAAGGTGTTGTGTTTCTTCATGACAACGCACGACCACACACTGCAAATGCGACGAAAAACATCCTACAGGGATTTGGCTGGGACATGTTTGACCACCCCCGTACAGCCCTGACCTCGCTCCTAGCGACTTTCATCTGTTTTTGCATCTCAGATCTTTCCTTGGCGGTCAACACTTCAACAATGACGAAGAGCTGAAAGAAAATGTTTCCAACTGGTTGAAGACACAGGCGGCACACTTCTATGAAGAAGGTATACAAAAACTTGTCCCTCGCTATGACAAATGCCTGCAAAATTTCGGCAGTTATGTGGAAAAGTAGTTTAAGAGTTGTAGAATTTTGTGCATTAAATAATTTTTCTGTATCTGTACACAATTTAATTTTATTACCAAACAGAACTTACTTTCTGGACGTACCCCATATTTCAGTAAGTCTTTCGTAGTTCTTATGAAGTAACCTATAATATATTAAACATAATAGTCGCAATAATGCCATTCCTTCATTTGATTAATTAAAAACATGAATGTTATTGGATATTTGAACCGGGAATAGCATTTTCTCTTGATTCATTCAACTATCTAAACTTCCACACACTAGGGAAATGCAAAAGACTTTGAATACTGTGAAATATTCTGCTTTTTAATTCCATTACATTTTACTGTCTAGAGAAGAAAAGTATCTAGTTATCTGTTTAGTAAACACAGACAAATGCTCTTTGGCAATCCACATAAGGACAGACATATAATGCCGCATGAGAAGAAAAGTACCGAGTTATCTGTTTAGCAAACACCGACAAACGCTCTGTGGGAATTCACATAAGACACAATGGCGCATTTGAAAATGATGAACGGCCTGATAAATTCGTGCTTGACACAAAGAAATTCAATTATTTGACCAATATTTGCGGACAACTTCATTCTGAAATAGTAACCTAATAATATGAACAATTTGGTTTCTCGATAGAGAAATTCGCAGATTCAATCAAACTACAATAAACAATCGCTGTGATTCTTTACATGTGACATTTAAGAATCCTGATATAGCAATTATGATGGAGTGGATAAAAATTCGGTAGACCGGATCCCCTTTGACCAAGAGTTTTTCAGTGGTTTTCCCTGTTCAGAAAGGCAAATGTTGGGATGGTGTCTTCTGGAACAGCACATAAAATAATGTAGGAGAACATTTACTTGGAAAATTTTACAAATAATTGTCCTTGGTAACAGCAGAATAATAATGCTTCGAGAAAGAAGAGTGAAATGCACAATATTTTCTGAAAATGTGGCATTGTTATTAGAAAGGAAAGATTCTAAAGAATATAACAAAGAAAAATATAACATAAATAGAAGGTCACAAAAAACTGAGGTTAATTGAAACTCAATAAAACACATTAGCGAATTGGAAATAATATAATGTAGCAAGGATATAACTTTAAAAACTTGGGATATAACATTTAACATGCCAAAAAATGGAGGTAATGTGGAAAACCAATGGCAAATAAAATATCTGCAGACGTTCGAAAAACGACCATGATAGATTGCTCAAAGACTTTCTTCCATGTGTGGTATTACATAACGTATAAACCGGAAGTTTGCAAAAAGGACAGGGATGCAAATTTGTATCCAGCTACACTCTTTATTCGGCCGCACGTTCGGGCGCCATATGAAACAGATTTCTACGTTGGAAATGGGATGCAAGTTGACTGTTTCGAAGACCCAAGTCGGGAAGCCAAATATAACAGGGTTACTTCATGGTATTTTGAGTTGTTTCTTGATGATTGTGTTTAATTAAATAAGAGTCATGAGATCTCTCGTATTCAGGTGTGGTTTTGAGTGAAATGAATACAATTTTGTATAAGTCCTATATATATATGTATATGTATATATACATATATATATAATTTTAATTGTGAAGCGACAATATATGTGGCGAGCAAAGTTCCACTTGGGGCTACAGTTTGAAGCAAATGGTGTTTAGCTCAGGGTAAAGCAATGAGGTTTCTCACAGGGTATGCGTGGATATGTGTGAGAAGGATAGTTTAATGACACTGTAATGCCCGTTTCAAACTGGTTTAATGACTGCTTCTTTTCTTAAGAACATCGAACTTGAAGTTGCCGACCAAGGGTTACCAGTATCACTGATTAGAGTTACTGTTTATGAAATGTTTATTAATCGATAAACTTAATTCGTTCTTCACGTATATATGAACCGACAAATATCTTCTCTCATCACTTCTGGTCAGCCTGGCCCAAGGCAGAACAAAAGGACTGCCCTAATCGCCCTCACGCCTCGGACTGTCTGACCACACAGCTGCACGTGAGTGTATGTGCAACTTTCACTTTCTGGAAGCCCTCTTCATTCAACCAAAGATCCCCTTTGTGACTATTTTGTCATGCCATTATTAAGGGTCCGAAGAATAACCTATTCACAAAGTTAAGTGCTATCCTTTAGAAATCTGCTAAGGACAATGTTTCTTACGTTTCTTTTGTTAAAACAACTATTCTCCCCCAACTGCTATTCGACTCAACTGCCCCTGCAAGTGTTGTAACAAAAAACCAACATTCCTTTGAAATCCATCATGATTCTTTACTTATTGCAATTCTTTAATTTCGGTATCAATTGTATAAACTAGATTACATTTTACTTAAACTTTCTTTCCTAGTCAATCATTGCAGGTTACCTCCAGCATATTCTTAATTTCTTAATAGTTTCCGTTAATTAAATAAAATTCCTCACTCCTGTACGTCCACTAATCATTATCAAGATTACAGAATATCTCTTTTTGAAGATTATTCATTTTCCGTAGCAAAACTTTTATATTCACCGCGACATTTTTCCATTCTCATGAAACAAGATTACAGAACATATATCTTTGAAGATTATTTATTTTCTTCTCCTAGCAACCGTTCATCATTTTTATATTGTCATTACATGGCCCACTAATAGTTTGATCAGAAAACAAAACTCATTTCAAACAAAAACTACCATTACTAATTGGAAGTATATCAAATGCTGACTATGGAGAAAAGTGTACGATTTAAAATTCTCGAACAAGATACGCAATGAAAGTGTTTTTGAAAGTGGTGGATAAGAAAAGATTATCACTAAAACTGACAAATACATAAGAAAATAATTGACTGAGACACCATGAGAACACAAAAACTGCTTAAGTGGTACACTGGAAAGAATACGAAAAATATTTATGTTTCAAAAAGATGCCAAATATTAGAATTGATTAAAATACAATAGAAAAAAGTATAAAGGAACAACCACTTGTAATTTATTTAATAATTGAGTTACATTAATGATAATCAAGATCATCACTAAGTTGTTAACACTACGATCATTATCAATATTGAGCCATTACTTTGCTGGTTTTCAATAAATAGAAACATCATTAGACAATGAGACCTCACGTCCGTATTTTCCGTTGAGTAAGGTTTTCTGATTATAGAGACAAGGTATTTTGTAACTTTCTTAGGGTTACTGTTGAGGATTAAATCTTCTAATTTTAAGTTTCAATGCAATTCAAGTATTTTATTTATGTCATTCGTTAAATAGCTTCCATAAGGTTCTGGCCCATGATTATATCATCACTACCAAAATCTTAAAAATTGTATGAGTATATAGTTACGAAAGAGTGCACATTCACAGTTTGTTGGCTAGGAAAAGATTGTGTATCACGGATGAGAGAATATGTTCCACATTTCATAAAAATGGAGGCAATACCCCAGGGAAGTGTCACGGTCACTCTATGTAATGACTGGAGGCGGAGGATAAACCGGTCAGCTTCCACGGCTGTCATAACAAACCAGCAAACACACAGTTGAAAACCCTCACAAACTTCGTAACGGCAACTAACATGCAAAATGTCTTTATTTGCACGCTTTTGCAAACGTGTTAGGTCATGCGGAAAGGTGAGTTAGTATATGGTTTCCGACGTAAAATACAAAGCACTGTTAAGACAAGGTGAGCATAATTTCAGTGGTTAAAACCGGGACACACACACACACATACACACACACACACACACACACACACACACACACACACACACACACACACACACACACACACACACACACACACACACACTGCGGCAAACCCGCATACCAGTGTTAAATTGATTGCGCTCTAATTGGAGCTATGAGTTCTCTTATCTTCAGGTGAATGGTTGTAGGAAATGGATTTTGGTGCTTGTTGGCTATTCAGTCGTATTAATAACACTTTGTTTGTTGCATAATTATTTGGTTTAATTCCAACTAAGTTTGCTTATCGACTTGGATCGGTGACCAACTGTTAGTAAAATTCCTAACATAAATTCAATTTTACTTGAAACCCTGGATTTCTTGTTTAAAGTTGCTTCCGCGCGGTTTCTATTTCTTCTTTATACGACGACTACTTTGCTCTAATAAACTTCTAATGCTGCTTCCACTTACGATGTTTGCGCTATTCTTAACTTCCCTACATTTTAGACTTATAAATCTTCGAAATCTTCGCTTCTCTTCTTAAGGTGCAGGAACACGTCCTTCCTGTCGTAGTATCACCTTTTAAGTAAGTTCTTCTTACTTTACGATTCATTTCGAAACTTATTCTGATCCCCTCTCTAACTTTATCACATGACCAAACTAGCTCACCCTTCTCAAATGTTACATTATTATTGGCTTCTCATTTATTTTGAATTTTCGCATTGGTTTGCAAAGCTCATCTAACTCATTGACGTTCAGCCCACCCTGAGTTGGGGAACACCTACCCTGAGTTGTTTGTAACGGTATACATCGTTATCAAATCAGCAAAGTAAATCCATTTAGCGTTCATGCTCAACTGCATTTTGAAAGCCCTTTGTCCCAAAACATTCCTGTCTGAAAGTATACTATAGTTCTCAGACATTGAACTTTCCCTAGCAAAAAGAAGATAACGGTCCTTCCTTCCTGTCTCTCCGACGTGTACAGATTTTTACAAGAATGTTTTCTTTTCCTTGCCTGGATGCTAGTATATATGTTATATTAAATTATATTCTTCCCTTCTTATTCTTTAAGTCAACCGCTATTTTAATAGTTGCTCTATCCATTCTAATTTCATATTATAACAATATTTTTATATTAGTTTAGTAAAGCATTTTTAATAATTTATCTTCTTTTTTTAATTACTTGATTTCGATAAATTCGCCGCCTCCTATTAGCTACCTGATACTGCGGTTACAACACACACACACACACACAGAGAGAGAGAGAGAGAGAGAGAGAGAGAGAGAGAGAGAGAGAGAG
Source organism: Mantis religiosa (assembly GCA_030765055.1). NCBI lineage: Eukaryota > Metazoa > Arthropoda > Insecta > Mantodea > Mantidae > Mantis > Mantis religiosa. The sequence goes on along the minus strand of CM060951.1, from coordinate 48,651,924 downwards.
AGAGAGAGAGAGAGAGAGAGAGAGAGACAGACAGACAGACACTTTGCCAAGATTTAAATGGTAAAATTCAACTATCAAATATGATTACTAGAGCCCGGATTTCTAAGTGAAATGCCTATAAATGTTTTTCAGCTGAAATACGGGATTTGCTTACTTATTTTATACTTTCTAATTAAGATAGCTTATTTTATCCAAACCATTTCAATCCTAGTCATCATTTTATCATTCAGACTGTTTAAAACGTCTCGCTGAGGACGTGGATGTTGTCTTTAGCACAAAGAAAGTGTGCTCTCACAACTTCATGAAGGCTTTCCAAATTCGCCTGTCAGTTTTTTTGCCTGTCAATTTCTCAGTCAGTTTTAACTCGGTGTAGTTCTTGATTAAAGGCTGTGTTATACTATGCAGAACATTTCAATGAAGTAAACCAGTGTGGTACTCATTACATGCAGAAGATGCAAGCAGCATTGCCGCTGCAGAGGAATGTTTTCCTAATATTGGCATCCAAAATAGGATAAGAGTACATCTATAACCGTTATTTTTTTTAAAAATACCTGGAGTTGTAGCAGAGTTGGAAGCTTGAAATAATATCTAGGTACATTCACTTCCTTTGATTGATGGCATTTCTGTAACCTTATCTTCACAGACTGACAGTATTGCTAAAACTGCCTTTCAGGAACTCAGTAAGCTATTAACGAAAAACCCTGCTGCGAAACACTGTGTAAAATTTCTAAAAATGCTTTCTGATACATAAACGTATGGAATAGAAATTCATTCAAGAACAACTGTGGTGCTTTTCACATATCCCAGTAACGTCATGCGACGTTGAGAGATCCTTTTCACTGTATAAAAATTATTTACTGACAAGCTCAGGAGCTTTACACAAGAAAATCTCAAGATAACTTTCCTCATGTACTGCAACAATCTTACGTAAGGTAAGAACTCGGTGAAACAGTATGTTTATGATCAAAATTTTATTTTCATTTGCTTACTTTTGGTGCTTATTTGTTTCATTTTTCGTGCCTATATGCTTATTTCTCCATTTGACTGTGCTTAAATATCCGGGCCCTAATGATTAGCATATATTAGCATATATTACCAATGATTATATATGTCTGTAAACATAAATAATTGACGAACTAAATATCTAACGTAAAAATGCAATACACACGGAGTACAGGAGTTTCAACTTCACTCGCATGACAGCTTGAGCGGGAAGTGGATTAAAGGGATATAAATAAATAAATAACCCATGGCGCGACAGCCCTTAGAGGGCCAAGGCCTACCAACCCGACTGCCGACCTCACGCCCACTTACGCACGGCAGAGGTGGACGATCATCCAGCCGATACGGGGAGGAAATGTGGTCAGCATCTCGGCATCCCCCCAGTCAGAATGTTGGTTTCCGTGACCAGGGCCGCTTGCCTAGCGTAGTCGTTGAAAAAAATTAATAATTTATGTGCATATATCGCCTAATTGGATTTAATTTTAATGTTTCATTAAGTATATCTATTATTATTATTATTATTATTATTATTATTATTATTATTATTATTATTATTATTATTATTATTATTATTATTATTATTATTATTATTATTATTATTATTATTATTATTATTATTATTATTATTATTATTATTATTATTATTATTATTATTATTATTATTATTATTATTATTATTATTATTATTATTATTATTATTATTATTATTATTATTATTATTATTATTATTATTATTATTATTATTATTATTATTATTATTATTATTATTATTATTATTATTATTATTATTATTATTATTATTATTATTATTATTATTATTATTATTATTATTATTATTATTATTATTATTATTATTATTATTATTATTATTATTATTATTATTATTATTATTATTATTATTATTATTATTATTATTAATGTCCAGGGTATCGAAAAGTTTATGGGTACCAACATTTAGTTATTCGACGTTTTGGATCGTATAGATTTACTCTCCCACTGCTTATCTGTCACTCAGTGTTTCACTCCGTCATTTAACAAATTTATTTCCTCTGTCGCTTGGTAATTTGCTTGTTTACTTTCCGAATACTAAATACAGGTGAAATTTTATAAGACGATGGCAGTCCCAACGTTAACATACGGATCCAAAATATGGACACTGGCAAAGAACCAACGCAAACAGCTAGAATCGGCAGAGATGAGATTTTTGAGAAGCGTTGCAGGTTATAAAAGAATAGAAACGAAATAATAAGAGAAGAGCTTGGGATTTTTAATTTAAACAGTAAAATAATAAAAGACAAAAATGAATGGAAAAATCATATTTTAAGAATGGACGCTGAACGACTTCTAAGAAGAGTTTTAGATTATATGCCGAAGGGAAAGAGAGGTGTGGGACGCCCAGCTCTACGCTGGAAGGATCAGTAGACTCTTGAAGAGAACGGAACGGGTCACAGGGTACAATACTTGAGGAGGATGAAGAAGAAGAAGAAGATGATGACGATGACTTCCCGAATCCATAGGTCCTTCGTTCGATTCCTATCTAGAGGGTGGGAATTTTCTTTTAGTTAAAATTATTCTCGATCCTTCCTAGAGACAAGGTGTGTTTGTATATCTGTATGGAACTTATATTCATAAAAAAGCCAACGTAAACAAACCCAAAGTTAAAACAACTAGTAAATAATTAACTTCATTGTTGATGTATCAATATAAAGCCTCCGATATGACCTTAAATATTAATGGCAGCCTACAAGTGGCGCAAACCAAAACGTTTAATAAAGCAGAATTAAAGGACAAAATCACTGAAGAGAACAATCTAACAAAAGGGGAATCTGAGCATTAAGAAAATAGTAAAGTCCATCTTCCTTATTAAAGAAAATTCTCAACATGTGGGATCAGCGTATTTTAAAGTGGCGTACTGTTCCACAGACATGACTGATATCGATGGTTTATCGATCGTCGCATCTTTATTCTTCACGGATATGAACAACAGAGGTAAATTGACTGGCTTCTTGCCAGAAGCAACTCCGATCTGTCGGGTCGTATAGGAAGTGAGCACGGAATGTCTTCCGTTCTAGTCGACCCTGACCCAGTGAAGAAAGCGGAAGGTTCGCTGACCTCATTCTCGTGTCGCTCCTTCCTGAACGGTATGCGCAGAAGTCATCACCGTCTTTTGTTTTCTGAAACGTTTATTTGGTGATATTTAAGCAATTAGAGGCGTTGGAGATACATGCGAGTCTGTTATGCTGAATGTACAGTTTGGGTCGGAAAATCATAAAAATCTTCTTAATTTTACATTATTATCATTTGAACCCTCTTAGATGAAGAGGACAAAAAAAAAAAAAAAAAAAAAAAAAAAAAAAAAAAAAAAAAAAAAAAAAAAAAACTAACGGTTGGGCAATAATAATATGAGAGCTGTTCAATAAAGAACGATCACAATTCTTTTTGACCACGTACCTTTACTCATCCTCATAATTTTGATGGTCCTTCTCAAAATAGTCTCCCCTGAATGCGATGCACTTGTCCCAGCGTTTCTGCCAATCTTCAAAGATATGCTGGAAACCATTTTTTGAGAGATCTTTCAAAATCGCCTCCGCAGCCTTCACCACTGCTTCTGATGATGGATAATACCTCCCACGAAGGCGTTTCCTCAAGTTAGGTAATAGAAAAAGTCACATGGGGTTAAATCCGGACTATAGGGAGGGTGAGGGATGCACTTCATGCAACATTGGCAATATGCAGCCGCGCATTATCGTGATGCAGCATCCAGCCTGCTTCATGGAAATATGGTATTTTACGCCTGATATGGACTTGCAAAGTTTTCAGGACATCCCTATAGTTTTGTCCAGTTACTGATGTGTGTGCAGGTACAACATGCTGATAAACCATTCCATGAATATCAAAGAAACTTCTTGTAAACTGTTAACGACAAAATATGTAGCCAAGCCATTACATGCTAATACTGAACATGATTGGAAAGAAATTAGTAAAAAAAATAAAGACCTATATTAACAATAAATTGTAGTATAATTATGAAGATATTTTGTAATAGGCATAAAACATCATGTGATCTTTACTCTCATATTTCCTATTTCTTTTCGTATGTAGAGTTGAAAATACACTTCAGCCCTTAAAGATAATTAATGTTCTACTTTGGACTAAAATAAAACACAGCTGTGTTGCAAAAATATTAATGAGCTTCCGTTTTCTTTTTTCCTTTATCTTTTTGTACTTCATATTTACCAACTTAAAATATCACAAATCTTCAAGTGGTACATAAAATGCAAACCAATTTCTGACAATTAACTTTAATATACCGAATCTAATTCTGTTATAAACCGAAAGTAACATCTAAAAGCCTGTATTTTTCTTTTTAAAGATTAGATCGTATTTTGCTTCTAAACCTCAGCCTTTACTAGGAAATCCGATTCTATTAGCAAGTGCTTTCCATAAACCTAATTATAGTTCTCGGTCTGCTAACTTGAAATGGTGTATTAACGAATGAATTTTGATAAATTGGTAAAAAAAAAAAAATCCCAATTTTGCTGTAACTTTTAAATGTGTAAAGTAGAGCTTTAACTTTCCCAATTTGTGTACTTTGACGAAATATGTTTTTAAGTAAGCTATAAATTAATACTATCTGAAACAGGCCTTCTCTTTTATCACAATTGAAAATATGCATTTTGTATGGAAATTTTCCATTATTAAATTGTGAAGAATGTTCACGTAATGTCTAGAAATTGGATAAATTACCAAAAATTACCAAAAGCATTTAAAATGTTGGCAGATATGATGTTAAGATACATTATTAAATGAGTTTTCTAGGAGAAGTAGGGGACGAGAAGTTTAAGGAAGGAATTTCAGAACATAAATGTTAATGATTATAGGTTAGAGATTAAGCAACGAAGGGGAACATCGTGCACTGTGACCTAGATATAACTATTCTACCTACCACCACGCAGGATGAAGGGATGAAGTGCAGTAACCACAGAAGCCCATTTTCTAATGCTTGCATCTCGGAAACCCGTCCCACAGCTGATGCTGACTAGAGAAGGTGATAAACGAAGTCAACCAAACAGCCTCCTAGCGTTCTTTCTTTTGCGTAAACATCCACGCCATCTGTCCGCCACCACGAAGCTTAGAAGCATACCTGAAATTTTTAAAGAGCTGCAGTGATAGAGAAATGATAAAAAGAAATGGAGACAAATGATAAATAATCCTGACATTTTTCTATCGATCTGGGAAGGCAACAAGAGACCTAAGGGTAGAGAGAGCTGTCGCAAAAATCGAATTGGGAACCTGCTGAATGCAAGTTTCACACGGAGCTATCTCATTTGGTATATTACTAAGTAATTAAGTATTTCTATCTGCGTTAAATTTGTAATCGATAGATTAAATTTTGACCAGTACTAATTTACAGCAATTGTCTCTCGTCATGACAATGCATTTTCATCCTTGTTCAAATATGGTGGAACCCTTTCTGTGGCATTTGCTCAATGTTTCGTAGTAAAATCTGTGATACAAGTGAAGTGTTTGCCAAATACCAACTGATGGGTGTTTGCTATTAGGCAAATAGTGTGGGTGGACGTTAGTTTGCGGCACCCAAGATGCGACATTTTCGTACACATCAAAGTGAGCAAATATTCACCCTGATCCGACAGCATTCTCCAACAATGTGATTCTGTAAACATGCACATGCGCTCGTTGTTTGACACATGGTTTGGCAAATAGTTATGGTACTAGCAAACACCCGTTATTTGACAAACCTGCATGTGCAGTACGGCTCTCGACAATATTTCAGCAAAAGCGTCTTTTTACTTCGTCCGTTATGTTGTCCTGATTTATTTATTGTTCTTTCATTTATTTTTAGTGAACGGGAGGAATATAAATCTCATATGCTAATCCATTTTTGTTATCGCTGTGATAACTACTATACCCGTGTTTTTTCATATCATTTTGATAAAAACCTAATATTTTATGAAAGTTTTAAAATAATTTTCGGTAGAATGAACCCAGCTTTTCAGGTATTCTATTCCGCGAAAATAATTTAGAAACCCAAGTTATTCTTTTAACGAGACAACTTAGAACCTGTACTACCATTTCCAGCAAATTAGCAGTGTAAGAAAATGTATCACATATTTTATGTGACGTCACATCTAATATTAAATGCCTGGTGATGCTAAAGAGTTTTATTTCCACGAAGCGATGCCTTCTTGATTAGTATCAAAGACAATGTGACAATAAGCTGCTTCTTCTATGTTTAAGATTTTCATAATGATTAAAAGCTGTAAACACATATAACTTGTATTTCATTTGATATTGTCACGAAACCGTTTTCTACGATAGCGCGGCTTGTGTACACAAAGAGCCGGCAAATAAAGATAGCTGAGATAAAGGACTTGCCGGTAGAGATTAAGTTACACTTCTGGAAGGTGATAGAACGTTCGGTTTATTTATTGTTCTGGAACAGTCTCGAATATATCAATGAGGTATTTAAGAAGGCGACTACTCGCCAAGAGTCAGTCGTAAGCAGTAAACAGCTGTAGAGTGTTGTAACGAGAGCTGATTGTTATTGTCATTGACCTTGGTAGATTGTGTTGTGTATGTGACGCAATGTTGTTACGTGAGAATTGAACAGTGTATTTCTACTGAAATAAAGAACATTTGGAATATCTGCAACTGGGACTTTTAATTCTAAGTCACAATTGGTGTCAGGGGTGGGATTGATGATGACGCATGCCTGCTATACTTGGACGACATCATCGTCGGCAAGACGTTCGAAGACCATCTCGACAACCTGAGCAAGGTGTTACAGAGACTGCAGGCAACCAACCTGAAGCTGAACGCAAAGAAGTGCCAGCTACTTGGGCCACATAGTCTCACCAACCGGAGTGGCCACAGACACGGAGAAGACCCAGGCTGTGAGAGATTGGCCCAAGTAGTTAACTTCCTTGCGGAAGAGCTGGCACTTTGCGTTCAGCTTCAAGTTGGTTGCCTGCAGTCTCTGTAACACCTTCCTCAGGTTATCCAGGTGATCTTTGAACGTCCTACCGACTGCGCCAAATTGTGACTTTGTGGGTTCGTAGAATTAAAAGTCCGAATTGGAGATATTCCAAATGTTCTTTATTTCCGTAGAAATACACTGTTCAGTTCTCACGTAACAACATTACGTCACATACACAACACAATCTACCAAGGTCGATGACAATAACAATCAGCTCTCGTTACAATAACACTCTACAGCGGTTTACTGCTTACGACTGACTCTTGGTGAGTCGTCGCCTTCTTAAATACCTCATTGATAAATTCGAGACTGTTCCATAACAATAAAGAAACCGAATATTCTATCATCTTCCAGAAGCGTAACTTAATCTATGCCGGCAAGTCCTTTTTCTCAGTTGCCTTTTTTGCCGGCTCTTTGTGTACACAAGCCGCGCTATCATAGATAACGGCTTCGCGACAATATTTCATTACTAAGTGAGGACAAAATCTAAAAGTCCCGTTGTTTAAAACTAATCGGCTCTAAATCTTAAAGATATTATGTTTAAATTACACGTGTTATGGTGTTATGGAATATCTCCTCATACTTACATATTGTGGGAAAGAGATTTCATATTTTTAGAATCTTTCTTCACAATTTACATGCTTATAGTTATTTATTTCTCTCCAGCTATATTATGTGAGAGGAATTTCCAAAAATTTGGATTCCAGATTTTACACAACAAAACCTAAAAATACAATAAACATCAAATTGCATACTTAAATTAGACATATTTTGAGGATAAAATGCAAACATTTTCACTGCTATAATGACTAAATTATATTTTTATATTATAAGTTTGTCCCTAAATATACTTGATTAAAATTTTAAGTTTGATATACTGGTATGAAGATACAATTGCCATCTTGAATTTTCTAACAATAGCGAATGCTATTGAACTCTTCACTGTCAATAACTTTTACAGAAGTGTGGAAGCCAGAGGAGGTGGGAGAAGCTTGCTTAAGATAAAATGTATGCATATGATTTATATTTAATACCTTTTTGTATCTTTAGCGATATTTTAGAACGTTCATAGGTACATATTTTTTTATGTTTCATTTAATTGTCATCCAAGGCCACCTGAACAGCAACGTACCTCTTTTTCTGGCACGACTTCGTAAATCATAACCAACGAAACCCAATTTATGATAAAACAGTTCCAAGGTGTTTCATATCTTACGTGTAATCAGCACTGCATCACTTATATTAAGATCACAACAATTAAAACACTTTTTATATGATGAGGAAACTTAGTCTCTTAAGAATTCTGTTACTCCACTTTTAAATTTCACACTATTTTAATTGCATGTTTAAGTTGCTTAAATATTAAACCACATATACGTAAATGTTGGTCCGAAGAAATGTGAAACAAACAATATTATGTACTTCTACACCTGTTGTATTGCAATAACATTCTCATTCATTGATAGTTACAGCTTCTCGGCAGAGTTTAATACTATATAATCAATCAGCCTCCATTAAATCTATCAGCCAAATTAACCGACGTCTATCCTCACACTCACTGAGAAAAAGATCTTTTTGGAGCATCAGGCTCATCGAAGACCAAAGAGATATTGGAAATGACATCAGAAGAGTCGGACGATAGGAGCCTGGTCATTATTCGATTTATTTAAATAGTGTTCGTGTCCAATTCATACACACAAAACTTTTTAGTTATTTCCCTCCTCCACATTTTTTTTTAGTTTCTTTATTTCTTCAGGAATTTACAGATATTTGTTTTGCCATTACTATTGTGTGTAGCATTTTAATTATATATATAATCCTTCTCACTTGTTCTATATTTACTTAGCTTATTTTCCCTTTTTCCCTTCATTATTTTCGTTCATTCTCATGCATGAATATGTAAAATCTCACCTTCAAAGATTTTTTTTTTTTTTTTTTTTTTTTTTTGTAATTTTACGTCCTCCAACGTCAAGTCATATCGGACGCTGAATGAAATGAGTAAAATGGTGTTCAAATGAGCCCAGGGTACATAGAGCTTAAGAGATACCTGACATTCCTCTTTCAGGATAAGCGAAACCCCGGAAAAAAACATTACGCAAGTAACACGCTGGCGAAGATTGAACTCGGGACCTCTTGAACATGAGACAGACACTTTACCATCTATGCTTCCGAGGCGGGCTTCGCAAATTAATGCAGATATGTTTCACTAACTTTAAATGACGACCTGTGAACTATATCCTAAATGTAAATAAAATACGTAACCACCGTCAACAATGTATTTTTTAAGATGCCATGACTTAAGCTGAGTAAAGAAAGCGAATATATAAATATATTATCATAATGTCCTGCAAACGCTTGAAGAGTGGCTAGGGAAAATCCTGCACATGAGATTATTCCTCTCAAGCTATACATCAGTGCGCAGTCTCTGCGACACTAGTTCAACAACCTCTACGCAGTCACGAGTTCGATGCCTTGAAGCGAGACGCCGCCTGCCATCTTTGTCTCATGTAACTTTATTTGTTGGTTCTGTTGCAGGAGACAGAGCCGTAAGGATGCGGCTTTCGGTGGTTTTTGAACTGCTGCTCATCTTCATCCTACTGGCATTTGCAGCTTCCAGGGTCATAGGTAAGTAACGTTTTACTTTCTTATCAGAATGTATGATTATGTTCGTATCAGATCACAACAAATCTTGTTCTTTTCTTTGTCTTCACAAGAGTCTGGTGGCGATGAAAGGCATCTAATCATTTCTTTTTTTGTCGTACTAACACCTCCTGCTCCTTAGTCTCATGCTATTTTAATCAATCTTGTTTCCTCTGATCTACCAACATGTTAATTCTAATGTTTCTTTTTCATTATTTTACACATGTTATTATGCTTAATTGTTATATCACATTCTTTTCTTATGTTTTTATTTTTTATTCTGTTCCAATCCTGTTTACCCTAATATTGCCCTTAATATATTCATTTTTGTTTTTCTGAGTTCCTGTTGCACCTATGACACCTACTTAGAGAGTAGCCGATGGACGTTACCTTATATAAAGAGCCCTTACCAGATACTTTTAAATCCAGAGAGGCCTGCTACTCGCTTTGCCAGGATCACAACGCCGTGTATTGTCAGGATCGCAACGCCGTGTATTGTCAAATATGGAGCTTCAATCCGCTATCAATAATACAAACAATTAAGATGTTCTTCTACAAGGTCTGTTCAAAAAGTATCGCGAATTATGAATTTTCGCGGGCTACGTTGCTTGTGCGCAAATTGTTGTCCAAAAAAATACACTTGTGATACCGCAGACACTGTACTCCCCAGAACAGGTCCCCTGTTACGTTTTTGTTGTTCCCAAAACTGAAGAGGCCCATGAAAGGACGACACTATGCCATGATCGAGGAGATAAAGACCGCATCGAAGGAGGAGCTGAACAAATTCACAAAAAAAAAAAAAAAAAAAAAAAAGTTAAATTGCTTCGAGGATTGGAAAAAACGTTGGTACAAGTGTATATAATATCTGGTGTAAATTAATTTGAAGGGAACAAAATATACAAGGGGCGTCCAGAAAGTAAGTGCTGTTTCAATTTATCTCCGCTGCAGCGCTGTGATTACAGTTCCGCACATGCCCGGTAGACGCTCTGTATCAAGGAGAAGAAACGTGCGCAATTGTGAGATCGCTGTCAGCCACGTACGCTTTGTTGTGCTTGTTTACAATGTCGGTGTTGATTGAAAATCCCGCCGCTAGTGAAATCAGATCTGTGATTCGTTTTCTGAATGCTAGGATTGCGCGCAATACAGAATAAGCGCCGAGGAATGCTGTCAAAATGTGTTGTGTTTCTTCAAAACAACGCACTACCCACACTGTAAATGCGACGAAAAACATCCTACATGGATTTGGCTGCGACGTGTTTGATCACCCCCCGTACAGCCCTGACCTCGCTCCTAGCTACTTTCATCTGCTTTTGCATCTCAAAGCTTTCCTTGGCAGTCAACACTTCAAAAATGACGAAAAGCTGAAAGAAAATGTTTCCAACTTCTTGAAGACACAGGCGGCCTACGTCTATGAAGAAGGTATACAAAAACTTGTGCCTCGCTATGACAAATACCTGCAAAATTTCGGCAGTTATGTGGAAAAGTAGTTTAAGAGTTGTAGAATTTTTTGCAATAAGTACTTTTTTCTGTATATATACACAAATTAATTTTATTACCAAACAGAACTTACTTTCTGGACATACCTTGTACATTCGGGATTAAACAAATACGTTTTGAAAAACACAAAATCCCGATACTTTTCGAATAGACCTTGTATGTAGCTACTATAGTTCCAAGTTAAACAATAAGATGATAAGAATCGTGCCTCTCGAATGAAATGGTTCATTGAAACGTGAATTTGTATCATTAAAAGTACCTACTCAAAACGCAAAATAACATTTTCAATGATGTTATTGGTTTATTTAATGAAGAACAACTACGTATAGTTGCTTTTCATTCTCGATTAAATTTCTTTCGTACTCGTGATGTATATTGGCGTTATAGAGCACCACTTGTTGACTGAGGATTCAGATATGCTGCTGCAGGATGGGAAGAGCAATTTTACAGCTCAGTGTATAGTGCCGCGCCTCTGTGATTGGCTGATGGAAATGGAGATCTATTGAACAATTGATGGAATTGTTAGGAAAACTCAGAGCACCAGAGATAGTGTGATTTTGTCTACACATAACAATTTCACGTCTAAGGCACAACCGGAGAAAATGGTAGACAGTGGTCCATTCTTGGAGGGCAAAAAGAGAATCAGTGTATGGACAAAGATAAACACCTAGTTGCAGGAAGCTGCTAAATCTGTCAAGGAGGAAATGGGCTCTACAGAGTTACTACCGAACTTTGAAAGATCCCAACAAAAGCAAACTTCTATGGCATTCATTTATATTTCAGAGGGAAACAAATTTTTCTAGAACATGTGAAAATGTAATTACCATGAGATTAATTATAAAAGCTGTTCACTTGGTATTTCAAAATTATTATTGAATTGTATTTGATTTTGCGCTTTTACTAGGCACTTTTTAATACTATATTAGTGTTGCATAATGTGCCATAATATCCTTAGCTTCTCAAACATTCGTATGGTAATAATGATTCAAAATGATATCTCCCAGCGGAAATAGTTTTATAAATTGTTTTGTAACACTCAGTGTTGTATAATGGATAAGAGATCAAAATCTAAACATTATTTTGCTGTACACGTTCATATAATATAGGGCGTAAAATACGTGAAACATGAACTATGAATTTTAGTTGAAAAATTTTGAAAGTTAAAGCCGCAATAATTAGAATAGATTCTGTTTGCGAACACCTGGTGCAGAAGTTTTAGTTTGTGCATAAGAACAAATTTAAGTGCACGCCAAAAGATCCTTTAAAAAGTGTTCTTGTATCACTTACCAAGAAAATACTTTTTAGAACACAATAGCTGTTTTTGTCAAACTTAGGTAACAGCAAAGTAACGCCATTATAGTGTGATAAATATTAGAAATAGTTTTTAATGTAAAAATGTTTAAAAATCGAATCGAATTGAGTAATTTCTATTTCCAAGATGAATTTTCTGGCTGGAAGATCCTACCCTGCTCTTAGAGTTGCCCAGAATGCACCATGAACGACCTGTGCACCAATCCGTCCAATGTACACAGGGAAAGTCCTCTTTGGAGCGAGGATCCGCGCCATCTGTCCGGTATCACCTCACGCCACAAAATCTATATGTTAAGTGAAACACAAAAAAGAAATGTAATGAAAAAAGGAATCGTGGTAGATGAGAAACCATCACAGAATTCGTCTAATGATCAGAGAAAACAAACTTGGTGTTCAACGAACCGCATGCGAGCTTCACACCCTACTGCGGAGTCATTCTCTTCCGGTAGTGTTCTTTAGAAATGATGATAATATTAATAATAACAAAAAATAGCACTCTTTTGAGTAATAGACACAAGAAAACACCTTAGATCATTATTCGGCTGATAATGCTTTCTTTCTGATAATAAAAGACGAGAGAAAGAAAGTTATAAAAAAGTAGCAACAGCACAAACATAAGAAAAGGAGAAGTAAGAAGAAGCTTTTTCCAAATGGTACAGGGCAGACTGATGATCAATATTCCAATAACACCAAACTTCATAATAATATTAAGTGGACATGGAAATGTGAGGGCGTGTTACTACAGATTCAAAATATTGGACAGACCATCCTGCACTTACAGTAATGGAGATCAAACGGTTTATCACATTCTATGGGAATGCTCCAAATTAAATCAGCAGTGCAGTGACTTCAGAGTGGAATCTAAAGCAGAAATAACTGCCCTATAAACAACAGTGATCTAATAAAAGAACCGATGGTTAGATTTGTTAATAAAATAGACTTCTAACAATTTCATTATGAATATAACTTGTGAATATGTGCATTAGTCAGTAACAGAGTATATGCAATGATAAACGTCAAATATTCTAAGAATTATCAATCAACATTTAACGCAGACACTCTGGAGGGCAGATTGTGTACATAATGTAAATATTCTGTTGGGTAGAAAGTATGGTCTCATAATAAATAACTTTCTCGAAACAAATTTGTTATTTTTTTAATGTTTCAATGTGTTTTTACCTCCCTGAGAAGGAATATACAAGGTCTGTCCAGAAAGTAGCAGACGTTTTGGCGTATCCTGGCGATGGGTGGGGCTAGAGCCACCATCTTGGTGTCAGAACGTTCCTACATTCAATACGCATCCAGCTGTTCTAGCGTGAGGACTGTGTGTTCCTTACTTTCCTCTCTGTGAGGAAACCCCCAGTTGTAACTCTATTTTTTAGAAAAGCTGTAAGGTATCAACAAGCCCTCACATTACTATGTTTACAAATAAAGGGTTTGGGTTTTCTTTCTGTTAAATGGCAACAATTCTTTTTTCTGCACTCCTCCAGTGAAGTCTCAGAACGTACAAACAAATATCCTTTCAAACCGTAATTTAAATTTATTAAGAACCTTACTGCATGTGTACTGAGCAAAGAAAAACGCATCATTACTTCAAATAGAGTAGGTTTTGAATTAAACAATATAGTAGGCTACTTCAATATGTAGCTTTGGATTAAACAAATGCAGAGAGAAGCTAAGCTAATAAAAACAGCAATGCTTATTTTATTGTAAAATCTTCCTGAAAATAGTGATGCACAACTTACAGAAAGACAAAGAATTTAAATACTAATGATGATCAGATATGGGGATAGGAGGAGGACCCAAGAAGAGGTTTGTGTCTTGTTTAATGAAGTGCATTGCGGCAAACCCTCATACCAGTGTTAAATTGATTGGGTTCTAATTGGAGCTCTGAGTTCTCTTATCCTCAGGTGAATGGTTGTAGGAAATGGAGTTTGGTGGTTGTTGATTACTCAGTCGTATTAATAACACTTTGTTTGTTGCAGATTTATTTGGTTTAATTCCTACTAAGTTTGCTTATCGACTTGGATCGGTGACCATCTGTTAGTAAAATTCCTAACATAAATTCAATTTTACTTGAAACCCTGGATTACTTGTTTAAAGTTACTTCCACGCGGTCTCTATTTCTTCTTTATACGGCGACTACTTTGCTCTAATAAACTTCTAATGCTGCTTCCACTTACGCTGGTTGGGCTATTCTTAACTTCCCTACATTTCAGACTTATAAATCTTCGCATCTCTGCTTAACGTGCATGAACACGTCCTTCCTGTCGTAATATCATCTTTTAAGTAAATTTTTCTTACTTCACGATTCAGTTCGAACCTTATTCTGATCCCCTCTCTAACTTTATCACATGACTAAACTAGCTCACCCTTCTCAAATTTTACATTATTATTGGTTTCTCATTTATTTCGAATTTTCGCATTGGTTTGCAAAACTCATTTAACTCATTGACGTTCAGCCCACCCTGAGTTGGGGAACGCCCACCCTGAGTTGTTTATAACGGTATACATCGTTATCAAATCAGCGAAGTAAATCCCTTTAGCGTTCATGTTCAATCGCATTATGAAAGCCCTTTGTCCCAACACATTCCTGGCTGGCAGTATTCTATAGTTCTCAGACATTGAACATTTACTAGCACAAGGAAGATAACGGTCCTCCCTTCCTGTCTCTCCAAGGTGTGCAGATTTTTACAAGAATATTTTCTCTTCCTTGCCTGGATGCTAGTATGTATGCTATATTAAATTATATTCTTCCCTTCTTATTCTTTAAATCAACTGCTATTTTAATCATGACTCTATCCATTCTAATTTCATATTATTATAATAATATTTTTATATTAGTTTAGCAAAGCATTTTTATTAATTTATATTTTTTTAATCATCTGATTTCGATTAATTCACCGCCTCCAATCGCTACCTGATACTGCGATTACAACATTCGTCTTTAAGGATAAGGGAAAACCCCATAAAACACCTCATCCAGGTAACTCAACCTGACCGAGATTCAAATTCGGGACCCCTTGAACGTGAGGCAAACACGCTACCATCCACGCTACCGAGGCGGGCATGAACCTTCTTCTTGCTATTCCAATGATATCTTCTCCCACCTTTAACCAAACTGGTCATATACATGGTGCTTTACTTTCTGAACACATTGCTATCGCCTTTTCTCTGTGTTTTGTACATTATATGGCACGAATAGTAATACTCTCATTAATACTTCCAGACTCTGGAGAAAATATGGAATAATCCGCATTAGAAAAAACTTTCACACTTTCTTCTGTCCGGGAATAGAACCCTCGAACAGGCAGAGGCGCTGCTGACTTTTGTATATGTGTGCAGTTTTCTTTTTAATTTGCGTCCTCCAAAGTTAAGTCACTTTTTGGGGGGAACAGGAATAAAGGTATTAGGAAAAAAAACAACAAGGTATAATGGGTATGTGGGTAGGCAGAATTGTTCTGCAGCGATACTGTTTATTTGGACTGTGTGGTGCTTATTTAATTCGGACTATGTTGGTGAAGTTGTTGGCCGGTACCGCCGAAGCAACCCGGCTGTTCGTGGGCGATAACTCAGTGTTGCGGTATGTCCGCTGTGGTGAAAAGGTAGCAGCCATGATCCAATGGACCCTGACTACAACCTCGGTGCTGTGGTGAATTTTGTTGAGCAGCGGTGACTGCTTACTTAATAGTCATTGTAGCAGTTTTCTTGATAATTTGTGGTGTCTAATGGGTATCGGCGAGGCAGGTCAGGTGGTGGCGTCCCTCGGGCGCGGGTCTCTCTGCGAGGCTGGAAGTGTGGCGGTGGGGCACCTTGCATGGCGCCAGTGCTCTCGCGAGGTCTCGTAAGCTATCAGAAATGAAGTTCTGGTGAGCACGGAGAGCCCCCTCGAGCTTCGACGGCATGAGGAGACGTGTGTTGTTGACAAATCCTACAAACCTCTCCAGTTTGGCCTTGCAGTAATCTAGCGCGTCTGTAGTGCCGGCAGTCTCCTGGGTCGCGCGCAGTGAAGCCTCCTGGGCGGTCTCCTTCACTTCGTCCAATGTACGAAGAAGGGCTGCCTCCCATGTTTAAGTCACATCGGACGATGAATGAAATGATGTTCAAATGAGCCCAGGATCCATAGAGCTCAGATTTAACCAGTATTCATCTTTCAGGATAAGGGAAAACCAGGGGAAAAATTACCCATATAACTCAACGTGACAAAAATTCGATCTAGGGACCTCTTGAATCTGAGGCAGACATGCTACCACCTATGCTACAGAGGTGGGAGCTCAATTATTGTTTTATAGTGGCTGTTTAGTCGTTTGTTTCCGGTAATTATCATAACAAACAAAGGACATATAAATTGAAATAATTTTCTGAGCATTGTAGAACGTTTACTATTTCTATATATGCCTATTTTGATCACAGATAAATTTATATAGCCACAGAGGATTTTGTAATAACCAACAAGAGGTATTTTGAGCGGAAAAGGAAACAAGAGATTGGTGCTGGCGGCGTGTATCAACTTGTTGAAACAAATGAATGAGAGGTCAGTAGCACAGGGCTGAATTGCTGCAATAAAGACTATACGTGCTCTTGAATTAATAAAAACAAAACAGTGATAAATATCAGTTGAGTACCAGAGAACGAGGATGTAGCGGAGTTGACGTGTAATTAATGATCCACCTTTATTGCCTTTTTTCCTTAACTACACGTACATCCTGAAAATACGTCCTAGCTACCAATTATTCTGGACATTGACTTATAAAACATAAATAGCTGAGGTAATTTGCAGGCTATGGTCCGCTCCACTTACTGTAATATATGGAATCTCTCTTGTACAAAATATTGGAGGTAAACGACCTTTGTGTCAGTGAAGGAAATCAACTGTGAGCGGAAGAAGTGTCCTGGAAAAGATGCGTCGAGTTTGGCTTCTAATTATTCAGCTTCTTTGCGTCAGGCGAACTTTATAAAGTCTACTAAAACCATCCTCTCTGAATCACTGTTTCAGCAATAAAACCTACAAATCCATACATTTTCTGACTACACCCTTTTTTAATTTTGAAGACTATTATTTCCTTAAACAATGTAACATAACCCTTAAAATTGTTAATATAATTTATCAACACTGATTTCTTCAGCTGCAAATAGTAAATGCAGTGTCGAGAATGGACAACTTGAAATACTCCTTAATCTATTTTACGCCTTGAGTTTAAAGTTCTGATCACGAAATTCACATAGGCTGTCCTAATCTCCGTTCGTTATGTCATGTGAGAATGGAAGTAGAAAGAGCAGCAGTCGTGCAGTTTAACTTATTTTGTATTTTCGTATTGTTTTGACAAAACTTTGATTTGTTTTCATTCCTTAAACAATGAATATTCGTTACGTAGAAAATGAAGCTAGCTACAGTGAAGCAATAAATATTACACAAATAACAATAATTCCAACTTAGGCTTCATTTATCTTAACAAATTGGTGTTGATACTTCTTTTCAAATGAAAATCGATTTCGCAAACATATCGCTTGCGTCCTCAGTCCACAGAAAAACTCCGTTGTCAAGGATAATGGTTACCATGCCTTTCTTATGTCTTTTTAATATTACCAACATCTGCAAACGAAACAAACTTAAAAACACAATCAACTGTTGGTATTTCGAAATTCATTACGCGATGTTTACTTTTTAAAATAAATATATTTTCCTACACTGTTAAATCTATCGGACCGTTTAATTGTTTTAATAATTTCACTTCATGCTTTATTTCATTTATTTATTTATTTATTTATTTATTTATTTATTTATTTATTTATTTATTTATTTATTTATTTATTTATTTATTTATTTATTTATTTATTTATTTATTTATTTATTTATTTATTTATTTATTTATTTATTTATTTATTTATTTATTTATTTTTATTTTATTTATTTCACTGTAGCTATAGTTATATCCAATAACTCATTTGTGATTATAACATTTAATAAATATCCTGATTATGGGAGAGATGCACACTCCCGAAATGTCGATTTCTAATCTTCTAATCTTTCTATTCGTCTTTTCACCTGCTTGCTTCCCGAGAACAACTTGATCAAAAATTAATTTTAAATAACATTAAATCTAAAATAACTGTTTCAAAATTTTAAAATATATTTTACCCCAAATATTTCATATTTGCTGTACAATTGTGTAATTAATCACAATGTTCATTTTACTTGTCCATTTTATCAAAATAATATTTTATTTATATTATATTTTAAGATTATATTCTTCATTTCTTTTGCACATATAAGGCTTTTGAAAACTATGTTCATTTTTTTTTTTTGAATTAAAACCAGTTCCTCAACATATTATGACTCTGTGGGTTCGTAGAATTAAAAATCCAATTTGCAGAAATTCTAAATGTTCTTTATTTCCGTAGAAATACACTGATCAATTTTCACGTAACATTACGTCACATACACACAACGTTCTGATCATCTCTCGTTACAACAACTCTCTTGTTACACAACTGACTCATCACTAGCCATGGCTTCTTTTTATACATCCATTCATGAATTCCAGACTGTTATCGAATTTTCTCTAACATGTCACTAGAAAAAACACGAATGTTCTAGAATGTAACTATATCGGTGCCGGCAAGTCTTTCACCTCTGTGATAAACTATCCGTCTCTTGTTTATTGGCGCTATCGTTAATTGTCAGCCCTTTGTGTACACTAGCCGCGCGATCGTAAATAACGGCTCGCGACAATGTTAGAATACTGACTTTCATATAAACACATAATTCCACCATCAATATACCTGGTAGCGTTCTTCTTTCATTCAAATCAGTCTTTGAGTTAGTTATTCAATGTACTCATGAACATATGCACTACAAAAGACTCTTTTATTTGTTTTGAAATGTATATTTAACAAGTTATAATAAGTTATATATCTATTTCATCACTTTGAGAATATTTTCCGATTTCTTGTCTCTCTCTCTCTCCTCCCTTTTATTCCGGTAATATAGTGCTTTCAGGATTTTGGAAGTCTTGTAATTTTCTATTACATTGTATTTCAGTAACAATATAAAACTATTAATATATTACTTGTATCAATGTTTTAGAACCTCACGGAAGATCTGCAGCTTTGGAAAGAAAAACACAGAGGCAAGGACCTCCAAACAGATACTGCGCATGTACTACTCTCATGTGCAACTGCTGTCGTGAATTCTCCTTGCCAGTAGTTCCTATTAAAGGACCAGGTAATACACATTTGGTTTTGTTGCAATGAATAAGTGGTCCATCTATTCATATGAGAGAATTAAAATGTCTGAAAGCTATTATCTAAGCAGCAATTGTTTAATTTCATCTGATTGCCAAACTTCTGCTGCACATTTCTAATGATAGACTGTTTATTCTTATGACTCATGTTTATAATACATACGGTGCATGCTTTGATAAGATTTCAACGTTTTGAGAGTAAAGATTGCTGTTGTTACTTAAATTATATTTTGTTTTTAAGAATCTTCGCTTAAAATAAAATGATTATTCTGAAAGTAGACATTTAGAACAGGTTCACGTTAGAGATGCTGTACCATATTCAAGATACCGCAATTACTGGACCCCTGATAATTAAGTTTCGAACTATAATGTGTAAAGAATATTATTGCACTGTTAAAACGATACAAATTAGAACAGACAACACAAATTACAATCCGGAAACCAATTCACACTTGTGTTTCTCAAAAGCTAACAAAAACAATAATTGCCGATAGGATGAAATTAACCACTGCTCTGTGATAGTAGGTTTTAGCTAAATCTACATTTCAAAGACAGAACCCCTTATTGTTTATGTTAACTGCTGTTGGATCTTACTTCTTATCGTGTGGTGTCAAGAAACATATGCGTCAAAACTGTTCAAGAATGCATGTGAAACACCATCGCTCATCCAAATATAGAGTACATTGTAATGCTTAATTTTAGTTATCCCTGCTCCATTATTCCAGTGTGGTCCTAATTCCTTACGGGGGTTGGCCTATCTGTGATTAGGTTTTGGGTAGTGATATGGAATAATTAATTCTCGGTCATATTAGATAATTGATGGACAACAATTAAATGAGCTCTTTTCTAACAACCAAGCTTATTTATGAAATGTTATTAAATAAAACTGTAGCAGGCGGTGGTGTGTGGCGAATTAGTAAGGTTCTTCCAGCACTATACGAATACAACTTATGTTTTCCTAATATTTAAGACGATTGTGTTCAACACACCAGCGGTGTCATGGCGTTTTTCTCATGATTAGAATATGATAATTGAAGACATGCCCAGAAAAGCGGTGTTTTGTGAATGAGGTTGAAAGGAATTGTTAAGATTATTTTATTTCATTTCTGAGAATATGAGACTTAAGAATTCACTATGGTTATCAATGTTGTCCTTAATAGACCCCAGAACATGACTAATGTAATAACATTAATAAAAGTAAAATATGAAAAATAAGGTGAAAACCTCTGTCACCATTTATTCAAGTTTTATTCTAAATACATTTTAAATACCTTTTAGGTAAAACTAATAATTAACTATCTCTTTTGGTTCTTAAACAAGGTATACTTTGGAATATTCCACTTTTCAATAAGTAGCTATATCTTTTTGGGATGTAGTTACAAACTTTTCGGCTGTAGTCCGGCTGATCAAATATGCTTCATCAGTAATATTCTGAGAAGCTGTGGTCTCAGATTTAAGAGCTTTATAGTACTCACAATACATTGGTGGGATATAATTCATCAAATCCAGTAAGCCTTTTAATTTTGCAGGATTTATAGGTCTTGGACCATTGTATTTTGGAGGAAATGTCATATAACTAAACCATAGTTTGCCAGATATTTTCCTTCTAATGTCCAATGTGTCATAATCTTCAACAACACCGTAAGTGTATTTAAAATATATCTTAAACGGGTGGTCTTTAAATACTTTCATGCCTGTCACCTTGCTCATCTTGCACCTTCCAGATTCTGAAACTGTTCTTTTCTATTCTTTATCGTGAAAAGGCTTTGCAGAGATAAACGCGTTAGTTCTCATTTTAACAACATGAAAAGGATCCTTTACCCTGTTTTTTTTCACTAAGTCCATCCTTTGACCTGGAACATAAATGTAAGCTGCTTGCCTTTCTTTTTTTCCTATAAGGCCGAAATGTATGACAGACCCAAATGTATACAAAGTATGAATACGTTAGCCCATTTTTGACATTATACGCATAGTATATTACGAAACGCAAGAACTTTAACTCTATTTAGCGTAATATGATTGCCAAATAGCTCTCTGCTGCAACAACAGAGGGCAGCACCTATCGCAAACTATTTTATTTTGACTGTTAGCCCGTTTTTCCGGGCATGTTTTTAATTATGTATTAAGCCAATGTAAATGCAACACAAATAAAGCCTCAACACCAAAGTTGCAGGAAAACACACAACTTAAGAGCATAAGTGTTCCTATTTCTTATTAATGTCAATAATAAAGACAGTACAACTACTTCGCCATTTTGTCCATTTATCTTGGAATTCTTATACCATTCAAGACACTTAAAATGTCTAATTTTTAACACAACTTTATTTTAATACTGTATAAGAATACTATTTTTTCTATAAAAAGAATTAACGGTCATTTTAATGATCGAGTTTGATTGTACCCTAGAATGTATTGCACGCAATAGAGGAAGCATATCAATTGGTTACAGAATTAGAGCTATCAAATGGATGAGATTTTCCGTTTCAACTACGTCTTAAAAGTTCTTTAGAAACTCAGTATTTACTAACTACTATCTTCTGGGCAATTAAGTTTGTGATGTAATGAAGTTTTGGCTCACTAAAAAGATGAATGTAAATAGTTAAAAAAACTATTTTTTTTCTAAATTTTATTTGATAGACTTTAATTTGATAAGAACAAATTTTATATGCTTTATAGTTCTGAATTAATTTAGAAACTTAAAATTTCCCACCAATGTGAGCTCTCACAAACTATAAAATGCAACATTATTATTATTATTATTATTATTATTATTATTATTATTATTATTATTATTATTATTATTATTATTATTATTATTATTATTATTATTATTATTATTATTATTATTATTATTATTATTATTATTATTATTATTATTATTATTATTATTATTATTATTATTATTATTATTATTATTATTATTATTATTATTATTATTATTATTATTATTATTATTATTATTATTATTATTATTATTATTATTATTATTATTATTATTATTATTATTATTATTATTATTATTATTATTATTGTTATTATTATTATTGTTATTATTGTTATTATTGTTGTTATTGTTATTGTTGTTGTTATTGTTGTTGTTATTGTTGTTGTTATTGTTGTTGTTGTTGTTATTGTTGTTGTTGTTATTATTGTTGTTATTGTTATTATTGTTGTTATTATTATTATTGTTGTTATTATTATTATTATTATTATTATTATTATTATTATTATTATTATTATTATTATTATTATTATTATTATTATTATTATTATTATTATTATTATTATTATTATTATTATTATTATTATTATTATTATTATTATTATTATTATTATTATTATTATCATTATTATTATTATTATTATTATTATTATTATTATTATTATTATTATTATTATTATTATTATTATTATTATTATTATTATTATTATTATTATTATTATTATTATTATTATTATTGTTATTGTTATTATTATTATTGTTATTATTATTATTATTATTGTTATTATTATTATTATTATTATTATTATTATTATTATTATTATTATTATTATTATTATTATTATTATTATTATTATTATTATTATTATTATTATTATTATTATTATTATTATTATTATTATTATTATTATTATTATTATTATTATTATTATTATTATTATTATTATTATTATTATTATTATTATTATTATTATTATTATTATTATTATTATTATTATTATTATTATTATTATTATTATTATTATTATTATTATTATTATTATTATTATTATGTTATAGTTAATGCAATAATGCGAAAGTGAACCTTGGGTGAAGTGAACAGCAAAGTATAACCAAAATTAATTAAAACAATACAAATATATGGAAGATCATGTAATAATACCAACATAGTCCTACGAATGAATTAAACAAATATAATTCTATAAATGCTACGAAATTTAACACTGTTTTAAGTGATAATCAGATAAATACTCATTGTTCTTTATCGCTCTAAAATTGTAAATTTTTGTATCCGTATTTCTGAATATTTGCAATAAGAACAGATGGGAGGAACAGCTTTGCTTTTACTTATGTTCTTTTATCTTAACTTTTTATGCCGTTCAGAACACTTGAATAAAAAATCATATGAAAATATTAATTTAAACGTCCAAAAATCTATACTTTTATTAGCAGCCGATTTCATGATTACAAATGCGATTTTATGTAGAATTAGATCTTTCAAATGAATGGGATTTTCCATTTGATTTACTTTCTGAAAATTATTTAAGTTTAGTTAATTAAATGTTGTGTTACTCTTTCACATCAATGCCCTAAATAACTCGTATGCATGTGCGTATTAAGTACAATGACTTAATACATAAAAGCTGAAGCTTTAACAGTGAAGCAAAGCAAATAGTACAATTTATAATAAATATTGTGTAACATACTTCACTTATCTTGTTGTTTGAATATAAATTCTTTAGGACATTTTTTGCAATTGATTCAATTGCATTTTCAGCTTTATGGACTGTAACTTTACAATAAATATTTCTCCTGTATCATTAAATCTGTGGGTCTGATAAAACGCTTTAACAATTTAACCGCTGGATCTATTTCATGATTAAATGGCCAGAAGTGATCTGCCACAGCTGATGTACCAATCTGTTTATGTTCAATATTTGTAAGATGTTCCTTTATTCTTGTTTTCAAATGACTTTTGGTCTTTCTAAGTAAATCCAGTCACAATCTATATAGCTAAATTAATAAATGTCAGACCTTTACTATATGAAACTTTATCTTTTTTTAGATAAGCTTAAATATTTGTTATATGTGGTATTTATTTAGATAAACAATAGTGAACCATATTAGATTCATCTTTATTAATGTGCATATTTACCAGCCTATAAATGAATATATTAAGAACAAGCAAATCCAGGTGAAAAAAATCACACATTTGTTTAAGTTGGTTTTACACAAATACCAAACTCCAATTACTGTCATTTTTATTATACAGGGTGTATATAAATGAATATCGGCGTTTTAACTCTTTATAATATTTATTACATTCAACTTACAGTTATAAATGATATGTCAAATGAATAAACAACTCAAACAGTTTTACCATGAACCTTATAAATGTTCAATATGACTACCCTTTGTCACACGGCACACATCAAGTCTATAGCCGAGTTCTTCCCAAACGTTGTTAAGTGTGTATTCAGTAATTGTAGCAACAGATGCTTCAATCCGGTTTCTTAATTCAAGAAGGTGAGCTGGTGGCGGAGACACGTACACGCGAAGCCCCAAAGGTAAAAATCGCATGGCGTTAGATCAGGAGAACGTGGAAGCCATGCATAGCAAGCCCCGTCATTGGGGCCCTTGCGGCCTATCCGCTCGGGTACAGTGACGTTCAACCAATCGCGTACTTCGTTATGCCAGTGAGTTGGCGCATCATCTTGTTGGAAAATGAAGTTTTTCTGACTCATTTTCTTCTAACTGAGGGAAGAGCCATTGCTCTAATGTATTAAGGTAAGAAGTGCCAGTTACAGTAGGTTCACAAAAAAAGAAAGGCCCATTAACTTTTCGCCGGAATACGGCATAAAAAACATTCACTTTAGGGGAATCTCGTTAAATTTGTAGCATCTCGTGAGGATTTTCTGAGCCCCAGATGCGCACATTATGAGTGTTAACATGTCCGCTAAGGTTAAAGGTCGATTCATCACTGAAGACAACATGATCCATAAAATCGTCATCGTCATGAAACATATCGTTTGCGAAGTTGGCACGTAATCCGTGGTCTGTCGGCTTTAGAGCCTGTAATAACTGTAAACGGTAAGGACGTAGCCGTATGTGTTTTCTTACAACTTTCCAAACAGTCGACACAGGAACTTGTAATTCAGGACTAGCCTTCTGCACTGATTTCTTTGGGATACGAGTGAACGACTCCCTCACTCACTTGATAGTTTCTTCACTTACTCTTGGTCGTCCCGTGCTCTTTCTTTTACAAAGGCAGCCGGTGTCTTCAAACTGATGATACCATCTACGAATGTTATTATCACTAGGATGATCACAACCAAACTTAATACGGAACGGTTGCACAGATTCGGTATTTGCAAACTGCAAAACAGAAAACCCTTTTGTTTACTAGTCATCATCTTTGCTACTACTGCTGTCTAGCGGATTGTGGCAGAAACATTGCTGGCACGTGCGCACTGGTGCCAACAAAAAAAAGTGTTTGAGTTGCTTTTTCATTTGACATAGCATTTATAACTGTAAGTTGAAAGTAATAAATATTGTAAAGAGTTAAAACACCGATATTCATTTATATACACCCTGTATTTAAATATAGGAAAGGGAGATTTAATTTTTTAACGTGAACTTCATAGCTTTACCTTGTGGCCTCTTTGTAAGACTACTATTTTAGTTTCTGAAGTTCAAGTGTCGATGTACCGTTTCTAGGGTACTGTGTCAGAACAAAAGCTATCAATAACCAGACTACATAGATGTAACCAAAGCGGGAAATAAATTCCTTGTTGTATATAGAGAATACATGATCGCTACATAAATTAAATGTATTGCAGGATGTGCTACATTGTCATACCTTCAAGGGGACTCGATGATGGTCACCATGAGCTTTGGAGACAGGGTTCTTCACAATACTACAATCTCAGGTGAGTGTGTCACTTCCGCTATGTATGATTAATGCATCGCTCTCCTTTTTATTCGACGTGACATGCGCATTTAATTGTGTGGAACTAGGTTCACCAGGTCCGGCCTCGTAACCCAGTACCTTCAACACTGTGCGTTGTTTCATGCTGAACGGTTTTAGTACCTCAGTTTATAGCGCCAGCAGTAAATAACTCCAGAGACCGTCACTTGGCTTGCAGGTAGAAAGGATAATCTTCCTTCACCTGTATTCTGATAGTGTTCTTAATCACTGAGATTTGCATTGAAGCATGCTGGTCGTGTCAACTTGGGGAAACGATGCTATCCTCTCTGTCACGTTCACCAAAGTTTTATTTCCTTTCATCTTTACTTTCCCTACTACTTATCTATAGTAGGTAGGGGAAGTATTGTATGTGACCCAAAAATTAGATACTGAAATTCCATCATAAATATATGCTTTCGGTCTTCTTGAATTAAGAAAAGAAAAAAGACAAAAAGCATCTAATGCTTGTCTGTGTAACCCAAGTTCAGAATTTTGAATTGTGGCGTGGAAATAAAAAAAATCCACCAACATCAAAATATCCTGTACATGGAACATTTTTCATTATTTTTGTTTGTTTCAAAGAGGACACTAAAAATGCTGATAAAAATACCACATGTTCAAGACTTTTTCTTTTAATGCAAAGACATTGAATTTCAAAGTCATCATTTAACTACATCCTTTTTAAGAATATTGACTATCACTTTACCTGAAAGTTACCTTGTACTGAAGGTTTATCTGGAGTAAAATGCAATAGATAGAGTGATAGGATTTTGATATTGTAAGAAATGTTTTTAAAAACTTAGGGAAAGAATTCATGTAAATGGAACAGTTCAGATTTCCCCCTCCTCGCTTTGAATGCATATACTCGACATTTAGGTTTCACCACAAATGAAACTATTGGTAACAACTGAATCCCCAAAATGCATTTTAACATGAATGTCTATTGGGGTAGCTCAATCTGCATAATGTAAGGATGGGTGAATCGGATCATATTTTGAAAAT
Organism: Mantis religiosa; assembly: GCA_030765055.1. Classification (NCBI taxonomy): domain Eukaryota; kingdom Metazoa; phylum Arthropoda; class Insecta; order Mantodea; family Mantidae; genus Mantis; species Mantis religiosa. The sequence continues at coordinate 48,624,541 of CM060951.1, read as the reverse complement.
ATTTCACAAAATCTATATTTATCATGTGAATATGAAAGCCTTTACCTTTATTGAAGCTTGGACATTTAGATTATGTTAAATGCTAAGTTTCTGATGAAAAATTACGTAGAAAATGAAGCTAGCTACAGTGAAGCAATACGTATTATCAGGGGCGGTTTCTGAGGTAGTACCGCTGTGCCATGGCACCATCTAAATGAAAACGAAAGAAAGAGAAGTATGTAGGAATTGCGCAAAAGAGATTTTTCTGGGTGTCTGCTCCCTCGTGTGAATAGGCGCGTTAAACGCAAGCGCTCTGTCCTGATTATCTTTAGTGGTTTGGCGCCGATTCCAGAACGGCACCATCTACGCTCATAAGCGCCTGTGTTAAGGGCTAGGATGTCTGCGTATACATGGCTTCTTATGGGAGAAGGTAGTGCCGAGATTTCTCTGGCACATAACTTACGCTTTATCCGCTAGAGTGCAGTAAAGCACGGGACTTAAGATACCTGTCTCTCTGTCGCGAAATCGTACACGAACGCTTCGTATCACATTCTCCATGAATTGTATTACCAAACTTTTAACGTGCTCGTTACACCTGTGCGTAACAAGAGTACGGATGTAATAAATATCTATTTCCGTTTCCCTGTACGTTCTGTTTGGTACAGTATATTATAAAATAGGATGGATTATTGATAAAATTACCTAAGTCGTTCGAAATTGGTACACATATTTATATATTAAAACCTTTATTTTATTTCCTTCCTTCATTCATTCTTTCATTTATTTATGGCACCGTCAATACAATGCCTCACCGGCCGCCCCTGCGTATTATGCAAATATAACTTTCTGTAACAAAACACTTCACTTATCTTAAGAAAGTGATGTCAATTTTTCTTATTAGTTCAATTAGTTGAGATCGATTTCACGAACCCTTGCTCGGGTCCTCAGTCAACGAAGTGTATTGAGCGGAATTGGAGGATGAATAGGATTGACATAGTGGATGAATCGGAATGGAAAGGAAAACGCTGGAACATTCAATTTCAGTATCTAATGTAATCACGAGAAAAAAAAACAGAGTTCTACACTTGTATATTCATATCTTTATGCAACTTACACACGCACACACACACACAGACACACACACACACAGACACACACACACACACACACTCACACATACACACATTTTTCACATATAAATTGTCTCTTTCCTTCAGCGCCCACAATTTCGTGACACCATTTTCCATTTTTTCTGGGCTCATTTGAGCAGCAGTTCACCCATTTCATTCATCGTCCGATATGACTACGTGGAGGAATTAAATTAAAAAAACATCCTTAAGGCAAAGTACCACTAGGGAAAAGTGTTGTCTATAAGCATAGAAAAACAATAACGATAAATTGTCAAGGATATTAACAATGTGAAAAATTTTCTGGAAGGAAGCCATTATTCTACAACATTTGGTGTCTGCAAATCTTTGTAACTCACTATACCGAATGAATCAAATCTTTTTAGTACATCAGTAGTTATATAATCCGGTTGTTTAATTAGTCGATGTGCTTTTGATTTTCAAAATGTAAACAATGTTATTTTTTTAATTATTACGAGCATTTCAAGTAAAACATAAACGCTATTTAAAATGAAATAATTTATTCCACATTATTTCCAAGACCAGCTAGAGAAATATTAGTGATCTCATCATTTGGGAACCCATGCTTCACTAATACAGAAAGGACACCAGGACTTGAACCTAGCAAAAAAGAAAAAGCAAAGTTTGCGCTACGTAACATTACTTGCTTTTAAGAAGTATTGCTTTTAATTAAATTTTGGTTTTACAGTAATCTTAGGTAACTGAGCTCTTAAACCTTTTCTTATTACAAAAATTTGGAAATTTGCTACACTTTATTATATATTATTTTTAACAAATTATAATTAGAAGAGCTTGATAAAAGCTAATTATATATTATTCAGATAACATTTAGTATTCATTATGAGGCTATATTGAATTTCTTGATTGTAAACGTTTTTACACTGAAGATAGTAACACAGAATTTATTTAAAAAAATGAACTTCACAAAGAAAAATAGAATTTACTGTTTGTTAAATACCTTATTAATCCTTTTCGTGAGAAAGAATCTTACTGTCATCAAAGTCTTATTGAGTAATATAAACAAAAGTGATACGGGAAAAAATTACACAACAAAAATTACACTATATTTTAGTCACATTATTTGTTTTTGTCCTTATTCCCTGTAGCATAAAGCAGAAATAATAGTTTATGCTAATGTATGGCTACGATGACCAGTTCCATGAGCATGACCTCTTTTCTTACTTTTCCCAGTACTCAGTTGCAGAATCCTTAATATAGTATAGTGAGAAGTGAGCAGACATATTCAGAGGAAATATATAACTGGTTCCAATGCGGCTCTGAAATGAATCCTTTTAATAACCGGATAAAGACACTCAATTGATTGCTTTGGAGGAGCATCACACCCCATAAACTGCAGACAAAATAAAAGGAAGATTAGATCTAATGTTAGAACTGTTAAGTTTGTAATAAGATTGTCTGAACTTAATTTGTTATACTTTACAATTTAAAAACATTTTAATTAGCATAACATTTTGTATTTCGGCTGTTGCAAACTTTTAATTAGATTGAGCAACAATTTAAAAAACAAAATATTGAAGCTATGCAGCAAACTTAAACAGTTATAAGTGATTTTGTATTTACCCATTATATGTAGAATTTATAGCTTTGCTTGTTTTCCCTCCTGGCAAATGTGTTTTCCATAGTGAAAGTAACATTTATATTCCAATCGTTGTTTTCTGTTGTTTTTATTGATACTCACGTAATTTTATGATAAAACTTATTATGAAGTCATCCATTTATCATTTTGAAATTAAAAATATTCATACAACTTATTTTGTTCACGTAGTCACTCATTTTAGAGTGTTTAAAATAAATGGAGAGTATTTTATGACAATTTTTACTGTTTAGGTAAGAAGCCCAAACCGGTATGTATGCCTCTCCCAGGTGGGATCTCCAAGTTCTGTGGCAGAGTGTATGGCATACAAAGAGAGGGCCAGAACTTCAAGGCATGTCTGGCTCTCGAGCTGAGAGCTTTAGATGACATAGAGGCAGCTCTTCGAGTATCCTGCTTTAAGTTTGGACCACCGGGAATTAACCTTGAGCCCCCATCTCCCTTGCCTGCAACTCCTCAAGCTTCAGATGATGATGATGACGACGACGACGATGACGATTATGGTTTTGGTGACGACGATGATGACGATGACGACGACGATGACGAACTTGAGGGTATCGTTGACGATGACGACGACGATGATGACGATACTGACGATGCTTCAGAGAACGACGTTTCCCCAGACTATGCAGGTTTTAGTGTTTTCGGTGAAGACTTTCTCGGAGGTCTCTTTGGCGGAAGTGGTAACAAGAAAAAGAAGACTAAGGAACCGCTAACACCTGTGTTCCCCAAGCCCGTTAGAGCAACTGAGAAACCACTACTTGCAGCCACGCCGTTAAGACCCAACAAGTTATCAAACAAACCTGCAACTGCTAAGCCTTCCGTATTCACCAGGCCATCCACGACAAAGCCAGCAGCGAACAAACCCAGCGTCAAACCAGGTTTAAGGCCAGGATCTGGGGTAAGACCAGTACGACCAACAGTGAGACCTATCCTGAATCGTTTCAGCACTACCAGGAGACCTCTGCTACCCCCTAAGAATAGGAGGACAACCACAAGCACAACAACCACTACCACAACACCTGAACCTTCAACTACAATTAAGGCAGATCCTATACCAGACAACATTAAGGCGGAAATATCATCAGCAAGTTCTGTTGAAGAAGGTCCTTCTACAATCGAGGCCGAAATGGAGGAAACTGTAACATCCACGGCCATTACAATTACTGTAATTGAGAACGGCAAACCAATGAATAATTCTGCAGATCAGATGTTGAAAAATAACACAGTAGATGCATCTATGGACAACGAAATTTCACCCACCACTGAAAGCATTGCTGAAGACGTAACCACGGAAGTCACAACGGAGGAAAATATGGAATACATCACTACACGCATTGAACAAGCGACAAGTAATGGCAACGTAGAAAATAAAAACACCACAGAAGAAAATAGCCTAGATAAGGACGGCAATAAAGATTCGAGCGAACCTGTAGGAGAAGAGGACGATGAAGATGATGAGGAAGACGATGAAGATGAGGATGAAGATGAGGATGAAGATGATGAGGAAGAGGAAGAAGAGGAAGAAGGAGAAGAAGAACTCGGAACGGGGACAAATCGTGTACCTGCCGTGGTGACGGTATCTGAAACTGGCAGTGCAGTGCAGAAGAACTCAGGTCCAGACCCGGAGAATAAGGAAACAGAGGAAGATGACGAAGACGACGACGACGATTTCGATCTTGGACTTGATGATGACGATGACGAGGATGATGAAGAACGGAAAATGCAACCAGTTCCAAAGAGAAGATGGAGTGGTAGGACTCACAGAAGAATGAGACTACGCCGATAAGACTGTTACTTTTTCTGGAACTGACCAGTGCCTGAATGCTCTTGATGACGTAGACAAATTATTTATTATGCGTTAATTTATTAAATCATGTTATTTATTTTTACATTGCATCATACTCGTACGTTTGTGTTCATCCCACCAACTATGTGAGAAGTATAGAAGTTGCAGTAGCATAAGTGCACTCTTCCTCATAAATAGTTTATGTGTTACAGTGCTCTTTAGTTTAGTATTTAATGTTAAAATTGCAACTTCAACGCAATCAGTCTGGATTCATAAAAGGACACGTTTTGTTCAGAAATCCTCTCCCAGAGTGTAGAGTATGGATTGAATTTACAAGGATGGAGTTGTGAAACAGATGGAATATAAGAAATTACTTTTCCAAAAACATTTGCCATAACAGCTCCATTTTTAAGTGCAGCTAGAAGTGCAGTCTTAGAGTCATTTCACAGAAATATATCAGTGCACATCAGATGAGGTAACTTTAAGAAGTATTGTCATACATGACACTCTTGTTTTGGCTTCATTAAAGACTATTATACTCTGTGAATCATAATTGGACTCTGTAGCAAATGTAAACATTCTTTTTTCCACAAGTGAGACTAAAAGGAAATTGTTGATTTTGTTATTCTGGCTAATAAAGATTACTTGTATATTACCAAAGATGCACATCTTGTACCGCCATATGGAAAAAACTTTGTCAATAAATGTTTTAATATTAATTATTTTACTGTGTATCTCATCATCATCTTATCATCTTATCATCATCATCATCATCATCATCACTGGCGGGACAGCCCTGTGTCGGGCCTAGCCTTCTGTAGAAGTTTTCGCCATTCTTCCCTCACCAAAGCCGTACTTCTCCAATTCCTTATTTCCAGGATTTTTACATCCCTTGTCACATCCTCCTCCCATCTCAGCTTAGGTCTGCCTGCTTTTCTTGTGCCGTCCGTGGTTGCATTAAGCATTTTCTTAACTGTGCGATCTTCTGCACGGAGAACATGCCCAACCCATTGCATTCTCTTGATCTTAATAGCTGTCACAAAATCTGGCTCATCAAACAATTTATACAATTCAAAATTGTATCTTTTTATCTATTCATTCTGTTCCTTTTTAGGGCCAAATATGAGGCGCAATACCTTCCTCTCAAATATACTAAGGGCCATTTCATCCATTTTATTGTGTATCTAGAAGTTGTTAATTTGAGAGAGTGTAAATGAAACAAAGGAATTGCTAATTGTTTCTAATATAGCAATTGAAGTAAGTTTTGGATAGATAGTGTAAACATGAAAAATTTAATGCCATGGCCGGGATTTGATCCAAAACCTTCGCCTATATACGGCTAGTGTGAGAAAATGATTAATTTCCATCAATTAACTTAAAGAGAAGTAAGTTATTGACAAAATTACGAAATGAAACTGCTACATTTTCCTACGCAGGAGCTTGGTAATTCGTAATTTGTAATTTTCATGGTTTAGTATTAGTGTACATTAGGAGATAATGTAAACAAATAATGCAAATAATTTGTAATTAATGAAGTCTGTGATATATGTATACATAATTTTATATATTCGAATGACCATGTTAACTCCTGTAACTTTCAGTTAAAATGTATGTATAATTAACGGTTTTTGTTGTTGTAATTTTACGTCCTCCATCGTTAAGTTATATCGGACGGTGAATGAAGTGGGTAAAATGATGCCCAAGTCAGTCCAGGGTCCATGGAGCTTAGAACTACCCGACATTCCTCTGTGAGGATAAGGGAAAACCCCGGAAAAATATTATCCAGGTAACTCATCCTGACCGAGATTCGAACTCGGGATTTCTTGAACGTGAGGCAGACATGCTACCATCTACGCTACCGAGGCCGGTATATCAGACGTTGCTGATGGACACAGTTCCTTCACAAGTTTATACTTTTTAATATCCTGGTTATTTTCTAATTTCAAACGTTTATTTGCAGCTTGATTACTACAAAGTCTTGACATAAAAATAAGAGGAGTTTTAAAATAAAACACAAATTTAGAACTTACAAACAATATCAGACGCAATATAAACACAAATAAATACAGGATTAACTTATACTAGTGCAGTAAGCTTATGGTGTAAACTGTTAAATCTAATTTTATGCTCGACTTTCCTGTTTAGAATTAACACTTTTTTTTCTACCTTTGCGGTGGAGTGGTCAGTATTCTGACATCTTAAGACTACTGTTCCTGGAAAAGTCTGAAGATGAATATGAAAGTTTATGGAGTAAAACCATCACTTTCTTCAGGTCAAAGCCCCCTGAGATGTTAAAGGAGACTGTGTCTAGTGGTCAAGAGTTCTGGATCCTCAATATAGAAGTCTTCTGCCTTCAAATCCCCGCAGGTACGTAGATTTAGAATCATTCCCTAACCCCTATAGGTATGAAAACCTGTCCATACGAATGATTTTTAGCCAAAATAAAAGTGTTAAAACCTACAATCAATCAACCTGCATTATCGGTTGCTCCAAAGCGAAAGCTTCCGGTAAAACCATTGTTCAAGAGGCTTATGAAAAGTTAAAACAAAGAAGAAACAAAAGCATTATTTGATTTTTTCTCCTCTTAGAAGTCGAAGCTGGAGCTTCTAAGTTAATACCACAACCTTTTATTCTGGGTGACTCTCTTGATTAGATGCTGGTGTTGATAAGTACGGTCAGACTAAAAAATTCAATGCCACAGCTAGGTTTTGAACCACTGATCTCCTAGTCCCCGTCCAGTTGCTCATAACCATTGAGCTACCATGACCAACGTGCTAGCATAACATTAAATTCTCCAACTGACTCGTATTGTTCCGGTAAACCACTAGGGATTCTCATATGCAATGTGATAAGCACCTCTTGTGGCGTCTTACAGTGCTGTAAGTACTTAAGCCCTGGGTTTTATAGTTACCATTATTAGTTAATTGATGGAAATTAATCATTCTTTCACACTAGCCCTGTGTAGGCTAAGAGTGCGATAGGTAGAGTCAGCCTAAAATATTCAATGCCATAGCCGGGATTTGAACCACAGATCTCTCGGTCTGCGGACGGTTGCTCTTAACCATTGATGCTGATCAATTAATCCCAAGGTCACGCGGGATGGAATTCGGTCCCGATCAATGAAAAATGAAATGTGTAATGTGTAGTGTTTAACGCCCGCTTTTACTACATACGGCATCGCAGGTGGTGACACTGACGATACATGAGATGAAGATGGAGCACCGGTGGAATGAGATGGTGGGTGAAACCGGAGATCCCGGAGAAAACCCGCCCCAGCGCCGTGTTGTCCACCACAAATCTCACTTTGCGGTCGCCTGGGATCGAACCCGGGCCGCCTTGGTGAGAGCCAAGCGGTCTAACCACTGAGCCACGGCGCGGCCTGCCCCGATCAATGGTTTCTAAGTGTGTCAGTATATTTTGTGGCGTGTAAATAAAGTGCGGCACAACGGCAGCTGATATGATCCTGGCAAATTACGTCATTAACAAAATATCTATATTTTACCACATCTTTTATTGATCGCCCTTTGGCATTAATATTTTTTGGTAACATTAATTAGTGCAGTCAGTAGTATCCGAAGAATGGAGGAAACAATCCTAGCTTTTTTCTTTCCTTATTAATTTTGTAGTCCCTAAGCCTTATTTCTATTTCTCTGTTGGCGAGAAGTAAAAGTTCACAAGAACCAACATTTTGCTAAGAAGTTACTACTCTGATTATTTTACTAATTTGCAATGACAGTATCTTAACTGAAAACCAATAAAATAGTTTTTAAAAACATAATGGAATTTTGTTTTAAATCTTATTTGGGTAAATTTAATGGAATATTCATCTCCTTGATAGATATTAAAGATTAGCAGTTATTCAAGTTTCAATTTCTGAGATACGCCCTTCGTTGCCATACAACCAACCTCTCATTTACAGGCAGGCACTCTCAAACACGCATGCGCATATAACAAACCCTACACACTGATCTATATCGTTTACATGTATGTGTTTATGTGTATGCCGCCTTTAACATCTAAAGTAGCCCTACGTGGTCAGTAATATTGACCAGTATCAAGGAGACATTAAACGGTCAAATATACTGTCAATACTTTGCTATTTCGGTTCAATATTAATGAGGTTCGTCAAAATTAATTCAAACTAACCAAAGGCATGTTTACCAACAATTATTGCTGCATTGGTTGCAAAACAGGGTGTTAAATACAAACGATGGGTTGAAGCATGGCTCAAAAGCAAAGACAAAGCCTGTAAACTTAGTGCAGTGATGTGTGTTTTACATGAAAAAGGCAAATAGCAGAATTTATTCATTGGAATAAACTTATAGTGAAGTTACTAGATAAGTTCTTCTACTTGGTTGTAGTATGGATGTAATGCCTTTTGCATTAATTAAAAAAAAATATAAAAGTACACTCATGAATTTGTTGGCGGAAATACTATCGCCGAAGCAGAGGATTATGGAAATTTTATAAAATGAGTTCAGATAGCTACACTAATGTAATACAAGTATGATTAAACCTTTTCAACTAAGGAAGAATACAAATATATACTGTTTATGTCTCCCTTGCTCACCAAGGCAGGTGTTAGGAGTCGCTTGGCTTCCCTCAGAGAATGAATGGTGGAGCAATTGGTGGAATGATGGTAGGGGAAACCGGAGGACCCGGAGGAAACCAACCCCAGCGTCATGTGGAATACAAATATGCACAGCTATTTATCAGTTGAAGAGCGACTAGGAGTGGCAACTTTCAACTGAAAGGAGTTTCGGGGGTGTAAAGATATCTGCTGCAATTTCGCCAACTGTTCTAAGTTTAACAATTAAGGAAGCTTCTAAAGTGTTGATGTGTCTCCTGTAAAAGGATATTGCAGTACGTAGATATCAAATAATAATAATAATAATAATAATAATAATAATAATAATAATAATAATAATAATAATAATAATAATAATAATAATAATAATAATAATAATAATAATAATAATAATAGTAATAATAATAATAATAATAATAATAATAATAATAATAATAATAATAATAATAATAATAATAATAATAATAATAATAATAATAATAATAATAATAATAATAATAATAATAATAATAATAATAATAATAATAATAATAATAATAATAATAATAATAATAATAATAATAATAATAATAATAATAATAATAATAATAATAATAATAATAATAATAATAATAATAATAATAATAATAATAATAATAATAATAATAATAATAATAATAATAATAATAATAATAATAATAATAATAATAATAATAATAATAATAATAATAATAATAATAATAATAATAATAATAATAATAATAATAATAATAATAATAATAATAATAATAATAATAATAATAATAATAATAATAATAATAATAATAATAATAATAATAATAATAATAATAATAATAATAATAATAATAATAATAATAATAATAATAATAATAATAATAATAATAATAATAATAATAATAATAATAATAATAATAATAATAATAATAATAATAATAATAATAATAATAATAATAATAATAATAATAATAATAATAATAATAATAATAATAATAATAATAATAATTCATATATCAACTGATTCCTCTGTCTCCAATATTTTTTCGGAATTTGCTTTGAACCTCTTTAGCCAATTTCTTTGTACTCTTTCAATCACTTGACTATCTCCTCTGCAGATATAAATATAAAAATAACCCCATTATTTCAACTTCAGTAACTGGTATAATTGCTTCCCTTCTATGTTATATAGAAGAAATTAATAATTTCAGTTATTCGGAAATTATATCTGTTACACAAAGCTCATGAAGTCCGAAGTGGAATATTCAAATTCGAGAGTATCAATTAAGCTTCTGGAAACAAGTAGAGAATCAAAGCTAAAATTTTGCAGCATCAAGGCTGCGACTATGTTGACCTAGTAGTGAAATCTTAACATTAATTAATGAATAATAGAATAAAATATACGCTTCAGAAAGCATAACTTATTGTACAAGAAACATAAGCAGTAAGCACAAGTGTTTTTAAATAGTATCAATGGCATTCTTGCTACAAACGGCACCACAACCGCTGGACAATGATACATGTAATGAAAAGATATTTTGGAAGTAAACGTCCCAGGTCTATGTTCTGGGTACTTCTCGACATTTGTGAATAATAGGGGTTGAGACAAACTTAAAAAGATCATCTCGCTCGGTTTGTTTTACATTTCATCAACACAATAAAATAATTTTCATTACTGGTTTCAAAATGTTGCATGACACATTCATTGCACAGAGCTGCAGAGAGAAAATTTGATACATATGAAGAGAAGAATAAGAATTGCCTCAGTTAATACAAGCGAACGGGACTGCAAGGTCTGCCACTTGATTGAGTTATTTCACAAGCAAATAAGTTGTGAATCAGGAACACAAACAAATAAACGTATGTGCACATATTTGACGCTAAAAATTGTCATTATATGCAAGAAGAATTTTATGTTAATGTCTACTAAAAGGTGTCTACAAAACTGTTTGCTATCTTGTTCCCCTGACATTTGCAAAGCTAAGTTCAATATTCAATCCTAAGTGTAATTAAATGTTGATTCATCTCGAAAGAACCAATTAACACGTCAATGGACTCCTAATAGCTAATCGAGAGTTAAAAATGTTTGGAACCCTTATATGTAATCAATTATAAAAGGGATAATTTTGGTTATAAAATCATATTTGATTATTACTTAACAGCTTTTAGAATGATAAAATGGCTCACGCATTAAAATAGTGGATATCCTCAGCACGCAGAGTAAAATGCATCTTATATTGGAGCAGAAGAGCGGAAATATTCAGTTTTGTCTTTTTATCAGATAGAAACGTTATGCTTAATAATGGAGGGTTATGAAGTTTGAACACGTACTACCTCTCCGAGGTATATTCCAGTCACGGTATTTCTAATGGCGGAGGTAGAGGCTGAAGTAATTGTATGATACGCCTTGGTCTTCCTACGTTCAGTTCTTTATAAAATGAATTTTATATTTTTGCTCTGGTTTCAGGTCATAATGTCAATCTCATATATAGAATGCAAGTTTGGTACATCCTTACTGCAGAACTGCACTTGAATTCTGGAATTATATTATTTAATTACTTTTATAATTCCCCTATTACGAGATCACCTCATTCTAAAAGTTTTCATACAAAGAACCTTATATAGATAAAATATTGCAAAATTCAATGCACTAATACCTTCCCAATAGTTGTCACAGCTTCATAGCTTTTCTGGTCAAATCGCTTGTAATACTTAAATGTCTTTAAAATTACTAATAAATTAAAAATTAAATAAAAATTAAAAATAATACAATATCTTTAAAGTTCTTGAACGTAGCTAAGAACATAGCCTAATCGGCGATACATGTACAGTAATTTGATGACTTTGGCCAATAGAATGCGAGCATTTACAGTGTGTTACAAAATCTAAAACATGGCTGAAAGGGAAGTAAATAAATTTGGCTACCTGGACAAGGGATGTCATATATAAACAGATTAGGTTATATGGAGATTGTCTCTACCTTACGGCCTCTTTGAAATACCACTGCAAAATGAAGACATTCCAGACAGATTCATTAAGTATAAAATAATGCATCAATGCAATGTTAAATAGTGACTTTAAGCTACCGATTCATGTTATTTGCTTTACACTTGTTCAATGACAGTTGGCCACATTGTGCTTGAAGGAGCTGGTGGTGTGTTGGTCAGTGAGAGTTGAATGTAGGAAGCCAGCAACAACAAGCTTCATGTACGTCTCTGGCTGCAATTATTTTATTGTAATTTGTTTCAGTGTGTAAGTTTTGAATAAACTCAGCCAACGTTGTTCATATGTGACATATAGAAAATATTTAAGTAAATGATAGAAAGTGTTTAAATAAACGATAAAGGTATGGAAGTGTAGTGACTTTAAGAACAGTAAATAAATAGGCCACTGCAACAGTACAACTACTCGTTTTTCTGGCACATAGTCCACTTAGTTCTTTGATTTGGCGGCCACAACCCACACAACGAGTAAACAGCACCTCTTTATCATAATCTGATTCGTGGGTCATTATACGTGAAAAGGTATATAATAACATGAATAAAACTATTTTATAGCAAATTGAATTGCTACGCCGTGAGGTTAATAGTAAATTACGTTATAGATAATAAATTATCAATATCTTCTAAAAGGTTTCTGTTTAGCAAAAGGACATTGTGTAAATTACACATTAGTTATGACATCGCCCAGCCTTTGCAAGTCTTGTGAGGTTTTTTTCCAGTCGGCAAAATACTTCTAAAAATTTGATGATTTTCACTTTCTTTACTTTGTACTAGTAGGTAAAGCATTCTATCCAAAACTTTGATTCCAGGAAATATAGTTTTGAGTTCTGCTGAATTGCACCCCCTCCCAAAATAGAAAAATGTATATTGTGTGTATCCGTAATTTGTAACAGTTATTTTATGCCGGCATCTAAAGGGAAAAGAATTCATAATGTTAATTTATTTTATGATGCTTTTTTGAATTTAGAATTACATTGAACAATGTTGTAGTGTTGAATTTTTTAAATTAAGTCTAGAAATCAATATCATATAATTAAAAAATAAATAAGACGATTGTATTGCTCGCTATATGTGACGTAGTAAATAAGAAATATGTAATCACCATGGTGAAGGAGAAAATCTATCATTTTTCTCTGAGAAAGAAAGCGTCATTTTAAGGTTGTATGTTATAGAAGAAGGGCATACTTGTAAGAGGTAATAATTTCAACTTTCAGTGTGTAAAGAATAAAAGTGAAAATAAGTCAAATAATATTCCTTCAGTTGTGTTATAAGGTTTGTTTTCATTTTAAACATCAATTGAAAGTTAATATATCTAACTAAAGGAATTGAAAACTTTATTTCAATTTTGGGAAACTATTTCCGAAGGATATGCGTCCCATACCATACCCTGAGGTATATCATTGTGCTTCAGCTGTTGCAGCAACATAAAGCAGAATTTACATAAATAATCGTCGTAAATTGGTGCAGAATATCACTTTTGAAGATAATATAAGCACTTGTGCTACAATATAGGTATCCATTTATATATGTGTGTATCCATATTTTTCTGAACAGAATAACTGGCATAACTGAACAACTGAAAAATGATTTAATACCAAACTTATTCCAAATACAACAGGTCGATTTTCAAAAGAAAAGAAATTGCCCCGCCCAGACTAATGTTTACATGGAGAATTTTCTCAAAACTAGTTATAAATATTTTGGTCAAAATGACATATGCTTTATAAATTTACATGACGAAATAAATGTATATCCTATATTTTCCAGAATACCCTCAGAAGCCCTCATCATTTTGGATAACGGTTTATAAGTGGTAAACAGTAAGAGAGAGAGAGAGAGAGAGAGAGAGAGAGAGAGAGAGAGAGAGAGAGAGAGAGAGAGAGAGAATGCAATCAGAGAAAAATGGAGAACTCGTTAAAACATACAATTTGTATTTTATATGAAGCGAAGCATTTTAAGAACGTTTTGAATTTTCCAGTAGTTATACTTTTTAAACGAGAAGCTATTCTTTTTTATTTCCTGGCTCTACAAAAAGAACTAAATTTTAAAAGCTTCGCATAACTACCAATTCTCAGCAATTTTACTATCACTTAATGCCTATTTCCATATTCCCCTGGCAGGCTCAAGAAAATCACCAATACGACAATGTTTATTTCAATTAACATGAAGTATATAAAGTAATAAGTACTCGTATTTGCAAGAATAGTTAAGAAAGTGTCGTGAGTGCAACCATCAGATTTCTATCTCTTGGTCATACAAATAAAACAAATATTCAAAGACATCTCATAGCGACTATCTCTTAAAGGATATGCATATTTGTTAAAGCCTACCGTATTCTTCTTGCAGTTGTACGGGAAGTGTGGGAATATATTAGCAATCCAGATTAAAGCCTACTGTATTCCCTGCACCTGTAAGAAGAATACAGTCGATATAAGCAACAGTAATGTCTTGAGCACAGCTGATCGCTATGTAACGCCTTTGAAATTACATTCTCTTTACATGCCTAGAGATAAATGAATGAATAAGGACTTCCCATTTAAAAAAAAAGGATTAGAAAATTCAACAAATGTAACAAGCAATATCTCGGTATGGTCAATGTAACAAATAATGTATTAGGTGTTTGACGTAGACTGTGTGTTAACTAGATCTAAGTTTTTATGCACTAAGATTTTTGTCTATCTTTTCGGTTTACCAAGTACTCAAAGGTATCCAGACTGAAGAAGATCTCAGGAGTTTTCCAGAAAATCGAAGATATAAATTTCGTTTATGGACATATCTTAAAGCTATACCTATTATTTTCATCAAAATTGTTAGAGCATCTTTTGGTTACCTGTAATGAGTAGTTTGAGGTTAGGAAATTGTCTTGATGATGAGCTTAAAATATCAAGATTACGAAGTTTGGTACTTCTAATCTCCGTCCCACAAAAAATAGAGTGGCATTAGTTACTTCATTCATATCTATGAATGATAGAAATAAAGACTCACTCCTCACCTTAAAATTCTATTTGTGTTAGAGCACTGCTGACTTAACTAAACGGTTTGAACGGAACTTTGCATAAATTGCTATTGCAAATTGCCTTGAGTTATTTGCTGAAGTTCATTGTAGAACAAGTGCACTCTAACGGTAAAGGCCAGCAACTTTATGCAGCCCGAAGTTTAATATACTCGGCTCTGTGTATTAAGGTATGACCTAAGTAACTCTAGAAAACTTTTCCAAAAGATAATTAAGTTATGATGCTTCTGGTGGTTGGCTAAAACATTTGGAGCCTTTCAGAACTTACTCAGTGAAATATATCTTATGTATCAAATAAGCCGGCTCCACGGTAAAGCATAAGGCTCGCATTCGGAAGATTCTGGGTTCGATTCCCACTGAACGTCCCTTCTGACCTTAGTCTTTTTCGTGTTTTTTTTTTTTCTGAACGGTAAGTAAACGCTGAAGTTGTTTTTCACCTACCAGTAATTTATTTTCTCAATTCCTCTCATTACATTTGTTTAACATGTTTCAAGTGTGCCTCCAAGTTTCGTGGCGTGATGTGGTGTCGACAAATGATGTTGATACTCGCTTCAAGAACATCTAAAGAATGTCTGCTTGAATAGTTGGTTCATTATCCTCTAGGGAACCTTCACCATTGGGACGTCCCACACCAGGAACTGTTAAGGACTTCCGAGTATTTCTGTGACGTGCCTAGCAGCGACCATGGTTTGTTCACTTCATCTCTTCCTCGTGGAGCTGGTAGTACCAGTGGGCGAGATGTTCGCCTTCGATATATGCCCTACACCCTACATTATAAAGTGAAACTTTATTGACGTCGGTCCAACCTTTCAAAGGACCATATCCTGGTGGAAGGGCTTAGAGTGCGCGACTTTCAAGGAACAGTTCTTCCAGATGAGGTCAACAAAAAGAGCTAATAGTATATGCAGTTAAAGTAGGTATAGTGTACCTTTTTTTACTGGCAAATGAAACAGTAAGTAGTTAAACTTCATGCATGTGAAAATGAAATGTGTAGTGTTTAACGCCCGCTTTTACTACATACGGCATCAGAGGCGGTGACACTGATGATACATGAGATGAAGATGTAGCACCGGTGGAATGAGATGGCGGGGGAAACCGGAGGTCCCGGAGAAGACCCGCCCCAGCGCCGTGTTCTCCACCACAAATCTCACTTTGCGGTCGCCTGGGATCGAACCCGGGCCGCCTTGGTGAGATCCAGGCGGTCTAACCACTGAGCCACGGCGCGGCCCTAACTTCATCCATGTTGCTATAATCAACGACGCTTTGCTATTCCATCCCAACCCCCATTTTACTACCAAAAGAATCCATGGCATATTTCAAGTTACAGAGTTACAAATACTACACTTAAGACTCAAAGAATTAGAACGTATGAACGCTTATTTCATGTTATACATAAATAATTGTCTTCAGTTCCGTCTTTGCCCATATTTCCTATATTCAAGTACATCTGGGTGTATACCTTCTTCCTCTCCGAAACAGATACCATTTCCAAACTTTTATACATATTATTTCCACTGGCGTGTCCGCACCAGTATAGTTGTTTCTCTTGCATACTGGTTCAGGCAGTATCGTCTGTGGCCCGATTTCGGGAGTACCTATCTGACTTATGGGTTTTCTCGGGTTTCTTTCGGGTCGCCAGGCGAATGCTATGTAGGTTCATTACACGCTTCGAATTTCCTGTCTCCCCACTTCATCTCAATTATCATTTCACAGCATCTCTCACCTGGTGGTCCTTTTATTTTATCTTATTTTTGCATTTATTACATCTGGTGGCCTGTTTCAGTACAGAAGTGTCGGTGGGTGTCTCAGCACTGCATGGCAGGATGGCTCCTCTTCAGTAGGACGATCTCCGGTTTCGTCGTTCCAAGACCAGTGGGTGGGATACCGGTTGTACTGGCCTGCCGGGGAGTTTGCAACTGGTCAATTGCAGGGACCCTAACATCTTCACTGTCATGACTCCTTGTGTGGTACTCCCTCTGTCTCCTTTCATCTTATCCTTCCTCCCGGAGATGCCCCACTTGGGGACATGGGTACAATAGATCAAGTCTGTTCACAGTGTCAAATCCCTCCGAAAGAATTTATCCTGTCCTGTCCTTCTCTCACATATTTTACCCAGAATTCCTAACTTTAATTCTTTTTCCTTGATATTAGCATCATCGTGTCCGATTTATTCTGATTCTGTACGTCTTGCTGATATTAAAAATTCAATTTTCATACTCATTTACTTTGATGTTAAATATTTATTGAATTTACAGCCCTGGAATTTTTGTCTTTTATTTTCTCTACCACCTATTGTAATAAGCAGGGGAAATTTCACCGTTAAGACAAAAACGGGGGGATGTTTCTAAAATGTTCTCTATCTTCTGTAGTGCCTAGTGCAAATTAAGAACAAAAATCGATTAAATATCAAATTCAAAATCTTCCAAGAATAAAAAACGAAGCCCGTCTCGGTAGCGTGGATGGTAGCGTATCTGCCTCACGTTCAAGAGGCCCGAGTTCGGATCTCGGTCAGGGTGAGTTACCTGTATAAGGTTTTACCGGGCATTTTCCTTATCCTAAAAGAAGAATATCGGGTAACTCTAACTACATGGACCCCGAACTCATTTTGAGCATCATTTCACCCATTTCATTCATCGTCCGATATGACATAACGTTGGCGGATGTAAATAAAAATAAATACAAAACGAAGATTTTCTATAAAAAGCCACTTCCGCTTTGCATGGAATATTTTTAGAAAGCTTTCCTTTTCTCAAAAACGGAAATAACGAGTTTTATTATGGTTCAGATATCTTCTGAAAAATCTAGAATATTCAGGGAATGTCCTCAGAAGTTCTCGTTATTCTGAGTGACTTTTGCATGATTATAAACCTCAAAAAAATAATACACCATCATAGGTGTTTATTATTATTATTTCTTTCATACCTCTGGCACAAAGTGACAACAACCTTCGTGTTATCTGATCCATGAAATCAATAGTCAAAATAATAACTTAATTTTCCATAACATTCCTAAACGATAGTCCAGTAATAAAGTTAAGTAAGCGACTAAATGATAATTCAGCGTGTAGTTTTGGGCTAGAATGGAGAATCAGAGTGGAAAATTATTATTATGTTATTATTATTATTAATTATTATATATTATTATTATTATTATAATTATAATTATTATTATTATTATTATTATTATTATTATTATTATTATTATTATTATTATTATTATTATTATTATTATTATTATTATTATTATTATTATTATTATTATTATTATTATTATTATTATTATTATTATTATTATTATTATTATTATTATTATTATTATTATTATTATTATTATTATTATTATTATTATTATTATTATTATTATTATTATTATTATTATTATTGTAATTTATGTCCTCCAACGTTAAGTCATATCGGACAATGAATGAAATGATGCTCAAATGAGTCCGGGGTCCCTGGAGCTTAGAGTTACCCGACATTCGTCTTTCAGGATAAGGGAAAACCCCGGAAAAACCTTATCCAGATAACTCACCCTGATCGAGATTCGAACTCGGACCTCTTGAACGTGAGGCAGACACGCTACCGTCTACTCCACCGAGGCGGGCGGAAAATTAAATGCCATATACAAGATGTGAACCACAAATTTAGATAATTGCTGTAACCAGCTGAGCTCTACGACAACATGCCGATACAATAGTAAAGTTTCCAGCTGCGTCACACTTTTTCCATTAAACCAGTTCTCAAATTCGTATTGAGGTATTGTACCTTAGTGCAACTTACAATCTTATGGGCTTCATAGTTAAGCAATCACAATTGGATCAATCAGTATTAGCTGTTCATCAAGCGTGCCGTGTACAAGCTGAAGTTGTCACAAGGCTGATAAAATTATAAAATTTTAAACATGCTATTTTTGGCATAAAATTGATTGCTGGATAATCATATTCACAACTGGTGATGTTGATTATAATATATTCAAAATTGTGTAATAGATTACTATAGTTGCATATAAATGCTGTTATATATGCACTGCATTTTTATTTATTTCTAGGAAGTACACAATGACAAGTTGGAGTTCAGATGCTCCTGTGATTGTGTGTGCTAATGGCTGTCCAATGTGGGTGCTTCAAGTGCCAGCACAAAATGAAATAGTAGTGAGTTGGCACTATTGCTAATGAGATTTGTTGCATTTCTGATAACGAATTAGTAAACGAAAATATTCCTGTTGGCATGTGTAGCAATGGCTACGAGTTCACACAACACTTGCGTAAAAAGGAAAAGCTATTGCAAGGTATTGAACTTTACATTCACCCTCAAAATTTGACATCAAATGTGAAATAATTAAATGTTATTCATATAACTTTCCTGTAAAATTAGCAAACATTAAAAGATGCATTAATATTGGATGAAAATACTATGAGCAGCTACCATATAAAGTTAATTTGTCATCCTAGTATAGCAGCTACTCAAGTGATCAGATGACCATTTGTTCTGTAATACGTAATGTCGCGGCAACTGGCACAAAAGTTTTGGCACAAATACACTCCTGGAAATGGAAATAAGAACACATTGACGCCGGTATGTCAGACCGACCATACTTGCTCCGGACACTGCGAGAGGGCTGTACAAGCAATGATCACACGCACGGCTCAGCGGACACACCAGGAACCGCGGTGTTGGCCGTCGAATGGTGCTAGCTCCGCAGCGTTTGGGCACCGCCGCCGTCAGTGTCAGCCAGTTTGCCGTGGCATACGGAGCTCCATCGCAGTCTTTAACACCGGTAGCATGCCGCGACAGCGTGGACGTGAACCGTATGTGTAGTTGACGGACTTTGAGCGCGGGCGTATAGGGGGCATGCGGTAGGCCGGGTGGATGTACCGCCGAATTGCTCAACACGTGGGGCGTGAGGTCTCCACAGTACATCGATGTTATTGCCAGTGGTCGGCGGAAGGTGCACGTGCTCCTCGACCTGGGACCGGACCGCAGCGACGCACGGATGGACGCCAAGACCATCGGATCCTACGCAGGTCCGTAGGGAACCGTACCGCCACTTCCCAGCAAATTAGGGACACTGTTGCTCCTGGGGTATCGGCGAGGACCATTCGCAACCGTCTCCATGAAGCTGGGCTACGGTCCCGCGCACCGTTAGGCCGTCTTCCGCTCACGCCCCAACATCGTGCAGCCCGCCTCCAGCGGTGTCGCGACAGGCGTGAATGGACAGACGAATGGAGACGTGTCGTCTTCAGCGATGAGAGCCGCTTCTGCCTTGGTGCCAATGATGGTCGTATGCGTGTTTGGCGTCGTGCAGGTTAGCGCCACAATCAGGACTGCATACGACCGAGGCACACAGGGCCAACACCCGACATCATGGTGTGGGGAGCGATCTCCTACACTGGCCGCAAACCTCTGGTGATCGTCAAGGGGACACTGAATAGTGCACGGTACATCAAAACCGTCATCGAACCCATCGTTCTACCGTTCCTAGACCGGCAAGGGAACTTGCTGTTCCAACAGGACAGTGCACGTCCGCATGTATCCCATGCCACCCAACGTGCTCTAGAAGGTGTAAGTCAACTACCCTGGCCAGCAAGATCTCCGGATCTGTCCCCCATTGAGCATGTTTGGGACTGGATGAAACGTCGTCTCACGTGGTCTGCACGTCCAGCACGAACGCTGGTCCAACTGAGGCGCCAGCTGGAAATGGCATGGCAAGCCGTTCCACAGGACTACATTCAGCATCTCTACGATCGTCTCCATGGGAGAATAGCAGCCTGCATTGCTGCGAAAGGTGGATATACACGGTACTAGTGCCGACATTGTGCATGCTCTGTTGCCTGTATCTATGTGCCTATGGTTCTGTCAGTGTGATCATGTGATGTATCTGACCCCAGGAATGTGTCAATAAAGTTTCCCCTTCCTGGGACAATGAATTCACGGTGTTCTTATTTCAATTTCCAGGAGTGTATATAACAGATGGCGGATAGTGTTTCATGATAATAAAGAGCCTACATAAGCAGTTAACGATAGTGCGGCTAGTGTTCACAAAGAGCCGGCAAATAAAGATAGCTGAGATAAAGGACTTGCCGGCACAGATGGGATTTCACGTTTGGAAGGTTCTAGTGATATCTTGACTGACAGAGAAAAGTTATTTTCTTATTTGTAAGAGAAACCTCTCGAATTTATGAATGAGATATATAAGAGATCGTGACACGCCAGCGGACAGTTGTTGTAAAGACATTTAATAAAAGTGTTGTAAACAGTGAAAGTAGGGTAAGCTATTTGTTATTGTCATCGACCTTGGTGTTGTAGATTGTCATATGTCATGTAGTTCTGTTGCTACGCAGTGTGTTTCTACGCAAATAAATGACATTTAGAATTTAGGCAAATTGAACTTTTAATTCCACGAACCCACAGTCACAGTATTAATCAAACCTTATAAAGCAATTTGAATAGCTCAAGTGCAGTCATTATTACTGAAGGTTACGTAACAATATTTGCGTAATGAGCAGCTATATCTCACCAAGGTGACCTGGGTTCGAACCCTGACGACCGCAAAGTGAGATTTGTGATGGACAACACGGCGCTGGGGCGGATTTTCTCCGGGATTTCCAGTTTTCTTCGCCATCTTATTCCACCGGTGCTCCATCTTTAGTATCATCAGTGTCACCGCCTGCGGTGCCGTATGTAGTAAAAGCGGACGTTAAGCACAATATATTTCATTTCAAAAGCTATGTGTAAATAGAACATACGATCAGCTGAGTTAGATAGCTAGTTAAGTATAAAAATACATCAGAAGTAGCTACCAGCAAAGTAAACTGAGCTGGTTCTCAGTAAACTAAGAACACACAGACATTTAAAATAAGAGGAAGATGCCCGCCTCGGTAGCGTAGTGGTAGCATGTCTGCCTCACGTTCAAGAAAACTCTCGGGCAGGGTGACTTACCTGGATACGGTTTTTCCGGGGGTTTCCCTTATCCTAAAATACGAATGTCGCGTAACTCGAAGCTCCATGGACCCTGGGCCCATTTGAGTATCATTTCACCCATTCCATTCATCGTTCGATATGACTTAAAAAGTTAAAGGACTTAAATTTAAAAAAAAAAGAGGAAGATAGAAATTTTGACCATATTATTACTCCATGATCGAAGTCAGAGTGAATGCAAACGAATAGATTCACTCCCTGTTCCTTTGTGATTTGATGAGGCCATGAAAATTATTTCTTTGATGGGCATGTTGGAGTTACTAGAATTATCCTTGAGAGATATAAATGCCCTTGCAGAGCTTTTGTCGGGATTACATAAAATCAAATAACTTATTTTGTAAAATAAAGTGAAATGCGTTATTCTAAGCTAGACAATAGGTTTTGCCTTTTGTCAAAGGTTAACTTTACCAAGTTTGGTCGATGTTTGTTCAATGGTTTAGAAGCGTGCATACCACACACATACACACCCAACAAAAACTTTTTATATTTATATTGATTTGAGGTCTATAAGCATGCACCCAGAAATCTACTATTTTCCTGGAAGCAACTTAAGACGTTTTTACTTAAAGCAATTTTTGGAAAAATTAAAACCAAACTGTAGTGGGGATTAAAGCTAAATAAAATGCTGGGAGATCTCAAATATTTACGAAATATAGCAAAAGGTTAACTGCGTTCTGATATATGTAATGAAGCGATGTTACATTGATAAGTTAGTATTTTCAAATGACAATAAATCACATTAAGGTGTAAGTAACGTTAGCAAACCCTAAGAAAATGTTCGTGAATAATCTTAAATGGGTTCAAACTTAACAGTAGTTTATATTTGAACACACCAAAAGAAGGCCCGCCTCAGTAGCGTAGATGGTAGCAAGCCTGCCTCACGTTCAAGAGGTCCCGAGTTTAAAACTCGGTCAGGGTGAGTTACCTGGATAAGTTTTCCCGGGGTTTTCCCTTATCCTGAAAGACGAATGTCGGGTAACTCTGAGCTCTATGTGCCCCGGGTCCATTTGAGCATAATTTCACCCATTCCATTCATCGTCTAATGTGACTTAAAAAGTAACGGACGTAAATTACACACAAAAAAGGAAGATAGAAAAGTTGACCTTATTATTACTCCATGATCGATGTCAGAGTAAATGCAAACGAACAGATTCACTCCCTGTTCCTTTCTGATTTGATGAGGCCATGAAAATTATTTCTTTGATGGGCATGTTCGAGCTACTAGAATTATCCTTGAGAGTTATAAATGCCCTTTCGGTGCTTTTGTCGAGATTACATAAAATTAAATAACTAATTTTGTAAAATAAAGTGAAACTTGTCATTCTAAGCTATACAATGGGTTTTGCCTTTTGTCAAAGGCTAACTTTACCAAGTTTGGTCGATATTGGTTCAATGGTTTAGAAGCATGTATACCGCACACACCGACACACACACATACGCACACACCGCTGACTTTTATATTTATATTGATTTGAAGTCAATAAGCATGAGTCCAGAAATGTCATGTTTTCCTGAAAGCAACTTAAGATGCTTTTGCAAATGAAGTTATAACTATGGTTGGGATTAAAGCTAAATAAAATGCTGGGAAATCTCAAATATTCACAAAACATCGCAAAAAGATAACTATATTCTGATATATTAATGAAGCGATGTTACAATGGTAAAGTTGGTATTTTTAAATGACAATACATCATATCAAGGTATAAGTGACGTTAGAAAACGCTAAGAAAATTTTAACGGATAATCTGAAATGGGTCCAAACTTAACAGTAGTTTATATGTTAAAAGAGCTAAAGAAGTACGAGTTTTGGAATTTTCCTGAACTCTCCAATAAACAATAAAAAATGTAGTGAACGCCTCTGAAAGGCAGTGTTACATTTACGAGTGTATTCGTGGATACGTTTTGTTTACCTATGTTATATAGCATATTAATACACAATGCATGGTTTATTGAGTTGTATGTTGTAATACTTTGAGGAGAATCTGGACCAGAGGCTAATGAACGGTGAACACCTACTAAATGCTTCTTTTGTGCCGAAACCTTTGACCCTAACAGGCTTCTCTTTGGAAATACGTCATCACAAAAGCTGTATTTACGATCTGGTTTGGCAAGTTGCTTCTTCATAGCGGTTCATCGATGTTCCGCCCCACATGCTAACAA
Organism: Mantis religiosa; assembly: GCA_030765055.1. Classification (NCBI taxonomy): domain Eukaryota; kingdom Metazoa; phylum Arthropoda; class Insecta; order Mantodea; family Mantidae; genus Mantis; species Mantis religiosa. The sequence goes on along the minus strand of CM060951.1, from coordinate 48,600,279 downwards.
CCTGTTCAGTCACACTCAGTAGTCAGCTTCCTCTGATTCCTGGGAACACATCTCTTCTCAGGTAAGTGCTGCGTACTCACATGACTCAGGCACTCTTGGCATGTTTTCATCATAAGATTTCAAGCTCTGAACCTAACTGTTAATTTACATGTGTCATTAAGTAGTTTATGATATGCAACTTTTACTCTCTGTGCTAGTGCTAGCAGTTTATGGAGGAACTATTCTATGTATTCCACCCAAAAATTCAATACTAATATTTCACCAGGAATGCATATTTTAGACCCTTGAACCCTCAAATTTTCTTTTTTAGAAAACTTGCATATTTATTTGTGCGTGTCTATATATTTAAACTAAGAGAACATTGCAAAAACGTTGTCAAATAAATACTGTAACTTTGTGGGCTCGTAGAATTAAAAGGCCGATTTGCAGAAATTAAAAATCGCCTTAATTTTCGTAGAGATACACTGTTCAATTCTCACGTAACAACATTATATCACATATACAGTCTTCCAAGGTCGATGACAATAACAAACAGTGACAGCAAATTACATCATTAGCTCTCGTTACAATAACACTTCCAGCTGTCTTTCGTTCACAACACTGTTTCACAACGAACTACTCTAATCACTAGCCATTAATTCTTTTTATACACAAATTCATGAACCGAGAACCTTCTGGAGCAAACAAGAAAAACAATCATTCTCCGTTAATCGAGATATCTCGAGAACATTCCAACAGTGAAACCCTATCTGAGCGGCAAGTCCTTTACCTCAGTTATCTTGCTTGCCGGCGATATCTGTTTACACTACGAGCTATCATTAACTGCTTAGCAAGGTTCATTATTACCATGAAACTTTATCCGGCGATTGTTTCCTTATTTGCGCCGAAACTTTTATGCCTGTTGCCGTGACAATACCAAATATTCACCTCTCTAGTTTCCAAACATATGACACGAAACTTTTCAAGAGAATTCCTAACTACAAACTACCCATTAGTTTCCCTAATTTTGGTATATATTAAAGGCATTTTCCTGCCTAATAAAATGTTTAACTTGTACTTTCTGGGAATATCTCGTGAAACCTCTTCATTCGGAATGAATATACGATTGGTAAACAGCAAGAACAGATAACATCTTACCACACAAAAACTACAGATCAGGTTGCTGCACATTGTTTATGCAAGATAAACTTTTATGTGGAGTTAACCATTTCCGAAACAGTATTTAACATTTACTTGACTTTTTAGACTTGCACTTTTCTCAAGTTATAAATGGCCATATTTTTTCCTTTCTTAATCATAACAGTGCAAAGAAACTTAATTTCAAAGCCATAATATACCCAACTCTTTCTTAACAGATTTGGCTATCGCTCACATCTAGTAATTTCCCCTGTTCCCACTGTATCTGCAATTAAATATGTAATAAAACTGTCTCTGAAAATGTTTAATCTCAACTAAATATAAGGATAAGCACTTGATTTATTAGTATGTTGAAGCAATAGCATTTAAGATTGTACTTACCGCACACAGCACCCCAGTTACGTTGATTATTCATCACATGAAATTATTATTAGGAAAGACAATTTAGGAAGGAAACATCTCAGGGCTCAGTTCAGGGAACTTCTCGGAATTTACATGAAAACGTGGAAAAAAATTCAGTCAGGGATGACAGTCCTGATGGGATTTGAACAGTTTACGAGTCTGTGCCTTGACGACCCTCTCACCTGTATCAAAGGTTTACATATTTGGCGCCATTTTACAACTTAGCTTATGTAAACTGTTACAGGCTGATTAAATATATTTTTCATATTGAACTTTTTACCTAGAGGTATTGGTGCTGTTAGGCCTTGCCATGGCTGAGTGGTTAGACAGGGTTAGACCTGGGTTCGATCCCAGGTGATCGCAAAGTGAGATTTGTGTTGGACAACATCGTGCTGGGGCGGGTTTTCTTCGTGTCCTCTGGTTTCCCCAACCATCATTCCACTGATTGATCATCTTTCCTATCCCCTCATCTCTCTCGTACTTTCACTTCCGGCGATGGGCTGATCACTCATTCCGGAATCTCTCTGCTCAAAAATGCTCTACTAATCCTGAACCCGTTGCCTACTGGCCTCGAGTTTGCGCGGTTCAGAAGGTCCTATAATTCACTTAAGGAAATACAGGAATTCATTCATTCGTTCATTCATTCATTGTTGCTATTGAGAAGATATCTTTTCTGCTTTAGAGGTGGTTTTACTTGCTGTTTTACTTTCTTTGCTACTCATTTATTTAAGTTATGATAAAAATTCTGTTATATTTTACCACCCAATAAGGACATTTTCTGGAAATTATTTGTACAGCTGAAAAAAAGAATGTTTTTAAAAGGAAAGCATCGGTATAATCTGTGTGAGGCGACGTGTTGTTGACTTACTTCACAACGCGAGTATTCGTGTGGTCCTTACTGTGTGTGTGTGTGTGTGTGTGTGTGTGTGTGTGTGTATGTATGTGTGTATGTGTGTGTGTGTGTGTGTGTGTGTGTGTGTGTGTGTGTGTGTGTGTGTGTGTGTGTGTGTGTGTGTGTGTGTGTGTGTCTTTCCGTCCATCCATCTATCGTTCATCTTTCTCTTAGACGTATTAATATGACAAACAAACCTTTAAAGGTTACTATCATGCCAACTGCATTTTTTACAATTCGGGTTCCAGAAAACTGGATGAGAGCTTACTGTAGGAAAAATGTATAAGTAATTAAAGGGAAAAAATAACAAAACAATTTTGTTTCTGCTAAGATTAGTCTTTTCTGAAACACATGCTCTCGCTTGTATAAGTTCATCGATGTGCCCTATATAACGAGTATTGAAGTAACTCATTTTTGTGTGATGTAAACAGAATTTCGAGTTCACATTTTGCGCCGAACCATTTCATAGTTAAGTGTTCTTTCCCACAAAAAGTGTGTATCTAGTAAGTTCAAAAGTTGAATCAGAGTTGAGGAATTCATTGTCATGATTGTTGGTTCTCTGTACTGCTGTCCTTCCGGCCTGGGATTGAATGTACAGATGTCCTTCCTTTTTATCTTACTTAGGGTTCGAGATCTTTCCATCAGTGTTTGTATTGAACTTTTACCTCGCAGAGTATAAATAAATATTTCTTTTGTTGATCTCTTTGGGTGCATTCTCTTTAAGGTGTTTATTCATTTATTTATTTTAAAAACTCTCAGCAAACACCACATATAAGTTTGTACGTGCCTCATTCAAGAGATGCATTCGTTCAGACTTTCCTGAAAATCTCGAACGAAATGATATCAATTCTATGAAATATGATGCGGATTTTTGTACTTTTTTTCTTTGTTGCAAATAATGCTATATATCCGTAAAGCCATCCATCCGTCCCTCCATCCGTCCATTCGTCCTTCTATCCTCTCAAGCCATTCATCCGTCAAAATGCTCTTTGTTGTCGACTTCCAACTACAATTATTGGCTTGAAAGCAACAAACAGTATATAAGCGTATAAAAGCTAAACAAGCTTTATTTGTATCAACAACATAAAAATATTTCTAAAACATTTTATTTCACACGCAACTTTTCAGCTTAAAAACCAGAACGTATAAATTATAGCATAATACTGTTTCCAATGAATAAATCTCAAATTAAATTTAAAGTTGCAGACAAATGGGCGTGTACAATAAAAGGAAATATCTGCACTATTTTATCAGTGGTAACAACATCACTATAATACTATCTTATGATTGTTTGCCCCAAACTCGTTCCTGAGGTATCTCTCTAATGCAAACGTGTTGTTCTCAAATACACAGTAGGTAACAAACATACATTTTATAACAAATGTGTAATTTAAAAATCAAATTCAACTGTGGCATTCATATTATTTCACTGTATTTCAACATCCAGAATGAATCTCAAATGTGATGTGAGACGGAAACCTAAGGTTTCCAATGCTATAAGCAAGTGAGGGAAGATAAAACTACATTAACTAAAGAATGTGTCACATAAGCTAAACGCGTAAGAAAGGGCGACGAGAGGGCAAAAGTTCCCCTTAGGAATGTGAGAAAAAGTCATAATATGTCTTCCCATGACCTCAAGGGTCAAACCTCGGTTTAGCCTAGATATAGGAGGGGGTGAAATACCAATAAGATTAAATATGAGGAAAACAAACCTCCAATCAAAATTCCTATGCATCACGTGATGCGGGCGGAGCAGTCATGAAATAGAAAAATGGGTGCGAATAGATAGTCCGCGGTCGGAAAGGACGCGAACAGACCAGGAGAGCCGCGACACTTCATCTTGAGGCGTTTCGGGGTGTGTTGATTACTCCTTTCCTTTACGAGGCGTGTGCCTCAGTTGTTTCCTGTTTCCTTTTTTCCCCATGTGAGCACGTGAAGGTTGCTTTGGTTCCTCTCTCGGAAAGCTCTCCGAGTTGACGAGACAAAGTAGTCGGGATTCTCCTTTCACAGCGCGCGCACGGTGATTTATAATTGTCTTAGCTCCCGGATGCAGTTCAAAATCATGTAATAACAGGTGTTAGAGTGAAGTTATAATGTGTACAAAGTTTAACTTTCGTGGAAGTTTAAGTGTAATTGTGCAAGTAAGCTGTCAGTGTGAATAAGAGATTTATTAAAGCTTTTAAAGTACCAAAGTAAGTTGTATAATTGTACCCTAGCCTCCGAGTACAGTTCAGTGGTAGCAGAGCGTGGTTACGATCCACGGACCTCTGGGTTATGGGCCCAGCACGCTTCCACTTGACGATAGGATAACCACGCTCTGCTACCACTGAACTGTACCTGGAGGCTAGAGTACAATTATACAACTTACTTTGGTACTTTAAAAGCTTTAATAAATCTCTTGTTTAACTCTCTTAACTCTCTAAGACAATTATAAATCACCGTGCGCGCGCTGTGAAAGGAGAATCCCGACTACTTTGACTCGTCAGCTCGGAGAGCTTTCCGAGAGAGGAACCAAAGCAGCCTTCACGCGCTCACACGGGGGAAAAATGGAAACACGAAACAACTGAGGCACACGTCTCGTAAAGTAGAGGAGCAATCAGCACAGGGGGATGAAGGCGTAAAGTGACGAGACAGTGGAGAGTAAAAATTACAATTAGATGCGGGAAAGTGAAACGTGGGCAACTTGAATAAAAGATTCATACCGACGTCGTGACGAGCAAGTGTGTTAGGGAGCGAGCTCATGATATAAATGTTCTATCAATAAACTGGTGAGAGAAGTCAACAAGGAAGCATAGTGCATTTCCACTTAAACGCTGAACCCTGAGACCGAGTATACTTATGCTCACCCTTACCTACCACAGAGTACACCCGCTAGTCCGCAGCATAATCTGCTTTTCCCTGATTGCATTCTACACCAAAAGGATCCTGACCTCAACGCCTTTATCTTGAACTAGGATTATAGCCACTGATTCCCGCCTTAGATGCCAGGGTTATATTGGATAGTTCTTCGGAATCAGAAGTGTAAGGATGACAATGAAAAATTTTAGAATGCCTTGTTTTTAGAAACAAACGAAATTTACGTAGAGTCAGACTGAAAAATTCAATGCCATTGCCAGGATTTCAACCACGGATCTTTTGGTTTCCGTCCAGCCGCTCTACCTTTGAGCTACTATGGCCAACGTGCCGACATGTCATTAAATTCTCCAACTGACTCGTTAATGGCATGTCGGCACGTTGGCCATAGTAGCTCAAAGGTAGAGCGGCTGGACGGAAACCAGAAGATCCGTGGTTCAAATCCCGGCTATGGCATTGAATTTTTCAATCTGACTCTAAGTTTCCACAATTTAGCCTACACACGGCCAGTGTGAAAGAACAATTAGTTTCCAAACGAAATTTATTTATACTTGAAGCTACTTTTGATCTTTATGAGTTGATTGGTGTGTAATTTTCTCTATTGGATCTAATAGTTTGGTAATTATCGTTATTTAAAAATCGTGTGTTCGTCCAAAAGATGAATCAGATAGAGAACATTTCCGGGCGGCGACTTTTGCGATTTTAAATTATTAATACCTAAACAAAGAGAAGGTTGAATTTGGCGAGCAATTTCCAACTATGGTAACAGTTATTAATTGACCGGCGAATTAAAAGGCGACATTTGTTTAGTGATTATTGCTGGTGTTACAGTAGTTCCAAAAGGTTTGACGGATATTTTATGAATTTATTCGGCCGACACTGAGCACTGGTATCAGTCAAATTCAAAACACAATTATTCAAAAGTTAGACATGAGGAATCTTTGTTGTCAATAGATTCCACATAAAATGAAATCCCAATGTAAAATAACAGATTGATTGGTGCAGAAAAACTATAAATACTTTAAGGCGGCACTTGAAACCTGTATTCCAATATCACTACCGGCGATAAAAGTTATTTATTGTTTTGATCCTTATAAAAATTCACATGACTCAATGGGTCTTTCGAACAAAGCCTAAAGATACAAAAAGTTCGAGAATTCGTAGTGACTGGAAGAAGATGGTTTTCCCTAAAACAGATCATATTGTTACTGTAGTATTATTATAAGGTAGGTGCACTGTTACTACCACTTAGTATACAAATGTCTACTTTCCGCAAATTTTTGTAAAGTTCGTGTAAAACCCCAAAAGAAAAAAAGTTGTTTTAAGCTGACATCGTATCGTCGCACACAGAAAAATTAGCAACTATGTATCTGGAAGCCCTAAAGATCATCACCATGGATCTTCCAACACAGAGATATAAACTAGGACCTTGTGATTTCTATTTGTTTCCAAAACGTAAAGAGAATCTTTGGAATCACGTTTTTTCATAAAATGAAGCAGTTTAAAGTATAAAAACTACTGGTTTCTGAAGTGCCTCAGGAGGACTGGCATCGCAGCTTTAAGAATTGGTTTCATCGAGAGGGGAAGTACTACTAATGGCAAGGGAAATATTTTGAGTGAAAAGTATTTACAAATTTTTAAACTAAGTTTTGTTTGATTCTGTGAAAGTTTTCAATGTTTCCTTCATATTGGAATTAAATATCTTGAGCATCACTATAAAGGATGCTTGAGCATCATTATAAAGGCCAAAAATCACTTACAACTGCTCTTAGATATCTTTATATATCTTTTTTTTTTATTATTTACGTCCGCCCCAACGTTAAGTCATATCAGACGGTGAATGAATTGGGTGAAATGATGCTCAAATGAGTCCAGGGTCCATGGAGCTTAGTTACCCGACATTCATCTTGAAGGATAAGGGAAAACCCCGGAAGAAAACCTTATCTAGGTAACTCACCCTGACGAGATTAGAACTCGGGACCTCTTGAACGTGAGGCAGACATTCTACCGTCTACGCTACTGAGGCGGGCTCATCTTTATATATCTGACACTAAATATTTAAAATGGATATGTCAAATGTTAAAATTAGTTGGTTATTCAATATGAAACTAAAGTAACAAAAATGATATTGTTGTTATATGCTAAATGTTTCAGATCCACGTTTCCCGTCGCCATGACTGCATTGTGGAAATGTTTGACGGCATTTTTCCTGGGACAGACTCTACTTTTAGTTCACACAAAAGAGGCCCACCAAGTTAATCCTCAAGGTGTGTATGTGGTGATATTGTAAGTAGTTTTAGAAAACGTTCACACTCATTGTTTTGCATATACCGGTATGAGTAACAGGAACCTTTTATAAACATTTTATTATTTCAAATAATTAATTAATAATTATTTTGTTTAGCAATAAGAATAATATTTAGGAAGCTGCTAATTTTGTTGCACATCTTGTTTTACATGAATAATTTATAAACTTATTTTATTTATTTTATTCTCATATTCAATATTCCCCAATAATACATATCATTTATTATAATATATACCATTATATATTGTGTGATCTGTGTACTTGTAAAAAGTGGAAGTTAGCACTTGGCTAACGATTCTAGCGACAAATTAATGTAAGCTTGGTGCAACCTAGCCTTGTCATTTTTGTCACAATATTATGGAGGTTTCCGTTTGCATATCCATACATATTAAAGGGATAGTATGATCTTAAAATTCCTTTTCCTATACACAACTCTTAAAAACGCCTTAAAATGATTCTAACAATAATATGGTTATGCTAATTGTTTCATTATATTGGTATTTCTTAGAACATTGGTTCAAATTTGTGTTGCTATGTTTTGGTGTTCTCAATATTCTTACAACATTAATTTTATAGAGATCAGTTTTCTTTTGTTAGATTTTATTATTTGTGTTAGTTTATTTTTTTTTTCGTAAAATAATCTTAAAATGAAGAATAATACGATATTTACCTAAGACTGGTTCTTGTTCGTAAAAACTAAATGAAAGACTATAATAAATGCAGCATGTTTTAAAGGAAGTATACCCGCTGAAAATGAACCAGTGGGCAGATGTGTTGCAGATGAGGGATGGACCACCGAGCAATACTATAATGCTGCTTCTGGAGAATGAGACAGTGCCCATCTTGCTGGAAGACTTTGGAATCAAAGCAAGAGACAACAATGGAACCGTTGTTAAGGAGCCTACTAGTCGCGGTCCATTTCCTTGTACATGTGCTGATGGCAAATGCTCCTGCTGTACGGGATTCATTCTTGCACAATTCAACTACAACGTCAGACAGAAAGGTAAGCCATTCATTTTATATACTCTGTCGTATAATAGAGTTTAATAACTTCGGCCATTATACCTCAGAAGGGAAGCTGTACCATACATTTCCTCGCCATACGCCATGACTTCAGGTTGATCTCATTCTGTTTGTAATTCATTTTCAGTTTTTTTATAGGTACCTAGCACAATTGCCATGCAGTTGCCCTACACCTGACTGTTTTCTATTCTTCTTTGTCAGAGCATAATTTTAATAATATATATTTACTGTGCATATTCCAAAATTTTACAGTTTACAAATTTTGGCTACATTTATTTGTCGTTACCTTGTTGCTACCTTGGCTTGCATGACACCCTGGCCCTCTGCCCTGTCAGGTAGCTCTTAACCTCCATACTTCCTTGATAACTTAATTAGTCCTTTTATTCCCCCCTCTCTTCCTTTCTTACATTTTTTACATTTCTGGCCCATTTTTCTTTTACTTTCTGCAAGAACTCACCAATACTTCTTACCTTCTTTTCCTCCCTGCCCTTTAACTTTTTTATAGCTACTATCCTCTTCTCTACTTTCTCCCATTTTTCTTCCCAAACCTTTTTTCTCCATACTGTAACCTCCTCGCATTCTGTTACATAATATTCTATGCTTTCTTTTCCCCCACAAAATTCACAAATTCCCTTTTTCCTACCTCTTATCCCTCTTAGAAATATTATTCCTGTTCTCATCCATGCTAACCCTTCTCTCTCTTCACTATTGCAGTAATCTACATATGCCTCTCGTCCCCTATTTCTTTTTATTTGCTTGTAAAATTGTAATGATTTCATATTTTCTAGACTTCCCCATATTTCCTGTCTTTCTATATCTTCTATTCTGCATTTTACTAATTTACCCACATCGCATGTATTCCTTTTCTCTAATCTCCATATATCTTCCATTCCTATTTTTTCCATAACTCCTCCTATCTCTGCCCACTAACTATTTGAGTTCTCTAATCTTTTTTGCTGTCTCATGCATAATTTCATAATTTCCCCTTCTTCTTTAGCCAAACACCTATACCAAAATTTTATTATTCTTTCCATTATTATTCCATTTCTTCTAGTCTTTCCTAATTCTACTAAAGCTACTTCCCTAGGTGCTGCTACTTCCCTGCTAAGCCTAGTAGCTCTTTACAAACCTTCTGTAGTTTTGGTCCACCGTTTTTTTTTTTTTTTTACCTTTATGCCCCCCCCCCCAGATCTCCACTGCATACAACATTTTGGATTCAACTAGTGCTTAGTACATTTTTTCTAACCATTTGGTTGTCATTTCTAGTTTATATTTGCATATTCTTATTCCATTCATTGCCGCCCTTCTTTTTGCTTCAATTTTTCTCCTCTGTGCTCCCCACTTTCCATTGTTATTCAACCTTACTCCTAAATATTCAAATTCATTGACTATTTCTACCCTTTTGTCATTTAGTAGCCACTTTTTCATTTTATGGTTAGGCAAGATAATTCATACAATTTAAAGGCAGTTGGATTTATTTATACCATTAAATGAATAATATTAATATACATACTATAATATCTAGTTATACCTACATATATTTATATACATAGATAATTCATTATTAATAGGTATGGTGACATTTTGGAAATGTATCTAATATGAAAAAATCTACTCATAAGGTTGCCTATCGCCTGAAATATTTCAGTAATCACAATTTAATTCCGTATAGCAGAACAAAATATTGAAGTATGTTCTACAATTTCATTCAACAGTGTATAGGTACTATACCTGAACTTGTATAACAAGTAATGCATTTTTTTTAAATAATTTTGGTTTTACATTACTAAAATTTTTCTCTTGTGTTGCAATTCACCTGTATCAATTTCTCCTGCATTTGTCTGTGTTCAAATTTTAATTTGTTTGTTTTAATCTTACTATCAAATAGCTTTCACAATGTGATTTTAATTTCATTAGACAGCTGGTTTATCTCAATTAACTGAATGAATGCACTCTTTCTTCAAAATGATACAACGTGCTAAATTTAAAATGTCAAAACGCTGCAAAGTGCTAGATGTATAAATTAAAATGCGATATTTCTTATTCAACCTGCTAAAAATTACTAGTCGGTCGTCTTAATAAAAAAAATTAAAAAAGTAAGTAAACAAAATTTAGGGAAGAAGCGGATAAACAAATATCCAAAAAGTAATAATACCGATCGAGATTACTCAGGTGATAGCATCTGCGGTTCGTATTCCGAAGTCCCCAGGTTCAAATTGCGTGCAACGTCACTGTTTACATAGATATGTAAACAATGTGTAGAAATGGTTTCTTGAAGGTAAATAAGGGTTACGGGAAACAGGATTGATAGTCAATTGTTTAAAACTTGGATGCTATATGCTGGCTTAGAAATTCCATTCCCTTTTTATGATTTCGAAACAACTGGATAGAAATAGCACATTAAACACTGAAAATTCTAACAAATTACAAAGGATATCTCGAAAATGGTTATGTCACAATGAAGTTCTTAGAAATAAATGGTGCATTTGAGAGAAATATACATTTCTGTACACTGCGTGTTATGTTTATAAAATTCGTTGCTAATGAAGAGGGCTTATTCCTAGAATTTTAAAGACAAACTATACATTCTGTTTGTCTTATACATATTTTAATGATATTTTAATTAAAAATAATTCATTTATAGCTTGTTTAAGTATTTTTATATTATTTACATACCTGACGAAATAATTAAGAGATATTTTTCAGAAAATAATATATTTCAAAACATCTTTCACTTTGAAGGTAATTTGAAGGAAGGGAATTTTCTTGAAAATGTTTCTGTCATATCACTGAAATATGCTGAACCTGAATACCAATTTCGGTATTTATCGGAAATGTCTTAGATGGAGTACAGCACTCGCGCTACCTATTAAGTACGTTAATGATTATGTCAAAGTTCGAAGTTATATTGTGTGTGTGTGTGTGTGTGTGTGTGTGTGTGTGTGTGTGTGTGTGTGTGTGTGTGTGTGTGTGTGTGTGTGTGTGTGTGTGTGTGTGTGTGTGTGTGTGTGTGTGTGTTTGCAAAGTGTAAGATGTAGTGGAATAGTGACTTTAAGTTAAGCTTTGATTACGTTGGGTTTATTCTGTACTCAGTTGTTGTTTAGGGGTGACTTAATTCACCTTTGGTTTGTAAGGTGTATGAACCTACATTAGAAATAGAGACAAAAATGGTAAGAAAGAGTAGGAGAGAGATTGCAGTTAATATTTCTTTTTTTCTTTTTTCTTCTTCTTCTTCTTCTTCTTCTTCTTCTTCTTCTTCTTCTTCTTCTTCTTCTTCTTCTTCTTCTTCTTCTTCTTCTTCTTCTTCTTCTTCTTCTTCTTCTTCTTCTTCTTCTTCTTCTTCTTCTTCTTCTTCTTCTTCTTCTTCTTCTTCTTCTTCTTCTTCTTCTTCTTCTTCACTCCATGGTTTGGGCATATCGCCCGTTCCGGCTTCATAGATCTCTCCACCGTTTCCTGGGTCGTCCTCTGTCTCTTCTTCCTTTTAGATTATAGTTTAATACTGCATTTGGATATCTTCCATCCTCCATTCTTAATATATGTTCATACCATTGTTGCCTTCGCTCTGATATTTTGTCATGGATTGGTTCGATTTCTAATTCCTTTCTTCTTCTTCTTCTTCTTCTTCTTCTTCTTCTTCTTCTTCTTCTTCTTCTTCTTCTTCTTTTTCTTCTTCTTCTTCTTCTTCTTCTTCTTCTTCTTCTTCACTTCACGGCATGGGCAGAGTGCCCGTTCCGTCTCACAATAATTGCTCCTTCCATCTCTTTTTAGGTCTACCAACATCTCTCTTTCCTTGTGGCTGATATTGGAATGCAATCTTAGGCAGTCTTGTTTCGGACATTCTTTGTATATGCTGCATCCATTTCGTTTGATATTTTTCAATTTTGCTACTTATCGAGTCTACGTTGAGTTACTTTCTTATGTCTTCATTCCTTATTCTATCCAACCTTGTGCATCCCTTTGTTTTCCTTAAAAAGTTCATCTCTGCCCTTTGAATTTGGCTTTTCATTTTCTTCGTGAGTACCCATGCCTCACTTCCATAAAGTAGTGCAAGGGCTGCCATTGTTTTGTAGAACTTTAATCTTGTATCTCTTGTTTTATTTTTCAACGTCCTATGCACTGTTCCACAAATCATTTGGAATGTTGCAAGCTTTTTGCTCACATCTATGTCTGTTTTCATCATATAATTAAGATTACATCTTAAATAGCTGAATTCTTTTAGTTGTTCTAGTGGTTTGTTGTCTAAAATTATTTTTGATCTAATATGTTGTTTTCCCCAAAAGGCCATTATCTTAGATTTTTCCCTCGAAATTTTAAGATCATACTGTTGGTATACTTGTTTCAAGCGGTGTAGTGCATATTGTAATTTATCCTCCGTTTCTTGTATTAAAGCCACGTCATCTGCATATAGTAAAATATTTAAAACTTTGTTCTTATTTATTCCTTTCTAATATCCTCATTTCTTATTTTGTCCAATATTGTACAACCTTTAACACTTCTTAAACATTTCATTTCTGCAGTCTGTATTTTATTTAAATTCTTTTGTGTTGGCACCCACTACTCAAAAGCTTCATAGATTTCAGCACTTAAGATTTGTACCTATAAATTCTTGTTCTAATGTTATAACTTCTTACTTCACAGGCTGCATGAACGTGGTATATGATCCAGATGAATTTGCCTTCACAATGAGTCTCACAATGAATGAAAGAGTTTTGTATCAGAATGTAGTGTCAGGTATGTATCACCTTTTATTCCAATTTATGACTGTTTAAACTGTTTAGCATTTCCCTGAAGGATCTTTTAATTGTATTTTGTATTTTAATAGCCTGCCTTTATTTTAATATTTGGAAAAATCGTTTGAGCTGGGTCATTAAGAGCGATTTGTTGTTTAGCGCTGATGTGTCCTGTATTTTATTGTTAATCTTTCTCTCAAGTACTGTGTCTGAATTAGGGCAACAGCCACTTTCACCTCATCACTTCAGTTAGCGGAGATAAGTTCATTCTATCTCAGAAACTGTGATCTCATGTTTTCTCAGGTTTCTTACTCACACAATCCACTCGTCATTTCATTTCTAACAGATGCATTTGCGGTGTAGTCAGAGTAGGGACATCGTTTCCACTAAATATATTTATCAAAGATCCAATAATTCATTTCTAGGTATATCTTTTTTTCTTCAAAATTACCCTTGTAATAAACGCTTACAGTTTCCTGCCTCAAAATTTAATTTCTTATTTACTTAATGAAAATATAAACCCTAATTTAGAAGTTTGTTTGGCAAATTTTTATTAATTTAATATAAATATCCGTCAAGTATTCATGTGATGATCATTCTCCTAAGTTTTCGAATAAGTATTATATAAAGTATTTAATTTCATAAGAAATATGTAAACTATAAAAAGGAAAGAGTTTCTTTTTCACCAGTCCTAAAGAAATGTTGAAAAGTTCAGGAAAATTGGTTGCGATTTGAATTATATGGAACAATTTATTGTAAAATGTTGAACAATGGTATTGGAGAAAAATACTCAGCGAAATTTGAGTTAGCGGAATATAAAACTGGAAAATACAGAGTAAAGATTTAGATCTCTAAATTACTTTTGAATCACTTTTATAGAACAATAAATGCAGGTATCTCATCTCATAATCTTTACATCGAGATAATTAAAAGCTGGTTGCTGCTCATGTTCTATATGAAATGATAATGTGAGATCATTTTTGATTTCAGGCAAGAACCCGAGGCCAATGTGTATTCCTGTACCACGGTTGCCTAACATTAAGATGTGTGTCAAATTGTCCAACGTTTATTTCGCTGGTCGGAACGTACACATGTGCGTCGATATGATGGCAGAGTTCTTTGGGTCTAAAGTCTTTGATGTTTCATTCGACTGCATCAGGATGGGAGTGAATGGTCTAGCAGTTGTGAAGCCAGAAGATGGAGGTGGCATTCCAATACCAGCTGGCGAAGTTGGGGCCGGTGATGATGACGATGATTATGATGATCTTGAAGGTGTGCTTGAAGGTGAAGACGACGATGATAGTGTGGAAGACTACTAAGGAATTTAGAATAACAATGGAATCAGTGTTTAAGAATCGAATTCAGAGAGTTTTTATGAGAAACTAATGTTTTCTCCAACAATGGGCGGTATTTACTGCTTACCGATGTTATACTTAATCTTTTAACGGGAGATTGAAGCCCTAACTTGCTTTTGTTAAATCTCCCGAACTGATGAGTTGGTTAGATGCTGGCTTACTGATTCTAAGGTCATGGGTTCAACCCCAAACCAGAGCAAGCTCTTTAAATGTGCTCACTCCCAGGTCAGCAGATTTACTGGTATGTAAAAGAACTCCTGAGGAACTAAATTCCGGCACATCTATAGTGCTGATATGCTGCTGGAGACTGACAGCGTTGATAAAAGATAAAATAATTTCTTAAATTATTTTTAAGCATAAGCAACCATGTTATTAGTGCCAAAGTACATGCAGAAGTTAAGAGTATAAAAATTAATAAATTTACCATTTCGTGAAAATTCTTTACAGCTTAATTACAATATCTGCATATATAAATAATAATAGCCTAAACTTTTTATCGTCCTAGAATTGTATTTACTTATCCTTAACATTTCTCAGAAAACAGGCTATTTATTTCCGAAAATGACATTCACAGAAAAATGTTTAAAGCCAAAAAGGAAAAAACAAACTCCCAAAGAAAAAAAGAAAAAAACCTTTTGGCTTGAACAATAGAAGTGCTGTACTTAACCGTTGTACCAACTTATAAAATTAAACGTATCTAAAAATATGGGAAAAGTTTACTTCTCTACCCCTAATAGCACAGGAGGTATGACTGATTTGTTTGCTTTGTTGTTAAGCGATGCAAATTTATAAAATGGCAGATGCAGTATAGCATTTAAATATATGTCATATACATAAATATACTGTCTTAAATGATTATATACCGTAAAATTTAATAAAATGTTATTAAAGAGGCCATTACAATTAATAGGACTGCACAAAATAAATAAAAATTATACTTTGCCAGAAATTTTCATAATTTAGTGTTTCCTTGAAGGAAACAGATTTTTCGGTAATTTTCAGTGAATTTCCTCCGGCAAAGCATTGGGATTCGCGACGTAATTCATAGTGGTGGGTTCACATTAACTTCTTAAATCCTCCCGCTTAATGCGCCCCCTTTAGTTCTAACAAATGAAAGTGATAAACATTTCCTCAGGCTCCCTTGATGAAATTCTAGCTTCTCTGAATTTCATTTGTTACAATAATTCCTCATACAAGCACAGAAGAACTGTCCTTCTGTCTGAAGTTGTAAAGATTGGGAGGTAACAAAAGGTTTGCCCTTATTAAATATCACTCTGCTAATGTCTGTGTGCAAACTGACTAAAATGCTCATCGAAAATAGACTATTTTTAATTAAAATATTAACATCTACGTATTAACATTGCTGGGAATTTTAATTGGAATTTTTATACCAACCCAGGGAAAGGAAGATGTTAAATATGATGATTTTAGTCTGTCAGTGATAACCATGTATAAAATTGGAAATGTGAAAGCTGTAAACATTATGTTTAGAACTAAAATTTGTCATCGATTCTTTGATTTATGTATGTTACAGTTTAAAATTGAGTTAGCAAATGTATTAGTGTGTGATATTAATGAATAATTTTTGTACTAATTTTCTAAGCTTTTTTTCTTTATATATCATACCATTAGGTCCTTCCAGAACTCATAAGAAACAAAGGCATTTGTACCGCAAATACCTATTAGGATATTGCAGATACTCATTGGAATGCCCAAATAAATGCCTCAATTTCAACCCCTAAAACTATTTTGTCAATGCCATTTATTTCCAACATATCTTAGCCCAATAATACGCACATTAATACGAATATTTGGTTATAATCCGCTTACTTTAAGAGGTCTATTGGACTTGTGGTATAGTAGTAAATAAACAGAATAACAGCTTCGGTCGTGACTCGCAGCTTTCCTGGAGGCTTTCAGGCATCGATCTGCTTAATCCTCTGGGAAAACTAGAAATACTGACCTGCTGTAGATAAAATATACTTTTTAGGTCAAGAACATTTTAACTACCTCTTCTCTTAGTGGTGACTATAACTATTTTTGTCAAAATAAAAAGTGACGATTCTTTTTCCCTCGCAGGAGATTTTCGTGCTACATCATTGGAGGATACTGAATTTAAATATTAAGTTTAGTATTTAACAGCTTTTGGCTTTTGAGTTACGCTGTTATTCGAAATAATCGAAATGGTTTTATCGTGTAAGGTAACAGCGAGTAAATCGGATCATTATTATGGAAATCCTTCGCAAAAGCCCTATTTGTCACGTAGATATAAAGCTTTTACCTTTACTGAACTCTAGATATCCTAGATTATGTTGCATGCTAAGTTTTTCAATGAGACATTTTCTTTATACTTCCGTTTTCATTTTCATTCCGAGCGGAAACTAATCTTAAACGTCCGCAATTGGAGGATGAATATAAATGTGTAGTGTTTAACGCCCGTTTTTACTACATATGGCACCGCAGGCGGTGGAGGATGAATAGGATTGGCATAGCGGACAAATAGGAACGGGAAGAAAAACGGTGGAACATTCAACTTCAGTTCGTAATGTAAGTATGAGAACAAAATAAAACAGTTTTGTACTAGTGCATTCACATTTTTATGTATCTCACACACGTTCTCCATATATAAAGCGCTTATTTCCCACAGCCCCCACGCAGATTTCGTTGTATTATCTCCATTTTTCTCAGCACATTTGAACATCACTTTATCCATTGCATTCATCGTCCAATATGACTTAACGTTGGAGAAGGTCAATAAAAAAAATTAAATCCCCTGCCTTACCTCAATCCGCTTCATCCGGTGTTGTAGCGGTATTTATTTTTTCCCCATTTACAGCACTGTTTAAATAACCATCATAACAACAAGGAGGATTATGAATGTAAGAAAATCTGTACTTTCTTACTTTATAAGTTTCTGTGCAATTTAAATGCACATTCATTATATATCTTATACGAAATTAAAAATAACAAAATGGAGCATATAATTAATTACATATCTTCTTTCCGGAAAAGAAGCTCAATTTCTTACTAGACTGAACAAACATAATCGTATTATGACTTTGTGGGTCCGTAAAATTAAAATCTAGTTGCAGAAATTCAAAATGTTCTTTATTTCCGTATAAAATGGTTTGTGCACCGCTTATAGGCTCTAAAATGACGTAACACACACGAACGCAATCTTCCAGGCCGTCTCCACACTGCACAATTAACAGTTCTCGCTGTTCACTGCAGCTCATTTTTTATAACAAAAACAAAATTTCTTTGCAGTAACTTTGGAAAGGGGTAAGGGATGGCAGTTATACTTCTGCCAGTTTTGGAGTCCCGCATTAGCACCTCCGTTAGTAACGTACATTTTAAATGCTGCCGCACAATGTGCGGGAGCGCGTAGGAGTTGAGTTTCTTGGCCATGACCATGACCGAAGTCCTGAGCATGGCACGAAGGGGATTATGCGTACTTTATTTAGTGGATTAGAGGAATTCTATTGTTGGGGATTGGGGGCATAATGTTTTCTTGCGCGTTCGCGAAGAGAGACAGTAGTATGTTCGGTGTTGATTTGAAGTTGATGCTCAACCAGACGTTGGAGCAGCCTTAGGAGCTGGTCCAGTTTGGCGTCGGTGTTGGTGACTCTCCTCCAGCGTGAGAGCTTTCGCTCCACAGATGAAGAATTGTCACTGTTATGGAGTTTCTGTAGATGTTGTTGTGCCAGATCTAGCCGGTTTTGAAGTTCAGCTGTGGTGTCTGCAGAGCGTAGGGCGATTGCTGTTATCCTCCTAAGTTGGTCGGTCTGCTCTGAGTGGCGTTCTGTGATGTTTGTGGTGACTGTCTCTTCCAGTTGTCCGAGCCGTGGTGCAATGTTTAGCACCTCCGCGTGGAGGTAATGGATTTCTTCTCTGGAGGACTGTGTAGTTGTGATGGAGTTCTCCAGAGAGGTGAGCCGGACTCCGATGTTCTCCACCTCCCTCCGAAGTACCTGAAGGGCTTTCCTCAAGCCATCTTGAGGAAGCGTGGTAGGTGCTGCTGCTGATGTAGGAGGTGAGTGAGGTATGTCTTCCCTGGTTGTCACTGTGTTGCCTTGTGTTGGATGCCTCGGTCTGGGGTAGCGTGGGCACTGTGGCTGACCTGTGAAATGCCCTATGCCATTGCAGGTTGCACAGTATCTGCGTCGGTGCCGTAGATCGTGGCTTCTGCACTCGGTGGTGAGGCACCGTGACCCACAGTAGTGACATCTCGGAGGAGCTGTGCACGTGGAAGCGCTGTGGCCGTAGTCGCAGCATCGCCGACACGGGACGTGACGCTCCAATTTGCTTGCCTGGATTCTGAGGCAGCGCCCTAACAAGGGCAGCCCCGTCCTCAAGGCAGCATCCTGCTCCAAGTGGTCGGCTAGTTGCAGGCGAACTAAGGTGGTGGTGTCCATTCTCGTAAATATCCTGTTGGCTCTCCAGGCTGAGGGCCACATCTGCTTCGCGGCGGAGAGGACGAATCTGCAAGGTAGGTCCCGCGGTATCCCGCAGATGACCAGGGTGCAGGATCCTGCAGACGTTGCTGGTGCTGGTGGACAAAGGGGTGCTCGTTGTTTTGTGTGCTGTGCAGCAGCGGCGTAGGATAGCCGTTGACAGCAGCTCAGCTCGCCTTTCTTGAAAGTTGCCGAAACCACATGATCTTTCGCGGCTTAGCGAGACAAGGGCAGAATTATCCAAATATGTCTCTGTCTCTTTTACTCTCCGCTTCTCTCTCTCGCCAAATAAAAAACGCCTCGCGACAGTGTTATACACTTAACTGTCTCGGGTAGTTAACTACTTTGCCCGCAATGGTCGTTCCAGCACAAAACACTACCGTAACCTAAGGAGCAGATTTTGAAAACCTAATCCGAGTCGCACACCAATTCGAATCAATCTCGATTACCTTGGTTGAAACTCCCTGGCAGTCCTAAACAACCGGCATCCCTCCTACCGTGCCCCCGAAAGAGTCCACAGTTCGGCTCAGAGACTGGAGGCCGCCGGAAATACTGCCGGCAGGCTTGCACAACCGACATTCCGCTGACCGTGTTCCTGACGCAGCACGCTAGATCGGCTCAGAGACCGGAGACTGTCCCACCAGAGGATGAAGGTGTTTACCAGGAGCATACAACCGGCCATGCCATGCCGCACCTAGACACCCGTCAACACTTCTGCCTTGTAAGATGACATATGATATGAAATAATAATACAGGTAAAATGGAGGGACAGGAAATTCGGGGGGTGTAATTAACCTACCCAGCATTCGCCTGGTGATCCGGGAAACACCTAAAAATCCATGGGGCAGGTAGGCCGGCCATGGGAATAGAACCCAGGCCCCCCGAATGGAGCCACAGATGAAACTTTCTGAGCCATGCCATTCGGTAAACGACTTGGGAGCTACTGCACACACAAAATAAATTCTAGAATGTGATTCCGAAGAGACTAATAGAATTCGTCGTCATCCTGTGTTGTACTCGCAGTGACAATTTCGATACCCATTTTATCCACAGTAAGATGGTAGGTATTTGGTACCTTCATATAAACTCTTTTGATGCATTTGAGGTAGTGAGTCCAGCTATAGCAACTTAAAGAGCAGTTCGTTGTGTTCTCAATTTGGTAACAGTAAAATATTGTCTTGAAAAAATAAACAAAGGTTATTTACAGTGGCAGTTTTAAAGCTGGGTCATTTTAAAATAGGACATTATGTGTACCTTCCCTGCAGACTGCTTCGAAAATATACTGGCGTTCCTCTTTTGTTATGTGTAAGCTACTGCCGCTGTATAATAAACACGTGTACTACTTTTGTCTGATATAGATTTCCTTTGTTTTGCACTTTTACTCGTGTTGTGTAATCTCCCTTGCTCATATATCCCGCAGTATATACTGCCTCTTTATTCTGTGTATGTTCTGACTTCATGCCAGCTCCCCATTGTTTCAAAACAAAGTACTGACATAACTTATGCCCCAACATGTTTCTAATATTTTGGTCACCAGTTGCTGTGGAAATGCTTTTACTAGAATATTAACAAAACCTCATTTCGACCAAGTAATGACAGGTATAGTAATGACAGGTATATATACACATAAAAAGCGTATAGGAACATCTAATGTTGTGAACGGTCATCATCATCATCATCATCATCATCATCATCATCATCATCATCATCATCATCTTCAAGGATTGGGCCCTGTGACCCGTTCTGTTCTCTTCAAGAACCTACTGATCCTTCCAACGTAGAGCTGGGCGTCTTTCCCTTCGGCATATAATCTAAAACTCTCCTTGGAAGTCGTTCCGCGTCCATTCTTAAAATATTATTTTTCCATTCGTTTTTGTTCTTTATTATTTTACTGTTTAAATTAAAAATCCCAAGCTCTTCTCTTATTTTTTCGTTTCTTACGTGGCCTATTCTTTTATAACCTGCCACGCTTCTCAAAAATCTTATCTCTGCCGATTCTAGCTGTTTGTGTTGGTTCTTTGCCAGTGTCCATATTTCGGAACCGTATGTTAACGTTGGGACTGCCATTATCTTATCAAATTTCCTCTGTGTTTCCTTTCGTGTTTTCCTGTTCAGCCTTCTTATTATAGTCCCACATATTTGATTGAATCTGTTTAACTTCACCTCCATATCCTTGCTGTTAGTTGCTACTGCTACTGTGTAGCCTAGATAGTTAAAACTATTAACCTGTTCTATTATTTTATTGTTTATAACTATTTTTGCTCTTATGTTGTTCTTTCCTCTAAAAGTCATTGCTTTAGTTTTGTGTTCTGAGATTGAAAGGTTATATGTTTCCGCTATGTTGTTTAAACTATATACTGCTCTTTGCATGTCATCTTCTGAGTGGGATATTATCTCTTGTTCATCAGCAAATAATACTGAATTTTAAATTATGCTACCATTCAGTACATTTTGTTTTATACTTTGCTGCCATTCTTGTACCATATTATCAATAGAGATATTAACGAGTATAGGTGATAGAGGGCATCCTTGTCGTACTCCTTTATTTATGTCCACTTCTTCTGTTTTCCTTCCATTCTTTATTATTGCTATTGTAGTGTTTTTATACATACCTTGTACAGTCCCTATTAAATGTGCTGGTATTCCACAATTTTCCATCGCTATCCAAAGTTTATCCCCTAAAACCGAATCGAAGGCTTTTACATAGTCAACAAAAAGCATAAATGCGTCAACATTAATTCTTTGTGTTTTTCAATTAGTTGTTGAATTATAAATATCCTATCCGTGCATGATCTTCCTTTTCTAAATCCCTTTTGGGCCTCATGAAGCCGTGCTTCAGCTATTGTACTTATTCTTCTTCCTACTATTTTAGCATATAGTTTATACACTGAGCACAGCTGACTAATTTCTCTGTAGTTGTCACATTTTTCTCTATCGCCTTTCTTAAAAATTGGTATCACCAACGGTGTATTCCGTTCTTCAGGGATATGCCCACACCTCCAACAAAGATTAAAAAGATCAAGCAATCTGCTGTGTAAACACACAGGTGCATATTTTATGAGTTCCAAATTTAATTGTTCACATCCAGTAGATTTCGTAGTTCTACTAAACTGCATTATGCTGTTAAATATGAACGGTTCAAACGAAAAATATCGAATATGAAGACATTCAGACGCCAGAATAACGAAACGCAAAACAGCGTTATCAGTGAATACGCTTGGTTGCGTCAAAATAACACGGCTTACGGTAGCGAACTGCAAAGGATGTGATTCGTATACCTTATAACTTATACTTCACTGGACCTAAAATAGTAGAAAATGGTTCCTGCTTTATCTGAAGGAGCTGTAGCCATATTCAGTGTTCGCAGAGGTGTTTAAAATATGAAAAAAAGAACCTTATAAGGTAAATATAAATGTTATTATTACCAAACATTTACATCAATTAGCTCGTTACTTTCTCTTGCATTTAGTGTTAGTAAATATAGCAAATATTTCATTTCATGCAACACTTCGCTGGCGAGATTACAAAGTAAAAAATATTTAATTCAGGGAGCTACAAAATGAAATGTCAAATGTGACGAATAAAGGCAGGAGGGATGTGCGCTCGCATGCGATACAAGACGTCAGATGTACAGCACGCCCATCAAATGTGCAAACGCCGAAAGCAACGTGAAATGGTGCTCTGAGAACTAGTGAAGCATTGCCTTGCAGTTGTATGGAGACACAAGGTCAAGGTGTACTATAACGTGACTATTTCGTTTCCTCTGGCAGTGAATTGATTGTCAAGGTCATGCTGTACCTACATGCAGTTGTTTACATGCGTGACTGATAACAGTGCAGTCCATGTGCACTATACCTATGGGAAAAAGCACATGCATCTGGCTTTTAGTAATATATGAGTTAACCATCTTCAATTCCCGCTGCCCAAACCATCCTTTAGATCTTGCAACATTTTCCAAAAAATTTGAATTTTTCAAAATGGCTCTAAGGATTTTAATTAAAATAATACATTTTTGAGATAATTTATTTACAGACGAAATTATATGTCTTGCATTTTCTGAGAAAGCCTTTGACATCTTTATTTTCAATGACTTTTGTGATACGAGCAAACCGTAAACAAAACAAAACAAAACAAAAAAAAACTTTTGTGGCGTAAACAATTATCAAGATATGGTTTGTTATCGCTTTGAATTTTAAAATACGTTTACTTTTCATTGGGAAAATAGTTGTGTGTTTTTTCTCTTGACCATGTAAACAAAACGGAAAAGCCAGTAAGTTCTCCATGTAGTTATATACTCTTAAAAGATTTGAATGTCCATTAAAGTTCACTATTCTTTCATAATTACCTTGTACCTGCAAGGAAACTGAGTGAGGTGCCGCTGCGATAACTAAGCGACTAGCATTTTGGAGGTTCCGGGTTTGATCCTGGGTGCAGCCAACTATGATTCATGGGTTTTTCGAGTCGGTATGCGAATGCTGCGGTAATCGCTCTTCTATCTCAACATTGCTGTTTACTATTTTCTGTGCCTATAATTTCCTTCGTTGTCATCTCTTTTAGGTTTGTAGGGCGTGGCAGGTTATACCTGGACGGTGAAAGTGCACCGTGTGAAGTTTTCTTCCCTGACGTCAGTTGGGAATACCCAATCAGGACCCACCTCATGCTAAAGTCATCAGGAATGAAGGGGACCTTAAAAGCTACTTTTTTTTTCAGGGAAGTCTCATTATATGTATTTATGATGAAATCTCGAATTTTTGAGTAGAGCATGCCATTTCTCCCTGATATTATGGTATTATAGAAAGTAATTCCATTGACAGTTATTAGCACACATGAATTGCAGTTTTAATATAAAAAAAACGACTTACAATTGATTCTTATTAACTTAGGTATAACCCTTCAATGAATCAGTGATGGAATGGTATGTATTTCGCTGTACTCATCACTATATTTCCCACCAAGAATACTCAAATTGCAGTACTGACAGTCCACCACTGTGGATTGACAGCTAAATTGATTGACAGCTAGAAAGGAACTGCCTGCCAGTAATGAATGAGCCAAAATGGTTGCCAATGAAGAAGGCATGGCGGCGGTCAAGGTCAGGGTCGACACTTACCGTTATGCATTCCCTTTGTCATTCGTAAGTTAACGAACCATGTTTCAGTTCGTTTGGACTGAAAATCCGGGATCTCTTGGCTGCGAGTCTCAAATATAATTGCGCTCGCCTCGGTAAGGTAACTCGGTAAGGTAGCGTAACTGCCTCATGTTCAAAAGGTCCCGAGTTCGAATCTCGGTCAGGGTGAGTTCCCTGGATAAGCTTTTTCCGGGGGTTTCCCTTATCCTGAAAGACGAATGTTGAGTAACTATAAGCTCCATGGAACCTGGAAACATCGGAGCATCATCTCATCGATTTCGTTATTCATTGTCCGATATTGGGCCCAAATGATCTCGATGTCGGCAGGTCCTAAAACAACACACGCTCACTCACTTGTTTGATGTTACTTAACGTTGGAGAACATAACATTGCAAAAAAAAAAAAAAAAAAAAAAAGTATAATTGCCTGAGCCAACCCGCTCGATAACATATTTATACATTTCTCTATTATTACTCACAGCTTGTTCTGTTGGTTATCCATCGAATTAAATTGCCTATTATCGTCTATATACCTATAACTTCTCTTCGTCAGTTGTAAGCCTAATAATAGCAGTTGTAGTTAACTATGAAACTGCATACATTGTTTGTTCATTATAAAACTCTAAATGTGGCTAGTCTGTATTCACCAGATCTACGCGGATATCCCACTGGAATAACTTATTTAGACTTTAATAAAAACTCACGTGCTGTGTGAACAAAGGAAATTAACGGTCTCAATAGACTCAGGACAATTTTCCTCTCATTAATTAAAGTCATCACTTTAAAAGCCGGTGGCTGTAAACATAAAATATTAAAAGCTTAAAAATAGAAAGAAAAAGAAGGGAGACATGTGACTTCATATTTTATATTATACACCAGCTGAATTTAAAGGGCACGTGCCCGCCTCAGTAGCGTAGAGGGTAGCATGTCTGCCTCACGTTCAAGAGGTCCCGAGTTCGAATCTCGGCCAGGGTGAGTTACCTGTATACGATTTTTCCGGGGTTTTCCCTTATCCTTCAATACGAATGTCAGGTAACAATAAACTCCATGGACACCGGACCCATTTGAGCATCATTTCACCCATTCCATTCATCGCCCGATATGACGTAAGGTTGGACGACTTAAATTACAATATATAAACATGTATTTTATATATATAAAATAAAGGGCACGTATAGTTCAAATTGAAGCTCTTGTAACCGCAGTATCAGGCAGTGATTAGGAGGCGGCGAATTAATTGAAATCAGATACTTAAACGAGAAGATAAATTAATTAAAATGCTTTGCTAAACTAATATAAAAATCTTGTTATGATAATATGAAATTAGAATGGATAGAGCAATGATTAAAATTGCGGCTGACTTAAAGAATTAGAAGGGAAGAATATAATTTAATATAATATATGCTAGCATATAACAAGACAGAGAAAATGCTCTTGCAAAAATCTGTACACGTCGGAGAGAGAGGAAGAGAAGACCGTTATCTTCTTTGTGCTAGGAAAAGTTCAATGTCTGAGAACTATAGAATACTTCCAGCCAGGAATGTGAAGGGCTTTAAAAATGCAGTTGAGCATGAACGCTAAAGAGATTTACTTCGCTGATTTGATAACGATGTATACCGTTACAAACAACTCAGGGTAGGCGTTCCCCAACTCAGGGTGGGCTCAACGTCAATGAGTTAAATGAATTTTGCAAACCAATGCGAAAACTCGAAATAAATGAGAAACCAATAATAATGTAACATTTGAGAAGGGTGAGCTAGTTTGGTCTTGTGATAAAGTTAGAGAGGGGATCAGAATAAGGTTCAAACTGAATCGTTAAGTAAGAAACACTTACTTAAAAGGTGATACTATGACAGGAAGGACGTGTACATGCGCATTAAGAAGAGAAGCGAAGATTTATAAGTCTGAAATGCAGGGAAGTTAAGAATAGTGCAACCAGCGTAAGTGGAAGTAGCATTAGAAGTTTATTAGAGCAAAGTAGTCGCCGTATAAAGAATAAATAGAAACCACGCGGAAGTAACTTTAAACAAGTAATCCAGGGTTTCCAGTAAATTGAATTTATGTTAGGAATTTTACTAACAGGTCACCGATCCAAGTCGATAAGCAAACTTAGTAAGAATTAAACCAAATAATTCTGCAAGAAACAAAAGTGTTATTAATACGACTGAGTAGCCAACAACCACCAAAATCCATTTCCTAGAACCATTCACCTGAGGATAAGAGAACTCATAGCTCCAATTAAAACCCAATCAATTTAACACAGTTATGCGGGTTTGCCGCACTTTCCTCGATAATATTTATTCCAAAGCTAATCTTTAACGTCAATATAAGTCAAAATATAAAGTAAATTTTACTTATAGTAGTATAAAATAATTCCACCTCAAACCAGCCAATGAAAACTGACTGCTTTTTTTCCAAATAGGTCTCATGTTTCTGTTATTTACACTTTATCTATTAATTACCAACATGGCGGTTTAAGATTTAAAAAATCCCTATACTTAACTACATTTTACAAAATGAATATTAGTTTTTTTTGTTCTTGTCAAAAATAACAAATGATATGATTAAAATGTATTTGCATATATATACAAGAATGGAATTTTCTGCGAGTGAAGCCTTTCCATTCTGCATTAATTATTTAAAACTAGGAAAACACAAACTATCATATTTAATTAAGTAAAAATAAAACATTCATTACAAAAACATAGCTTATGTCAAATTATTTTGCTGATAGGGTTAGCTTTTTTCAATATACTTCGTGCTATATGTTCCATATATGATGAAAAATGCTTTAAACTTCCTTCTCTCTTGAATTACCTGCCTCTGTAGCGTAGATGGTAGCGTGTCTGCCTCACATTCAAGAGGTTCCGAGTTCGAATCTAGGTCAGGGTGAGTTATATCAATAAGATTTTTCCTAGGATTATTCATTATACTTAAAGATGAATGTCGCAACTCGCTCTATGGAACCTGTGCTAATTTGAGCTTAATTTTGCCTATTTCATTTATCGTCCGATGTGACTTAACGTTGTAGGACGTAAATATAAAAAACGTATTTTTATTTATATAGTTATCATTATTATAGGTGCACATATCTGAGTAAAAGTACCAAATATCAATGATGTGTGTTTACTAAGCATTGTCACGCTGTTTTTTACCAATGATTAATAATTAAAAGTATAATATTTTCTGACAATATTCAGTGACATGTAAAATTTAACTATATTACTCGAGCATTCTAAAAGCATGAGTCGTCTTTAGAACCTCTAAGGGACAACTATGGATCTGATAAAAACTAACAAAATTGCAGATAAAGACATTATTTATGTACAAAGGTAGGATTAATTTTTAAGCTGAAGTACGAGGGTAGGTCAAAAAATTATGCCTCCTATTTTTTCCCCTTAAATAAGTAAGTTATGTGAAAACTTTGAATTTGGCGCAATTTCTCAAACCTTCTTCTCCAATCCCCTGCAGTAGTAACTTTCTAAGTCAACAGGTGGCAGCACTGCATCCCCTTGCCAAATGGCTGACATCGACATTCGTATTAGACAGCGTTCTGTGATTGAACTTTTGACTGCGGAAAGTGTAACGTCAATTCGCATTCACGAAAGGCTAAAAAATGTGTATGGTGATGCAACGGTGGATGTCAGCACTGTTAGACGATGGGTTCGTCACTGTAACGAAGCTGAAGGGCAAATACCACTAGCAGATGAAAAAATAAGCGGCAGGCCGGTGACTGCAGTGACTTCATGAAGATTCAGCGAGTCGATGACATCATTCGTGGTGATCGCCGGGTAACAACAGGTGAATTCTATCGCATTACCTCCCTCAGTAAAGGCAGAGTGATGACGATTATTCAACAACTGGGTTACTCAAAAGTTTGTTCACGTTGGGTACCAAGAATGTTAACCGCCCAAAACAAAGAAACAAGGAAAACAATAGCCTCCGAACACTTGCAGTGCTTCAATTTGGAGGGACAGAAGTTTCTGGAAAAAATTGTTACTGGAGACGAAACGTGGGTTCATATTTTTGAACCTGAATCAAAGAGGCAGTCAATGGAATGGCATCACACAACGTCACCGAAGGAAAAAAAAAAATTCAAAACTTAGCGGTCGGTAGGGAAACTTATGGCAACAATGTTTTGGGATGCCGAGGGTGTGCTTATGATTGATTTTTTGGAGCAGGGATGCACAATAAATTCTGTCCAATACGTCAGAACTCTCAAAAAGCTGAAAGCACGTCTTCGCCGAGTTCGCCCAACAAAAACTGTGGCGGATGTTCTTCTTTTGCATGACAATGCAAGACCACATACCAGCCGTTACAGCACTGCAGAAATTGAGAAATTGGGATGGCAAGTCTTACCTCACCCCCCATACAGCCCTGATCTGGCACCATTAGACTTCCATCTGTTCGGGCCACTAAAGGAAGCTCATCGTGGGATTCATTTTGAAGATGAGGAGGCTGTGAAAACGTCCGTGCGTCAATGGCTTAGGAAGCAAGACCGTGTGTTTTACCACAATGGAATACATGTCCTAGTTAAAAGGTGGACCAAAACTGTGGAAAAGGACGGAGATTATATTGAATAGTGACAAATTAATCGTCAATGTTGTAGTTTTCAAGTTATGTAAATTGGATTCAATTTTCTTGGCAATTAAAAGAGAGAGAGAGAAAGAAAAGAAATAGGAGGCATTACTTTTTGACCCACCCTCATATGATTAGTAGTAGCGTTTCTAAAATCTTTATCGCGATGTAATGAATACATTCAGTCACTGTGTTTCTCTGTTATTTTTCACCTGATCCTCTCCCGTTTAGTTCAAAGTCGTTTAAGTTAATACATCAGTGAAAATAAAAAATGTAAAACCCACAGTCTGTAAGATATTGATATTTATGCCATTTATTAACACATTCAAACAAACAGTTTTGCAAGGTTTCAAAAATCTAGCTTGTGTGGGCATTTAAAGATTAGCTGTTTATTTTGTAAATTCAGTCTTCTCATAAAATGTTACCCACACGCATTTTTAAAAATAAGCACGTGAAAATTGCTGTGTTATATTAAATAAGTTTTAAAATATTGTCGCGGCAACGGGCATAAAACGTTTCGGCGCAAATAGGAAACAGACGGACAGTGTTTCACGGATATAAAGAGCTTGCACTGCCGTGCTAGGGGTCCCGGGTTCGATTCCCGGCAGTGGGGGTGGAGATTTTTCTCCGACCAAGATAATTCCCCATACCCCAGAGTCTGGAAGTATGAATGAGAGTGTGAATGTGTGCGTGATCTAATAACTAAAAAACAAAGATAACGAGTTAACACCTTCAGTATGTTCCTAAGGAGAACGGCCGCCGATATGACCATAGCAGTTATAGGCGGGGTATAAATGGAACAAGGGAAAAAATAATAAAAATAAACATAGCGCTGAAGATAAAGGTCTGCCGAAACAAACTGAGATAAATGGAAATTTCTGGTGACATCTTTATTGTTCTGGAACAGTCTGGAATTATCAGATGAGGTATTTAAGGGAGCGACGACTCCTCAAGTCAGTTGTAAGCAGTAAACAGCTGTAAAGCGTTGTTGTAACGAGAGCTGTTAGTTATTGTCATACACCTTGGTAGACTGTGCTGTGTATGTGACGTAATGTTGTTACGTGAGAATTGAACAGGGTATTTCTACGGAAATAAAGAACATTAGGAATATCTGCAAATCGGACTTTTAATTCTACGAACCCACAAAGTCACATCTTCTTCTTCTTCTTCTTCTTCTTCTTCTTCTTCTTCTTCTTCTTCTTCTTCTTCTTCTTCTTCTTCTTCTTCTTCTTCTTCTTCTTCTTCACTCCATGGTTTGGGCATATGGCCCGTTCCGGCTTCATAGATCTCTTCAGCGTTTCCTAGGTCGTCCTCTGTCTCTTCTTCCTTTTCGATTATAGTTTAGTACTGCATTTGGATATCTTCCATCCTCCATTCTTAATATATGTTCATGCCATTGTTGCCTTCGTTCTGATATTTTGTCATGGATTGGTTCGATTTCTAATTCCTTTCTAATATCCTCTTTCTTATTTTGTACATCATTGTACAACCTTTAACACTTCTTAAAAATTTCATTTCTGCAGACTGTATTTTATTTAAATTATTTTGTGTTGGCACCCAGGTTTCGCTTACATATAGTAAAGTTGGAATAGTCATTACCTTATACATTTTCATTTTTGTATCCCTTCTCACTCTGTTTTTAAAAGTTCTTTGGATTGTTCCATATATTGCTCGGAATTTGTTTACTTTTTCTTCTTTATCGGCATTGTTTTTAAAACTTATGTTACATCCTAAATATTTAAAAGTCGATATTTGTTCTAAAAACCTATTTCCTAAAACAAGTTTTGATCTTACTTTATAATTTCCTTTGAAAGCCATAAATTTTGTTTTTTCTTCTGATATTTTAAAATTATACTTTTGTACTATATTATTTAGAATATACATTAATTTTTGCAGTTGATTTTCATTCCGATGAATCAATATTTGGTCATCCGCAAACAGCAAGGTATTAATATAAATATTTTATTTTATTTTGATTCCTGAGTCTACTAAAATCTTCCATTCATTTAGAATATCGTCCATATATACAATATCTATCACATTATTTTTTTTATATTAGTCTCTAAATGTTGTCGGGAAAACGATTACTCTTTGTACCCTTCATAGTTCCTGATTTGCTATTTCTTTCTCAATATTGTATACCCACACTACTATTATATATTTACAGCATCTTTTAATCTTACTGTTCCTGTAAAGTGGTAGTCGGCACTTCTTGCTAGCGAGCAAAGATAGGAATATGGATTCAGTTCCAAGTTTGGCCTTTCTGTATTGAGAAACTTGTTCCAGGGTTCAAGAATGCCCCTCTTATGAACATAGTCATCACCATTATCCATTCGTTTCTTATAAGAAACACGCATATTAAGGTATGTAATTTACTGGTAATTTAAAGATTAAAAACAAGAAAATAGAATGGAAGACAATAGAATTCCTAAAATAGTATATAACTACCTACTGCAAGGAGGAAGAAATCTAGGAAGACAAGGAAAAGTTGGAAGGAGCAAGACTTTGAGGTTGAAAGAGGCTAAATGGCCTTAACCATGTTGAAGAGGAGGAAGAAGAAGAAGAAACAAGAAAAATGGCTTGTATTTTCTTTGCTATTTCGTGAACTATATGAGACTTAAAAGTGTTCTAAAATGTTCTTTAACTATACAATGAGTGCATAATAAACTATAGAAAATGGGATAATCTTAAATCACCCTTCCAGTAATTATTATAATATATATAATCATTTATTATATAATCATAGATTAAATTGCATAAATACTTACATCAAGTGTTTATACAAGCACTCGAAATTATGTTTTCAGTAACACTTCATCACACTTTTTCATAAATTGCAAAATTTGCAAGATATTGAATAAATGCAGTAAAAGAGGATACTTCCAAATATGTATTTGCTATGCAGACAAAAAGTATTTACCATTAAATACGAGGGTTGTTCAATAAAGAATGATCACAATTTTTTTTGACACCGCACCCTTACTCATCCTCATAATTTTGATGGTCCTTGTCAAAATAGTCTCCCCTGAATGCGATGTACTTGTCCCAGCGTTTCTAACAGTCTTCAAAGACATGCTGGAAACCATTTTGTGAGAGATCCTTCAAAATCGCCTCCGTAGCCATCACCACTGCTTCTGATGATGGATAATGCCTCCCACGAAGGCGTTTCTTCAAGTTAGGGAATAGAAAAATGTCACATGGGGCTAAATCCGGACTATAAGAAGAGTGAGGGATGCACTTCACGTTTAGTTTTGCAAGATATTCAGCAACAACATTGGCAATATGCGGCCGCGCATTTTCGTGGTGCAGCGTCCAGCTGGCTTCATGGAAATGTGGTCTTTTGCACTTGATATGGGCTTGCAATGTTTTCAGCACATCCCTGTAGTATTGTACAGTTACTGATGTGTTTGCAGGTACAACATGCTGATAAACTATTCCATGAATATTAAAGAATGAGATGACCATAACTTTCCCAGCAGAAGCAACCACTTTTGTTTTTTGGGGGTTTGGTAATGAAGGGAATTTCCACACTGAGCTTTGCTGTTTGCTCTCAGTATCAAAATGATGTAGCCAAGTTTCATCAGCAGTTATTACGTTTGAAAGAAACTCCGGATCTTCCTCTTAACATCAACTTTAACTGCGTGTTACCTCCATTGCAGCGGTAGGCGATACTGATCATGTCTGAACTTGCCTGGTTCTCACAGGCGAGAACCAGGAGTACCAACAATGAAACTACTACGGCGTGTTTGTTTCACATTAAGCTAACAGAATATAATAAGAGTGAATTTTAGTGCGAATAATTATGACCGTAAAAAAATTATGACTATTCCTTATTGAACAGCCCTCGTAGAACAGAGTATCACAAATTAATTTCATTAATTTCCAAGTAATTGTAAAACTTTTAATTATAAAAGGCACAAGATTAAATATTTAGATGATATTACAATTTAAATACTTAATAAGTATTAATTATAAGAAGTTGCACTTCATATCCTTCACCATAAAAGCATCAACAGTTTACTGCTAGTATGTTAACATAATCTGAGTTCAAAACTAAACTGAGCGTTCACACGGTAGGATTATTATTAACCTCCACTGGAACATCGGCTGGAACAAGCAAGTTCCCAGAATGAACATCTTGTCCTAAATTAGGTAGGGACTTGAAACAACCTAAGGTGACGGTGAGTATAGGTTTCTCGTAGACATTAAGTGTGAGGTCAGCACAGAAATGAGGACTTCCACCGCTAAATGTTATATCGGTGACTGAAGCACATACGTTGATATTTGGAATTGGCAAAGCTACACAAAACGGCTCCTTTGATGGTCTCGGAACTGCAAATAAGCAGAAAAACTATTAGTTATATTCTCTTAAACAGTTGTTTTAATGGTTTTAGTACATTTGGAAAAGGGATTGACAGATGTGAAGTATAATAATTGTTTAGATATTCTTTAACTGCAATAATTAAATAATAATTGCGCTCTTGACATGCAAATACTGATCGTTACTTAAGTTTGTATAAAACTTAGTTTTTATATGTCCTATTTTGTAAGCAGAGTTCAGTTCTTAAATATATGAAAGATTTTATTGTTGTCCTTACACTCAATGCATTCAAAATACCAGCAATGAGGAAGCATTTCAGAATCCCGGTTTTATAAAGTCCCACTGTTTTATCTGATGACTAAAACTGAAAACTCATTATATATTTAATTTTGGAAACAAAAAAAATCACCAAGTGCTAGACCAGGATTGTATGCTGAACAGTGCTGACTTTCATGGCATCCAGATACTCAATTGATAGTTTGCTGTATGCTGCAATGCATTGTCATAAGAAGGAAAAAAGATCATTTAAAGTGTTTTTCCATGACTTTTTCGAAACTTTTGCTGAAAAGAGACAATCTTCAGTTAAAGCTACGTACATTTTGTAATACTGCAGTAGCAATATACTACCTTATACGAAGATGGGAAATAGAAAAACGTACAGAACAACAAAGAATCATATTCTTACACTCGCTGCGAATTCTCCGGACTTTTGTAGGTTTAGTTTCTGTTCAAATGGCACACTGGCATCTCTTTTCTTTTTTCTTTTCTTTTCACGATCATGACGATAAATGCAAGATTCCTCATCACTAATGATATTCAGAATCAATATTTAAGTACTGCCTTGGAATTTTTGCAGAGTTTTTCGCACCAATCAATGTGTTGTTTTTGTTCCGGAGTCAATTTATGTATAATCCATCGACATCAAAGTTTTCTTGTTAGCTAACACTTCTAAAACAAATTTATTTACTTCATGAAAGTCGTTTGACTATCAATAATTACTCTCTTAGCATGTACAGTTGATGAAAGTTATTACACGAGTAATTTAAGCATAAAAAGTAGACGTGGGAAACTTCTAACTAGAACCTCCAGTAATATTTTCATGAAGCTTGGAATGTTTGAAATTAAAACATAAAAGTTTGTGTTCTACATGGGAATGACAATGAATCAGTTTGGAGATATTCGCAGAAAACTTTTATGTATGTGATCATCTCTGTGGTCAGACACATGGGTAGATTAAGCACGTGGGAAGTGTACTTATTGTACTTTGGACTTATTCTCAATTGAAGTATTCACAAACATTAAGAAACATAATTTTAATCTAGCTCTTAAATATATCGAATAACCTAAAGTATGCTTAATAAACTACAAACAGGTTTATTATCTGAAAGCAATAAGAATACTGCATTTACATGAGAAAGCAAATTAAGTTATTCAGTAGGAATTTATTTAAAAATACCAGCACTAGATAAGACGTATGAAATACAGAAACACACCTAAAGATATACATATGTGAAAATTACACCAAAGACTCAAATGTAATACTCTGAAACAAGCTAACATGCTTTTAAAATTTTTATGAAACACAACTAGATTAAATTTAACCTGTTTTATATTATTAAAACTATCCAAATATTTTCATTCTCTTTGTGGTTATATTTTAAAACCCCTGTTTAAATAGGTATTATACAGCTTCTGAGATTTCATTTTCGTAGTTACTAAATTTTATACAGTTTCAAAATTTCATTTTCGTGGGTTTCAATAACATTTCAGCACAAAGAAGAAAGAAAGCAAGCTTCCAATAAGGGCCCAAAGTACATTATATTTAATTTTGGAAGTATTTTATACACACTTTTATAATTTAGTTACAATTTCCGTCTTCACTTTTTCACATACACTGTAAACATTTGCTTTCTAAATTACATTCAGCTAAAATAGCTCAATAAACTGTTTTGATAGAAAACGAAAGTTTATATGCATATAGACATATTTGCAGAGGAGGAATTTCTAGGCTGTAAATTTTTAGAGTAAAATAAGTTCTGAGTTATAATGTTATGAACACTTATAAAATTAATAACTTTTCATTGTATCTTGTTTTATTTTATTTATATATTTGTTTATTATTTATTGCTCAATTAAATTAATACTCGTTCCAGATATGAGTGAGTGAGTGTGTGAGTGAGTGAGTGACTGAATGAGTGATGGGTGAGTGAGTGAGTGAGTGAGTGAGTGAGTGAGTGAGTGAGTGAGTGAGTGAGTGAGTGAGTGAGTGAGTGAGTGAGTGAGTGAGTGAGTGAGAACTAAGGAACTGTCGAAATATAGGTCATTTGGGCCTGTTCAGATATGGTCTTCTTAATTTTGAAACTTTGGAAATTTGTATTTTTAGTATGATGAAATTTTAGTAATGAAAAAGCTTATTCAATTGTTTAAAGGAAGTGGTTTTCATTAAGGGATACTCACCATACATTTCAATGCAATTTTCGTTCAAGAAATATGTTTCGTATGTTTATACTTACCTGAAAATGAGAAATATGTGACGTCGTTCCATTTCAAAATCGCTGTAATAATATCTGCTGCCTCAGTGTAAACTAGTTCGACACATACTGTCCATGCAAAAAAGAAAACAGAGAGTAAAAATCAACAAACAAAACACAAAAGTAAAGTGAATATTCAAATAATTTCCTAATGTCAACTTCTCTTGGGAGTAAGTTTATGCCTCATTCTAAGTAATAAAGCTGTAGTAACTCCTTGGGTTTTAGTTTTATGAGAATGGAAGCACTGAAAAGCTCCTAAGCAAGGTTAAGTACCATAAAAAAACTTCGATATGTAACTCTCACATGACTTTCTACACCTACGTGCAGTTCATATAACTCGTATATATTCATAGTATTAATATCAGAAGTGATTCTAGCATGCGCAATAGGAGTTATTGTCAAACGGAGGGGTCCGCTTTAACTGGAGCATGGCATCGCAAGTAAGTCGTAATGGACGCACATTGACCATGGGATGAAGGGGAGATCTAAGTCTACAAAACCCGGACAACGATGTGCGCTGCAAGGATTTCATCATGACACGAATTTTGTCTCCAGTTAACCCTGTTTCAATCATCCGCAAACTAGGTTTTCCGGGAGCAGAAGAGACACTCCAAAGAAGGGGACGCCAAGCGCCTGGAAGAAGGATTTCCACATCGTAAATTCCACCGTTCTGCAACAACCTGCATCTCATGGGCTTGTAACTCTGAAACACGTGAAATTAAATAGATGAAAGAAATGATGAAGGCAGGAAAGCATGCACATAAAATTCGTGGTAGAAGCAAAATCATCCCAGCATTCACCCAATGATCTCAACAGAACCAATAATCGGAGTATCCGGTCAAACAGGAGTCGAATACGGGCCTTCACGAACGTGTCACCGCGGAACCATCTACTGGAGATGGGTTTTGCTCTTTTAACGATAAAGGCATCCCTGAAAATGGTTCCAAAAACAATAAGAACTCGATTATTATTTTAGTTAATTGATGGAAATTAATCATTTCTCCACACTAGCCGTATATAGGCTAAGATATTTGATGGATAGAGTCAACATGAAAAATCCAATGCCATGGCCGGGATTTGAACCACGGATCTACTGGTTTCCGTCCAGTCGCTCTTAACCTTTGAGCTACCATGGCCAACGTGCCTTCCTGACATTGAATTCTCCAGTTGACTCGTATATTTCCCCGGTAGACCACTAGGGGCTCTCGCATCCGAGATACACCGTTCGTGGCGACTTACTATTGTAAGTACTTAAGTCCCAGGCTTCATCATTTAACTCTTATTATTTTAGTTAATTGATGGAAATTAATCATTTCTCCACACTAGCCGTATATAGGCTAAGATATTTGATGGATAGAGTCAACATGAAAAATCCATGTTGACTCTATCCATCAAATATCTTAGCCTATATACGGCTAGTGTGGAGAAATGATTAATTTCCATCAATTAACTAAAATAATAAGAGTTAAATGATGAAGCCTGGGACTTAAGTACTTACAATAGTAAGTCGCCACGAACGGTGTATCTCGGATGCGAGAGCCCCTAGTGGTCTACCGGGGAAATATACGAGTCAACTGGAGAATTCAATGTCAGGAAGGCACGTTGGCCATGGTAGCTCAAAGGTTAAGAGCGACTGGACGGAAACCAGTAGATCCGTGGTTCAAATCCCGGCCATGGCATTGGATTTTTCATGTTGACTCTATCCATCAAATAAGAACTCGATCTCATACAATATCTGAGAATAATGTTCAATTTTATACGAGTATATTTTTGTTGGCAATGAACTCAACCAAAAATGTACAATAACACATTTTTAAGACAGTTATATTAAATAAGTTTATCAAAATATGCTTAAAATAAAATTTAAATTATGAAATTAAATAACGAATACTTTGCAAAATAGATATTACTGATACAAAAATAAATGATCACAAGAACTATTTTTTTTACTTCAGTAGAACACTTCTGTTCATACTTCATGCTTCACACAAATTCGTTAAGAGTGAAGGAAATTTTATAAGTTTTAGCTTATTTGTAGAAAATTCAAAGCATTGCACCTTTTACGCTGGTTTTTTAGAGAACAAAAGGCAACGAAAACTTTTCTATAGGACGTCAGTGTAAAATTTTTGGACGGAATGCAATGCTTTCCTCAACTTAAGTATTGGCTAAAAAGCAAAAATCCTATCAGCATCGAAGAAAATTCAGCAGGCTTATGATGCATTTTCACAATTTGGAAATACTCTGGGTGTAACGGATTTTTTTTTTTTTTTTTTTTTTTTTTTTTTTTTTTTTTTGTAATTCACGTTCTCCAACGATAAGTTATATCGGACGGTGAATGAATTGGGTGAAATGATGTTCGAATGAGTCCAGGGTCCATGGAGCTGAGTTACCCGACATTCGTCTTTCAGGATAAGGGAAAACCCTGGAAAAAACCTTATCCAGGTAACTCGCCCTGACCGAGATTCGAGCTCGGGACCTCTTGAACGTGAGGCATACACGCTACCATCTACGCTACCGAGGCGGGCAACTGAATTGATTAAGAGATAGCTAAATGTCTGTTTTTATATCTTGTAAAAGGGAACTATTATAAAGGAACAAGAGACATGAGATATTACTGAACATTTAATCTAATTTTATATCAAAGAACGTTAACAGAAAATTTTGTGTTAAGGAATTACCGAAAAAAATTACATGTGTTTTCTTGCTAATACGAGGGCTGTTCAATATAGAATGTTCACTTTTTTTTTGACAATGTACCTTTACTCATCCTCATAATTTTGACTGTCCTTCTCAAAATAGTCTCCCCTGAATGCGATGCACTTGTCCCAGCATTTCTGCCAGTCTTCAAAGACATGCTGGAAACCATTTTTGAGAGATCCTTCAAAATCGCCTCCGCAGCCTTCACCACTGCTTCTGATGATGGATAATGCCTCCTACGAAGGCGTTTCTTCAAGTTAGGAAATAGGAAAAAGAAACATGTGGCTAAATTTGGACTATAGGGAGGATGAGGGATGCTACTTGACGTTGATTTTTGCAAGATATTCAGCAATAACATTAGCAATATGCGGCCGCGCATTATCGTGGTGCAGTATCCAGCCTGCTTCACGGAAATGTGGTCTTTTGCGTCTGATATGGACTTGCAATATTTTCAGGACATCCCTGTAGTATTGTCCAGTTACTGATGTGTGTGCAGATACAACATGCTTATAAACCATTCCATGAATATCAAAGAATGAGGTGACCATAACTTTCCCAGCAGAAGCAACCACTTTTGCTATTTTGGGGGTTGGTGATGAAGGAGATTTCCACAATGAGCTTTGCTGTTTGCTCTCAGGATCAAAATGATGTAGTCAAGTTTCATCAGCAGTGATTACGTTTAAAAGAAACTCCGGATCTAAAGTTTATACTGGAAAGACAAAACGTAATTTGGAAACCAGAAGGAAAGAACAATTCCGTAACATTAAGTACAAACAGACTGATAAATCGGCCGTAGCAGATCATTGTTGGTCATTTAACGATGAAATAAATCCATAAGTAAAATTATTAAAACAATTAAATGGTCCGATAGGTTTAATGGTTTGGGAAAAGAGAATTATTTAAAAAAATAAATTTCGTGTAATGAATTTTGAAACACCGGCAGTCGATTCTGTTTTTAAATTTGTTTCGTTTTCAGATTTTGGTAGTACTGACAAAAGCATGGTAATTTCTAGAGAGGGCAACCTTGATAACAAGGCTGTTTAAGGCTTTGGCTGAAGATGTGAATAAATTTTTCACGAAATCGCGATCCTAATCAATTAAGAAGAAAACTTTCATTTCTTATAATATAAGAGAAATTTTATGATACCAATTATTATATTTGTATATATGAGTAATTCATATGTGCACCGAGTTTGCACCAAATGATTCAGTCTTTAGTAACAGCTGTTTAGTAACACACACGTATATGTCAGGAGACTATGTTTTGGATTTCGGTATACTTACAATTGCCATTTATATTTAGAGCATCCAACTTGATGTGAATACAGCAGCTACATGAGTTGGCCGCACACGAGCAAGACGCTCTTGGACTTAAAGGACACGCCTTGATTTCATCCCAATTTTCATTTTTATTTTGCAGGCTAATGCAGTCATCATACTTGCAGTAATTGCCACTGCAGACGTATAATGTGTTGTTGTCTGGGTCGTCAGTCAAACTACCTGAAAAAAATAAATTTGTGTAAATATTTAGGTTAATTGATAGACATTTATCATTTCTTCACACTAGCCGTATATACGCTAAGGTTTCGGATAGATAGAGTCAAGTTGAAAAATTCAATGTCACGGCCAGGATTTGAACCCCGGATCTGCTGGTTTCCGCCCAGTCGCTCTTACCCTTTAAGCTACCATGGCCAACTTGACGTAATGACATTAAATTCTCCAATTGATCTATATACGAGAGGGGATCCAAAAGAAACCGGATTGTTGTCATAAAAATTTTATTGATGAACCTTTTTACAAAATTACTTCAGTTACCTTCAAAATACTCTCCATTACATGCGATACACTTGTCAAGTCTCTTTTCCCACTGTTGGAAGCATGTATGGAACTCTTCAAGTTTGATATTGTCCAGTGCCCTTTGCGAAGCTGTTTTTACCGCCTCCACATCGTCATAACGCTCCCCTTTTAACGTTTTTTTCATTCCTGGAAATAGGAACAGGTCGCACGGGGCTAGGTCCGGGGAAAACGGAGCGTGGGCAACGACAGACCACCTCTGAGATGCCAAATAGGGGTCACTCGTAAGGCCGTATGTGCCGGAGCGTTGTCGTGATGCAGAAACCAGTCACCTGATCGCCAAAGTTCCGGGCGTTTCCTCCTCACATCCTCTCGCAGACGTCTTAAAATATCCAAGTAAAAGTGCTGGTTAAGAGTCTGGCCAGGGGGGACGAATTCCCGATGCACAATTCCACAAATATCAAAAAACACAATGATCATCGTCTTCACATTTGACCTCACTTGCGTTGCTTTTTTTGGTTGGGAGAGTTGGGAGTCCTCCACTGGCTTGACGCTAGCTTGGTTTCTGGGTCATACACGTAACACCAACTCTCATCCCCTGTAATGACTTTGTTGAAGAAGTTTGGATCACGTGCAATCTCTGTTTTCAAGTCCTGACACACAATCATGCGGATGGTTTTGTACTCCTGTGTAAGAAGGCGCGGAACAAATTTAGCAGCAACACGTCTCATGTACAAATCCTCCCTCAAAATCCGCTGGCACGAGCTCCAACTCATTCCTGTAGCTGCTGAAAGTTGGTCGATCCTTTGGCGACGATCCTCGTTGATCTTTTGGCGGACCTTTTCAATTTTCTCCTCATTTCGCGATGTTGAAGGGCATCCAAAACTAGCTTGGTCTTCAACACTTTCACCTCGTTTAAAGCGCCCAAACCACTCGAAAACCTGTGTGCGGTTCATGGCGTCCTCCTAGAAATCTTCCTGAAGCATTTGTTGTGTCTCCGTTGCAGTTTTTTTAAGCAGGAAACAAAATTTCACACTCACTCTTTCTTCTTTTAAAGTTGTCATAACGACTTCGCAGAGGTAACCCGCCAGCAGTCAGAGAAACACAATACCACACTTGCAGGTTCAGCTCTACACTGACGCCGTCTGCACAGCTGTTTCATGAAGGTCTCTACTAACACCATGTAGCGTGAGAACCCTGCACTACGTCTACGAGTGGCAGTGTCCTCGGGGTCCGGTTTCTTTTGGGTCCCCCCTTGTATTTCCCCGGTAAACCACTAGGGGTTCCCGTATTCGAGATACACCGTTTGTGGCGACTTACTATTGTAAGTACTTGAGTCCCAGGCTTCATCATTTAACTCTTATTATTTCAGTTAATTGATGGAAATTAATCATTTCTTCACACTAGCCATATATAGGCTAAGGTTTTGGATAGAGTCAACTTGAAAAATTCAAGTGGATCAGATCACGGCCATGGAATTGAATTTTTCAAGTTGACTCTATGTGTAAGTATTTCGCACTCGAGATTTCTTGAATGTGAGAGAGAGATAGGCCTTCACTACGCTACATGATTGTATTTTTGTCGTTACCCGCTACGTAATGTACTTCAAATTAGTTTCTAGACACTGCATTAAGCTTGTTTCGGCAATAGAGAATGGTTCTTATTTAACAAAGATTATCTCAAAGTTGTTTAATACCAACCTGGAGGTGCAGGTGTATCCAAGTCTATCTCTTGTTTCAGTACATCACCTGTTGCTGCGGTAGAGTACAATACGAGACTCAGCATCAGAATGAGTTCACGCTGCATCTATGGTCACACAAATTTATAAACTTTAAACTTGCTCCGATCCTCGTCAGAGGGAAGGGTGCAAAACTTTTAACATATAAAACAAGATGACAGGAAGGCAACAAGGAACCGATGGATTACATGTAGAAAGGTATGCGGCATCTGTAAAGATCTTTTTAAAAGATTGAAGATATTAACGCTTCCTTGCATGTATATATTCTTGATTCTAAAATTCTTTGTATGCAATCGTGCCTTATTTGCAACAAATAATGTAATTCACAGAATAAACACTAGACAAAAGTATAATATCCATTATCCCAGTGCTAAACTTTCTTGCTTCCAGAAAGGTGTGCATTATGAAACTATCAAAATATTTGGCGCACTTCCTAATGTTCTTAAAGAAAAAATTGATAATTTCGGTGCTTTTAAAAATGCTGTTAGAGAGTACCTTTGCTCAAAATCTTTTTATTCTGTACAAGATTATCTGAATGACAAATTATCCTAATAATGCTTCTGTAGCTCTGTAAGTAGTATCTAACTATTCCAATGACAAATCATTACTAATAAATATTTGATGCATGTTGAAAGTTTATTTTTAATATATATGTATTTAATAAATAACAATGAATGGTATCCATTGCAAAAAGATTGAGACGTACTGGCATAAGCCAAGCGAAAGCTGATTTAAAAAGTGTTTGATTTTGTATCATATATAATTATCCCTGCTTTGTTTTCCATATTGCTGTTCATATTGTCTATAATATGTGTATTGTGTCAACTTTTGTATATATATATATATATATATATGCTATTAAACTTTATACCTCTGGACATGTTCAATGTTCACAGCCTTTTTCTGGCTACAAGTGAACCTACTGAACGTAAATCAATATAATCTAATCTAATCTTATCTAATCGACACCTATCACGAGGCGAAGGTTTGCTCCTTTCTCCATACTCCTAAACAAAAATATTGATGGATCTATTTTAAATATTATTTTATTTCACCCCTTCGTTATATATAGGTTAATTTTCTTTTGATTCCTTCCTTGAAACTTTAGTCTCACTAAGACATTAAATTGCCAAAAAAATCTCCGATCTTACGAGCACAAGGCACTAAGCCAGAAATTAAAAGTACGTTTTACAAGACAAATTCTTGTGTGTTACATGTCCGCCACTTACTCCTTACCGACCAGGTGAGTTACTTACGCCGACTGACACAAGGGTACAGACCCACTTGTGATGAAAGCTTGGCTCATCTACCCCAGCGCCACCAAGCGCTTAAAGAAAAATCACGGCAACTCCAAGCTAGACCACCCGGCCGCTAAAGCAGTGAGCGGTCGGCTCAAACTTTATTATAAAAATTTGTAAAAAGAGGTTAAGCATATTCTAAATAATCATAAAATAGAACAAATCCTTCCGCCTCTCTCTGAGAGGGAGAGGCTTCAACGGTAACGTGTAAGGTTCGCATTCGTGAAGTTCCGGGTTCGCTTTC
Organism: Mantis religiosa; assembly: GCA_030765055.1. Classification (NCBI taxonomy): domain Eukaryota; kingdom Metazoa; phylum Arthropoda; class Insecta; order Mantodea; family Mantidae; genus Mantis; species Mantis religiosa. The sequence goes on along the minus strand of CM060951.1, from coordinate 48,556,797 downwards.
CTTCGAGTGACCTCTCTAACCACACTTTATTTTGCTAGTTCCTCTGGGTCGATTTGAAAATACTGGGAGTGCTTACGGAAGTTTTAATCATTATTTCCTTTCTCTGTTTTGTATCATCTGTTTCAAAGTCGTAGGATCAGGTGAAGGCGGTTGGTGTGTTGCGGCATGACGGTGGAATTTGTGTTATTGAAATATTTCTTCCTGTCGCTCGATGGGCCTCCTGACAGCTTCCCGTCTATTACCAAAACCTGCATTTGAGGAGTTAGCCGGGGTTGAGTTAGAGAATCCGTTCTTGTTAGCGCACAACGCCGTTCAGATCTGATCGGCCTTCACCTCTTACCTTCATAGGTCCACAAAGAGCCCACCGTGACTTACGTGGGTTATTAGAGCCCCCCCCCCCGTCTGACTACTAACTCTGTTTATCTTTTTCTCCTCCCACTCCTTCTCTCCTTCTTCGTAATTATAAGAAATACCTTTCTAAGACGATATGTGACCACTGCGTTAAAAATATGCTTTGCTTGTAAAGTGCGCTAAATTCTTTGCAAATTCCTTTGAAGATTTAATCTTGAAAATAAATATGCCTTATACACTGATCCAGTTAAAGATGAAGATCCAGCTTCATATCATTCACGATTGAAGACAGTAAGAGACAATCATCCTCTTTATAAATATGGAACAGAAAGTTACAATTTTATTTTACAAAGAAGCCCTTAGAGTGAGATTCACGTGGAGGCAGAGAGAGAAAGAGAATATGATAGCTATATTTTTACAAGAATTAAGTATTTTGACGTAACATTAATGACTGTGGAGAGCACAGTGAAGAGGAAATTGAGATAGGTAACAAACCAGCATAAACTTTACAAGCAGAAAATCTAACCAAAACTGTATTTTAGCTTTAAAGTCTCTTACCTTAGATTTCTTTTACCACTGTCCCAGTAATTTTCCACGAATAACAGTTATTCTGAAAAGCGGTGTCTTATAAGGGCATCCTTATCGTAGACTTGTTGGTGATGGAAAACATCATCAGAGGCAAGGAGACTGGCCATTATACAAAAATACTGTCGTTAGTTATCTATACTACATCTGAAGTGGTGGAAAATGCCATTTCCTGGATGTAAAGATGTTTTACTTTTCTAGGTGCGTTTCTTTGGGAGATTTCATTAAGTGGCATTTTAAACGCTTCGCTTTTTGTCTATATTCAAACTTAAAGTAAAAGTAGAGACCTCTAATTTCTTGTGCAATTGCTATACCTGATACTTTTGCAAGATATGAATAAACATTTAAGTTCAGTTCAAGATTTAATAACTCAAAAAAAAAGTTTTGTTTTTAAGCTTTTAGCACTTTAAAACCACAAGATTTTTACTGTTTATACTAAGTACTTATGGTACATTTAAACCATTAATGAAAAAAAAACATTTAAAAAGGGTACGAGTGTCTGTATCTCTTTGCCTATAAAGGCAAATCTGAAAAAAATTAATCGTTTTCGGACACTAGCTCTGTGTAGGTGATGATTTGAACAGGCACCACCCTCGTAGCCACCGTCGCTAGAGCGTATGTCTCTAGCGTTCCACCGCGTAGAGGGTCGCGGGTTCGAGTCCCGTCTTTTTTGTAATTTACGTCCTCCAACGTATCGGACGATGAATGAAATGGGTGAAATGATGTTAAAATGAGTCCGGGGTCCATGGAGCCTAGAGTTACATTCGTCAATCAGAATAAGGGAAACCCCCGAAGAAACCTTATACAGGTAACTCACCCTAACCGAGATTCGAACTCGGGACATCTTGAACATGAGGCAACGCGCTACCATCTACGCTACCGAGGCGAGCGAGTCCCGTCTTGGGCATGGGTGTTTATGTGTATAGTGAATATGTGTGAAACAAAGGAAGTATATGCAGGAAATAAAGGAAGCAGGAGACTGGCTTCATTGCCTCTCACCCTCTTTATGAGCGTCGTCTTATGTTGGCTAATGGTTACAATCCTGCGGCAAGAGGGCGGTTACCTTTAAAAGCTGTCTTGCTTTGGCAAAATGTATATGCATAACTTAAGGTGTTTTGCATTATAGGATTTATGCAGTTTTAGCTTTTAAGTGGTTTACTATTGATCAGCTGTAATTATCTAAAACCATTACTCGATCATTCCCATTCATGACTGGCCCACTGTCAAAGAATACGTATAGGATGTTTCAAGGACATGGAGGACTAGAGGGAGGTTAATGAAGTCCGACGTTGAGGCGCTCCGGCCCGTAGCGGACCACGTCGAGCTCTCCCTTGTGCTCAACGCCTCACAATTAAGGATTGGTGGCGTGTGGAGATTAAAGAAAGGGAGATTGTAATCAGTTCAAGGTGACTTGTAGATTCCGTATGACAACTCTCATCTGTACTTCAGGAGTGCGTCCTGATTGGATGACACCTCGAATCTGGTAGACGAAGTTCATTGTTTTCCTTAGACCCCTTTGCTCGCCACCGTAAAGTCGTCGTCTGAGAGGTCGCCGTGTTTAGCGTCACTGTATCCCGCGACAATATTGTGTTGTGGTGCGCAGAGGCGATAGCACTGCGTAGTCGAACTAGATATATTTACCGTCTTCCCTATATATTACTCTTTGCACTAACTCTCACTGGAGCGATTGTTAGATATTGTACTTTGTCTCGGTGCTTGGCGCGAAGGTGTACTTGTTAGGCGGCGCCGAATGCGCGTCCGTCTCACGTAGAACTCAGGACCGAAGTGTTCTTACTAGCAAAACCTACTTTCCGCCATCACTTTTAATTACCCCACTCTAGGTATTTCTCGGAGTTTGCAAAATCACATGAACAAATATCAATTTTCTATTGGCTGGTACCTATCCCCACTTGAGATCAGTGTTCAGAATTTCCAGTTTCGGACCTAACATCAGAGACGCTTTCTCTAACGGTCCGCATGCAAAAATTTATGCGGAAGCATGCGTTCTGCGCGTCGGTCAAAATCTTGAAGCCTGTTGTCAGAAGCACGCATGGGATTTTAACAATGGGTTGGTTTCCGACTGGAAGGCGCCAAATTTGCTTTGAGGGCAAAAAGACAATAGAGTAGGGTTGTTTGTTTACAAGGATTGCAAAGGAGTTTACTGACCTTCGCAGAGTGGCCTTGTCACTGTGACGGTCTCCGGAGTATATGCTAGCATTATGGCATATGCCTATCGTGGTATACGTCATTTAGTTATATTTATTCGTTTGTTTATGTTAATGTCTTTCTGATATCAAGTTATATGTCATCTCAGTGTTCCTAGGTGACAGGGGCTGCGTCAACGTTCCAGCGCGTTCCAGGTAACTTTGAGTGAATATCAAGGGATTTTTCATTTGTTATTAGAAATAACTAGAACTGTACAAAATTACAATTGCAAGTGACAAAGAGAAGTATTAACGATACAAATTAATCTTGTTAATTGTATAGTAATTTCAGACAGAAGAGGAAAGGTTAATTAGTTCGACAATAGCGATTAGAATGTTAACCGTATAATTTATAAAATAAATACAAAGAGAAGGACCAGGCTGTTGGCCCCGTAGCTGTCGGTAGAGCATCTACCTACCTGCAAGGGGTCGCGGGTTCGATTACCAGCTGCTGGTGGGACTCTATTCTCTCCGAAGTGTGGATGTGTGAATATGTGTGTATGATCCAATGTATAAAATCCTACAAAAAACCAATGTCGACTGTAGGATGATTAACACCATCGCTGATATCTCAATTAAATGCCCATTAGCAGATATTACCATGGTTGTTAAAATAGGAAATTCGCAGGAAAAGAACAAAACCAATAATGTTAACGTTATCCCTAACTGAAGAATAAAATTAATAAACAACGGATTTCAGATTATCGTCGTTCCTTTTTCGTGAACATCTTCTTTTCATTAAGATTTACACTGTAATTTAACAGTACAGGAATCTAATACGCACCTTTCTTGAGCAAATATATTGCTGAAAATGTGGTGAGCATTAGATAGGATTACGTATTAGATACGAGTGAATATCCGTTCCGTAAAACGGCAGTAACTTCATTGTTTTGTCGTTTATTACGTCACAATGGATTGCTGGACTTGATTTATCTTTGGCCCATTTTTAGCGTTGGATTGATATGCCGCGAAACTATAGATGTATTTTTTAGACGTGGTGCATGACCTAGCTCTGATGTGCGAAATGACATCATGCGAATCAATGGTAAGGGTAAGGTCTCTACTTTCACCAGCAAATTGCTGATAAAGCTAGTGGGTTAGATGACAGATGTTTAACCTGACACCCTTTTCTCCTCCAAATAAACAAGTGAACTCAAGCAAATCTACTGCGCAACATTACCTCATATGCCACGTCTAAAAATACATCTGTACACTATTATTGAGAAGAAGAAAAAAGGAGCGTTTTTAGTTACAATTTGATGGGCAAACAGAGAAGAACATCCTACGATGTTTCTTTAAAGTGTAAAGTAATCCTTTATGCTGAACAATGGTAATAGAAAGGCAGGGAGGAAATTAGACCTGAAGCTTTCCTGGCGACGAATACGCTCACTTTCTTCTCGGGCAGACAGCCAGGTGAAAAGATGATTAGATATCAACGTTTCGGGAGTGTACATCTCTCCCATCATCAGGATATTTATAAAATGATATAACCACAAATGAAATACTGGATATAACACAAATATAAACAAAGACAAAACACTATCAAAATTCGCATTACTGAACAAAGACTGTTTTCAGTAAATTAATTGCCAGGTCAGGAGATGGCGTGAGTATAGAAAATTGTGTCAAAGAAACATAACTACTTAACTTGATTATCAAGCTGTATTTATCTTTGTTTCTTAATTCGACGGATTTCCATTTTAAGGCCGGTTTCCAAGAGGAGCTGAACTGAAGTCCAGCATGACGATTAAGCGTGCTCCTTTCGGAGGAAATCGCCAAAGCCTCCTTAATTCTCCACTCCCAGTAACTGTTGCATTTTTCCAAGATGATCGTCTCCCGAAAATTGGCTCTATGGCCGTTATCAAAACAATGCTCTGCCAGCCCAGATTTCTCAGGTTACATTAAACGAATGTTCCGTTCATGTTCGATTATTCTAGTAGCGAAGGTCCTTCCGGTTTATGGTATATACGGTGCCCCACATTCACAGGGAATGCGGTACACTCCCGGAACTTGGAAGTCCAGTTTGGATTTTAAGTAAATTAAATGCCAGGTCAGGAGATGCCGTGAGTATAGAAAATTGTGTCAAAGAAAGGTAACTACTTAACTTGATTATCAAGCTGTATTGATCTTTATATCTTATTGATCTGTATTGATCTAGCATTATTTGCTACTAAAGCTAGCAGGAAGAAATTTGTGGATCCTTGCAAAGGAAGACATCCTGAAGTTGAAAAAGTGTTGGAATTCGTACGGTAAGGAGGAAGAAAGGTGTACTTGTGACTAGTGACACTATAGGAAAGAACGCTAAAGAAGATGCTGAAGTTCTTGGTATTCCGAAAAAAGAGTTTAAGGCTAGCCGTGGTTGAAAGCGGACATGAAGCGGACTGGTTTATCTCTTAAATCGCTCGTAAATTTGGACTGGTCCACTTCCGAGGATTCCAGTACTGAAAGCATGAATGGTGATTCATGCCTATAATTTACGGTATTGCAATTTATTTTGAATGACTACTTTTCTGCTTTAACGATGTGTCACCTAACAATAATTAGTTGGTGGCCTGAACTGGAAAGAATGGTATCGAATATAGGCATGGGAGATTTATGAAGAGCAGAGGAGTCAAATCACAGCGGGTTTAGGAAGTAAGTGAGAACCAGACTACAAGACATAGACAGGAGATATGGGAAGGTATAGAAGAAAAGAAATCTTTAAATCTTTATAAGCAGTTAAATACAAAATGGGGTAGGGAAACATATATAGATTATTGTGGCAAAACTGGAAGAGAAGGCATAGCATGCATGAGAGTAGTAATATTATAACTAAAAGGGTTGAGAAGTAATGAGGTAGGGATATGTGAATTTTGTGTAGATGAAGAAAGCACTGTTCATTATCTGATAGAATGTAAGGCGTTAACAAATTACAGGAGAACAATATGGGATAAGAAATTGGACAGTGTGAGCAAAGTCACGCATGTTAACGGGGATGGCTGAAAAGAAAAGTAGATACTGTCGCGGCGAAAAGCACAGAAATTTCGGTGCCGAGAGATAAGCGCGGTTTGAGTATTGTCGCGCTGGTGGAACGGCTACAATGGATTAATCTTTGTTAACAGAAACCTCTCAGATAACGCACTGATTATTCTTGTAAGAGTGAGAGGGGTACTGATGGGCCTCCCGTTCGTGTGCTAAGCACCAATGAACGCATCACTTCAACCAATGAAATCACAAGTGGCAGATGTATGTTCACTGCACGTGGAGTAATCAGTCCGTGATCTGAGAGGTATCTATTACCAAAGATAAATCCATGCTAACCGTTCGAACAGTGCCACTATACACAAAGAGCCTGCAGATAAAGATAACAGGCGGGCAGTTCTTGCAATAAACAGATGAACATAGCGCTTGAGATAAGTGACTTGCAGGCCCGGATAGGGTTTCACGTAAGTAAGGATCCCTGTTTCACGTAAGCTTGCCCAGTATCTCTTACTGCTCACGTGACCTAATCACCTCTCATTAGCTGCTGTTGTAAAGACTGTCGTGAGGTAAAAATTAGTTCGTTATTTAACATGGTGATATATCTGTATATATGTTTTGGAAGAGAATTGTCAAATTTATATTTTCGTAACTGTTTTAATTAAATATATTACGCAACATAGTTGATTTATCTGAAATGCATGTTAATTCTTAAACGAAGTAAAGAGGAGGTTCCTTTGCTCTCAAGCACATGACACGATAGCACGTGCTTCAGTGGTACATATTTGTTTATATGACTTTTATCACTGACCTTGTTTTGAACTGGATTAGTCATATATCGGCATTTGAAGGTTGTTGTGCCTAGTGCGAAAGCTAAATTATTTTATTGATCGTTTATTGCGCGTGTAATTCTATGAATAATGGCAGAGTCTACCGCCAGTTTCTCACTGAAGCATCGCAAGGGTAAATCCTTACAAACAAGCGAAAAAAGAATTGCGGTGCATGTGTTTAATGCACTCATAGAGAAGAATCCGTCTTTGTCAGTGAGAGAAGTCGAATAGCTGTGTTCTGAAGTTACAGGTGTGAGTGTTAGATCCGTAGGAACAATGCGATGTGAAATTGAGAAAACAAGAAAACTTACCACTCCAGGCAAAAGCAGGAATAAACAAAAGCGCGTGCTCGGAGCAAATACGTGAAAAGTGCTGTGCGTCGTCATGTGTATAGATTTTTCTTTAGAAACGAACTCCCTAACATAAATAACATTTCATCTGCTGTAAATGAGGATGCAGATTCACCAAATTTCAGCAGATTGCTTATACAGCTGGGGTTTGTGAATGAAAAAAGAGACAAGAAAAATGTGCTAAAAACAGAGGCGATATTGCTGTGTGGCGAAGACGTTATTTAAGGACAGTCAGACTGTACCGAGATACAAGTCGCAAAATATACTACCTTGACGAGATTTGGGAGAATGAAGAACACACGAAAAGTAAGGTACGGCGTGACACGGCTTTTAAGACTCAAAGACATGTATTTTTGAAAAGTGTGTGCTGGTTTAAAAAAATCCCAGTAGAAAAGGCCGAAGGCCTTTCATTATAAACTTGTTTCAGTTACATTGCTCCGCCATTAAGTTCCAACTTGGTCATTTCATTATAAACTTGTATTTTTGCATGCCTTCATATCCTTATTTGTATGATTTTATTTATCTTTCCGGCAATTATTATGACGTTTACTGCAGGTTTAAATGTGACGGAAAGGCGCCGCCTATGACCTATGGCGTGAAAGCATTAGCCAATTAGGACGAGGGGGAAGGTAGTTGGACGCGGAGTGATACATGTCAGCGGGCAAGGTTATATGAAACAGAGTATAGTGATATCTCGATTGACAGAGAATAGCTGTTTTTCTTATTTGCTCCAGAAGTCTCTCGAATTTATCAATGAGGTATTTAAGAGAGCGACAACTCGCCAAGAGTCAGTCGTGAGTAGTAAACAGTTGTAAAGACATGTAACAAGAGTGTTGTAAACAGTGGAAGTTGAGTAAGCTGTTTGTTATTGTCATCGAGCTTGGTGTTGTAGATTGTGATATGTGATGTAATTCAGCTGCTACGCAGTGTGTTTCTATGCAGATAAAGTACATTTAGAATTTCGGCAAATTGGACTTTTAATTCTACGAACCCACAAAATCACAATATATAGGGGAATTCTTATATAGGCTAAGAGAAAAGTGGATTAGGGCAAAAGAAGCGAAGGTCAAGAAGAAATGTCGCCTAGCTGCTCAGGAAAACAAACGGCTCATGGCCAGGGGACCTGAGTTAGCGAGTAAATCTTGGGTCAGCAGTTTCATGTATTTGTACAGGGTGTATAATAGTTCATGTTCGATGCTAAAGTTATTGTAATCAAATTGTAATAGAAACTGTACAAATAAATATCAAATAAATAAATACCTAACAATAGGGCACTTTCAATTCTATAATCTGATGGTCCATGTATACGATAAATTCATTGCTGCAAAAATAAATTTCAATAAAATACCTAATATTCTGTCACTGATGGGCATTACATTCGATGCGAACTTCTTTTTCATAATTTTAAGATTCAAGGGTACGCGTTAGAGTCTCATAAATACGGTATTTAGTGATCTTATTTACTTTCTCTATTGTTTAATTATTGTAATTAGAATAAATATTTACCCCAGCCAAACTTTCAATATCAATATTGCACGAAACATTTTATAAGACCCTTTGAACCCTCGCAAAATCTAAGTTTGTGTGTATATGTTTGCATATGCTCCTTTATTATTATTAATGAGAAATTGCACACAAATTTTTATTTCTACGTTTCATCACAGTGTACCATAATGTTTTATGGATTCTGTTCTATTCTTGCACACTTGAATATGATGTCTATCACATCTCAGATCACAGAGGCTACACACGCAGTTCTTGCCCGGTTCGTGATACTTATTGTGACAAATTTTGTGGTGGAATCCATGCATTGCCAACCTCGTAATCAGATGTCGCAATTCTTTATTTACTTCTGTCCAATTTCTAGCATTGCATCTGTCGCATAGAAATATTGCCAGATTCTTTCTTGTTTCTTTCTTCTTTCTTAAATTACATGTTGGGAGTTGACTGTGTAAGTTTGGTTAATTCTGATTTCCTCTAAAAAGTTCTCTGCTCAACTCATATGCTAAACACGAAGGTGTGTTTTTCGGGAGTCCTAGAATTAGTTTGAGGTACCTAGATTTTACTTGTTCAGTATTTATAAGATATGTTCCTTTATAACAATAGGAACATAACGGAAGGGATTCGGCGCTGTGACCAGTCTAGATTTATTATGCCTGTGTCCCAAGTGAGACATCCCCGGGAAGAATGATGAGGTGAGAGGAGACACAGGGCGACAAATCTAAGAAGTCACGACAATGCAGATGGCAAGGTCCCTATAAATGAAGAGTTGGAAACCCCCCGGCAGGCCAATACAACCGGCATCCCATCCACCGTGGTCCCAAACCAGCTCATTAGGACAGCCCGGAGACCGTCCTATTGAAGAAGGAGATGTTTACCAGAAGCATATTATCTTGCCATGCAGCGCCGATACTTCTACCCCGAAAGAGACTACCAGAGGACAGATAATGTGCAGAGGTTCTACTCCCATTAGTCCTGGACCCATAGGACCAAGAACCCGAGCCTCCTTCTACCCGGGAGCGATGGATACTCCGGGGCTCTTTCCATAGGGCAATACCTGATTTCTTAAAAAGTCCCGCCGCTGAGCAGAACGTCAAGACGGGATGAAAGTGGATACGCCACTTACGCGCGTCAACTCCGCAGGGAAGACTACCGAAAACCTCGGGGGGCCGCCTGGTGATCTAGCATACCTTCTACTAGCTCTGCAGGCTGGTACCCGGAACTTATCAGACAACCCTTTATCCCTTCCCGGCGGCCGTAGACTGGCCGGAGTTACCCAATTCCCCGTGGGTGTCGGAAACACACTGCCCCCTCGAGTCCAACCCAATCCGAACAACTCCCCGACGGGAGAGGCTCGGCAGTTCGGCCCGAGGTTCCTCTAGTAACGTCAGAGGTACCACGAGTGCTAAGGGTCCTCAGCGCCCGCACGATGGCAGCTGAAGGGGACGGATCCCCTACCCTACGGGAACTACCAGATGACAGATGATGTGAAATGATAATGAAGATGAAATGGAAGGACAGAAAATTGGAGAGATGTAATTAACCTACCTAGCATTCGCTTGGCGACGCGGGAAAACACCCGGAAAAATACCATTGGTCACGGGAATCGAACCCAGGCCTCCCAATTGCGGACTACAGACGAAACCGCCTGAGGAATCCCCTTCGATTTAAACAGTATAACTCAAAACAGAACACCAAACTACCAATTACATGGAAGATGTACTAATTTCTCAATACCATAGAGTATTTACATGACAAAATATACATCTTTAATGTTCTGAATATCTTTAATTCCCTTTCCTCTTAATGTCTTTGTATAAGTGATACAAAGTAAGAGATAGAACAAAGGTTATTCAATCTGTTGATGTAGAACTCGTTAAACATACACTTTAAGTCAATAAATATTATGCTCCACGAAGTATCTAAGCTTAAAACATTTATAAATTATTTATATTATTTTGCACCTATCTGAATCAGCACTTAATTGTCGTTTGCAGTGAAACAGCTGGCAGGACTGTGGTGGTTGCACAGATGCAAATATTGATTTTATTCTGATCTTGACCTTGACACAATGAGTTATAAAATCTACGGTATATCTGCTATAGTCTTCAGAAAGTACACAATGAAAAACGAGGAACAAATTGAATTATGGTGGTATTTAGAATTGACAGTAATTATTATAAGAAGCAACTTTATTTCTTATACAAATTATTTATTGTACAATTAATGAAGTGAATTTGTGGGGATGTGCTTTGTGGAATACTATAAGTGGATGGTGGATTGTAGTTAATTTGAGAGTTTTGTTTCTTTACTGAATTAATATTATGTTTGAGATTTGTATTTTATTTTGGATCCATTCTTCAATATGCAATAGAATATTTATTTCTCGTCTTTCATTATTGATACATACATAAGATATAGTGTCAGTAGTTCTAATGTTTATCTGTAACATTTTTGCCGTACTGTGCTAAGAGTGCTAGTAAACCATGAAGGACCAATAGGTTTGAGAGTGATCTCGTTTCTCACCAGTGTAATTCCTAAAACTATAAACTCTTTTTTGACAATTTATTTACAACTATGGTTGCCCTAACAGTGCTAAGAGACCGAAAAGTTAGAGCAACGGGTACGAGAGAAAACCGCACAAAACAATGTCCTCTCATGGCAGGTAAGGGTATGGAAAAGAATAAAGAGGGGGACTTTTCAACCACCAATTTGACAAAAATAATGAGATACTTATAGTGAAATGGAAGGATAATGAGGTAGTGACCTCGGGCACAAACTTCAGTACGACTGAGCCTCTGTCCAACAGACTCTGGTACTCTCAGAAAAAAAGAAGAAAGAAACAGATATGCATTTCAATGGCAAAATCTGTCCAGGAGTACAATTTCCACATGGGAGGATTTGACGTACTAGGCAAAGAAATTTCGCTGCACCGCATTAGAAACTGTTCTAAAAAACGGTGGTGGCCATTGTTTACCCTTAGGTTAGACATTGCTGTAGTCAACACCTGAAGGGCTTATTAGAATGCAAACAAAGAAGAAACCGTGTCTCTTTCAGACATCCGTAGAAGAATTGCATTGTCTTATTTGAATAGGAGCACCGAATCTACTTCAAAGCTAGAGTCCTTAAAGAAGCTTACTTCTTGGCGGTAGAATAGTACCTATGTGCGATTTGATCCTGGAAATCTGATTCAACCCATGTTGCACAAAGATGTGCACTATGCAAGAGGAAACTAACTAGAATTTGCAAATATTGTGACGTTCCGCTTCATGGTAGGTGCTTTGCCTAATTTCATACTCGCTAACACAATATATATACAATAAATGCTGATTTTGAACTTGATTAATTATTATTTACGCTATATGCGTGTGCGTATCGGAATATAAATTATAAAAATGCGTAAAGCTTAGTAGAAATAAAGGGAAAAATGGAGCTTTTAGTATGTGTTTTGCTATCACTTCCTGCCAATGTCCTAAAAATGAGACATTCTTTTACAAACACCCCTTAAATGAAAAATTCACAGACATGCATTTGTTTCGTGATCATTTCCTTTAGCAATTGCTACATTGGTGTTTGTTTGAAAGAATTTAAGCGTAAATATAATTATTTCAGGTAATGGGTTAATAAATACCAACTCTCCGGTAATTTTCAAAAGAATATACGATGACATAGACCGTGGGCTTGCGGTATACGTCGCAGCTTAAGTGTGTTCCGTTAAGATATCTTCTATCTACCTCTCTTTCGTTCCCTTTGCATTCTTTTATGTTTCAAATAGTACTACTAGGTGAGCAACCAATCGGAGTCCTGCGGTGTTGTCGTATTGCATTCACCCTAAGTGGTATGTGTGGAGCGGCAAACTAATCAATTTCTAATACTATTCGCGCTAAGACAGAAATTCATATTTTGCAAAAACTGATCCATGGGGAAGGAGAGAGTAATGTATTTAACATAACCGTAAAACTCCATATTTTTAGCTCAAATAGTTTTCCTAATACAAATAAATAATATATATACTATTATATTATAACAATGCATTGCGACGTAAGCATTGTAATGAATAACATTATTGGTTGGTATATTTGCGTGTATTTGAATTACTCAGAACTGAGACGTAAACATTTGACAAGACGTGGTAAAAGAAATATGTACTTTGAATAATCCAAGGTGTTTGTTAAATTCGATAAGAGGAAACAATACACTTCTTGCTAGTGTGGCTGAACGTGTCTGGTCACATTATATCTTTGTTTTTGAATGATTCGTAATCTCTATTTACTCTAGAGAGTTCAAAGCAGCATTATTCAGTTACTCTTCCATGAAAAAGTGTATCACCTAGATCAATGAGACGCGATCACCTCCCCCTTACTACTGCTAGAACAATTCAACAGAGTTAATGCGGGCTCAAATTATGTTGCAAACAAAATAATATTTTTTAACTGACTGATGTTGAACGATTTATTCACGAAGAAATTGACAAGGAACACAACAAGACTGGGAAAACTGCGTGAGACATCAGATTAACTACTAGAAGACAACTTTTGGAAAGAAATAACACGTAACGAGATTTTGGAACCTATCGTCATAAATTCGCAGTACGCAGACGTTGAAGACAATGACAATGACGAATTATCTCTTAACGTAAGTAACATTCACAGTTATACGGATGCACCGTTGGTATTTTCGTTGGATTCTGAAAATAAGTAATTCATAAATTGTAATTAACTTTAAACTAAATATTTAAAACATTTACGTAATATATGTTGCAATTGTGATTTCAACAACTGCATTATTATAAAACTTTGGAAAATTCAGTTTGCTTTCCCTGACGTCTAGCGCCACGAACACTAGCAAGTGTGCCAGGGAGGGAGATATAAAAAGAGTGGGGATAACAAGGTAGCAACGGTGAAGGCTCTAACGCATCTGATTCTCTACAGGCGAGAACTCTTCCCATTTGAAACACATAATAGTTTGAAACAGATGGTAGCAGAGATGCTGTCTGACCAACAATAAAAAAGCTGTGTCTTTATGCAATATTTTAATTACAATATCATTGAAAATACAGAGAAAGTACCTACTAAATTAAGTCAAGTTAACATTTAAACTTAGTCTTTATCATGAACAACTAATTAAAGAAGTCATACAGTAATGTTAACTGCACACTCGAAATTTTAATAGAATTTAACACCAAATAAAATAACCGCAACTGTAATGTAAACAATTCAAAACTATACAGTTAAGCATATCCTACACCTTGGTTGAGAGGAAGTTCTTTTCCATTGCTGATGCAGTCTATTCTGAATTGTTTTCTTCTGAATTGTTTTCTTCTGATTTATTTAAGAAGCCGTAACAACCCAAATTGACGCGAACGGCAGAGACTTGACGTACAGACAATATCACATCAAAACAGGTGTGGTACTCTTGATGTCCGCGCAGGTGAAGACAAGATGTCACTCCTGAAACGGGTAAGTCTGCACACTGCAGTTCCTCTGCATCTTTTGTAGCTGCAAAATAAATAACATTTTGTTAAATAGCCTCCTTAACCTTTTTGTGTAAAATATAAAGCAGTAATCATTACTATTTAGATAGATAATGCATAAACGACACCTTAGCAAAAACCTTTCGCACTAGCTCCAGGATCTTTATTAATTTCAGCCCCCAGGTGTGTAAAGCCCATTATCTCTGCTCCTCGTATAATGGAGTATTTTATTTTAATAGAAATTAGAATAATCGGGTGGAGGGGTTTCCGGTTAACAAAAGCACTGCTCTACAAAGGGGCCATGCAGGACCTCTTGTGCTTCCAACAATTTTACCGATACAGGAGACCTTAAAGGCGACCCGTTCTGGTCAACGATATACCTTCTCAAAGACCCAAGGTTCCTAATGATAAGAAATGAAGTGTGACGAGCAGGGGTACTTAGCACCTCTAACTATTGCCTATACCCTGACAGGTGAAATGAGAGGAAATATAAATCCAATAAATCTATGTTCTCGGGACCTGGTCTCTGAATCCAGGACCCCCTGAGGATGTGTAAGTCCACAGGGGGCAGGGGAAATGGATGTACGATCCGCCACCGGATCCTGCCCTCTCACCTCACCGTTCCCCTTCAGGAAATCAGGCAAAATATATATTAATAGTGTTCTCATAAACACATCAGACAGCTACCATAATGGCGACTTACTATGCTGTAGGTACTTTAAGGCCCGGGCTTTATAGTTCGGACCACTATTAGGTACAATTAATGAAAATTTTGTTCTTTCACACTAGCCGTGTGCCCGAAATATAAAGTCCGAACTATAAAGTACTTACAGCATAGTAAGTCACCATTAACGTAGTTGTCTGATGTGTTTATGAGAACTCCTAAGTGGTTTACAGGGAAAAACACGAGCCAGTTGGAGAATTTAATATCATATCGGCACGTTGGTCATAGTAGCTCAATAGTTAGAGCGGCTGGACGGAAACCAGAAGATCCGTGGTTCAAATCCCGGCTATGGCCTTGAATTTTTCAGTCTGGCTCTACCCTTTCAGAATAAGACGAGAAGCTAGGGCCCCTCCCCGCCTCCGAACCCTGTCACACAGTCAAAGAGTCAAAGGAAGATACCACAGAACAGGTTAAGTCAATATGATGTTTCCGATTTCTTATATTTATTCTGTGAAATCTAACGAACATAAGATTATGTGAGACATGTCCTAAGAAAGGTAAACTCTCAAAGTTCTTTTCAATAAAATCACAAATGTTATACGTGAGCACCTCGCGCAACAAGATACATATCAAGCCTACAGCCTAACTCCTGTAAATACTTGTATAATGTGTTGCGGTCAATCTCTGTATTGGCTGCATGTGATACGGACAAGGAGGTCATCCAATCTTATTGGAAGTGGTGATATCTAAACATGATTCTTTACGTTAACCCGAGAAGTCGAGGGAAGAAATGGCCAATGAATAAGATTTCAATACTCCTGAGATGCACGGCCTCTCCACCGTCGTTCCAATGCCTCATTGAGATGGTTCCGAACGCTGCATTGGTAATGTGCAGGAGCACCATCTTATTGAATGATATTTGCATTATCCTCTTCAAGCTGTGGAACAAGCTATTATTGCAGCATATCAACAAAGGTCACAATACGTTCAAGGAAGGAAAGGTCCATAAACCTTTTCATGGGAAATAGCACAAACCACATTCACTTTGGAAGAATCGCGTTGGTATTTGACGCAGCCCCTGTCACCTAGAAACACTGAGACGACATATAACTTTATATCAGAAATTCGTTAACATAATCAAAGGAATAAATATAAATAAAAGACGTATACCAGAATAGATATATGCCATAATGCTAGTATATACTCCGGAGACCGCCACAGTGACAAGGCCACTCTACGAAGTTCAGTAAACTCCCTTTGCAATCACTGTAAACAAACAACCCTACTCTATTGTCTGTTTTGCTCTCAAGGCAAATTTGGCGCCTTCCAATCGGAAACCATCCCATTGTTAAAATCCCATGCGTGCTTCTGACAACAGGCTTTAAGATTTTGACGGACGCGCAGAACGCATGCTTCAGCATAAATATTTGCATGCGGACCGTTAGAGAAAGCATATCTGATGTTAGGTCCAAAACTGGAAATTCTGAACACTGATCTCAAGTAGGGATAGGTACCAGCCAATGAAAAATTGGCTAGTAAGAACACTTCGGTCCTGAGTTCTACGTGAGACGGACAAGTATTCGGTGCCGTCTAAGAAGTACACCTTCGCGCCATGCACCGAGACAAAGTGCAATATCTAACAATCGCTCCAGTGAGAGTTAGCGCAAAAAGTAATATACAGGGAAAACGATAAATATATCGAATTCGACTACGCGGTGCTACTGCCTCTGCCCTTCACATCACAATATTGACAGTGACGCTACACACAGCAACCTCACCGACGACGACTTTACGGTGGCGAGCTTAGGGGCCTGTCTACCAGATTCGAGGTGTCATCATTCAATCCACGACCAGTCAGGACGCACTCACTCCCTGAAGTACAGATGAGATTTCTCATGCGGGAGCTACAAGTCACCTTGAACCGGTTTCAATCTCCCTTTCCTTAACCTCCTCACACCACCAATCCCTAATTGTGAGGCGTAAGGAAGAGCTCGACGTGGTTCGCTACGGGCCGGACCACCTAATATTCCACAACTTTTTTGAGACAAACAGTTCTCAAATCCTCTTCGTCGCTTCATCACCGAGCATTTCCTTTCGAAGAACCTATCCTCTTCCATCAATTCGAGAAAATGAGTACAGAAGGGCGCTGGAATACTATAATCAGTGGCTTTTAAGGCATGTAGCAGTTGTAACAAGTAGGATTTCATTTGTAAAGTTTCCTCAGAACCGTCATACTGTTTTCTGTGGAGTTCTGTCACTGCCCAGTAGGTTGGCTTCTATGGACTCTGCAGAAACATGTGCATACCACTTCCCACAGTCTCTTCCCCGGATGAAGGACACCAGTCGATTTTCACCTACATATGCAGCCCGTTTATCTGAAAGTTGCATACCACTTACGAATGGCCTTTCCAGTAGGTGGATTCCTTCCATACTTGGTACAGAAATGCCATCGAACCCTAATCACAGATTTGTTTACATGCTAATCAAGCACAGAGAATGACTACTGCGTGCCAGTTTCGTAAACTGCTACCTGCGTACACATAGCGGTAGCGGTAGAAAATGGGGAAATACGTGGGAAACTAAACTTTGAGGGTACCTTCCATTTCGTATTGCACTTTATGATAGGTTCATTAGAGTTCACAGAGTAAATTTATGAAGTCGGATCCATCATTTTGATATATCCCGTATTTAAACGCTTCGCCAAGAACAATGTCCGCTTTCCATGAGATTCGAGAAAAGCCCAAAAAAGCCCCTTACGTCAGGGTTTGATCTCTGTGTATAAAAACATGCACACTGTATATTTAAAGAAAATTTAGCTTAATCAACACTTACAGTAGTTTAAAGCTATTTTAAATATTTCGAATGGATACCTAATTTTATTCATTTTGTGTCTTATTTTAGTTTCAGGAAGCATGATAGAAATAAAAACAACTTTCTGTAGACGGATTTAAATCACAACAGTTCATCGATGACCCACTGTATTCTATGGGTGTTTCATTTATTACGTCGGGTATTTCAAATATAGTACAGAAGGGATATGCATGATTAAAAAAAAAATAATTGCTGACAGTTAATTTAGCTCAAATCACAAAACAAATAGCAATTCAATTTATACACCCTTATAGCAGTGGTGAACGTTTCAGTTTTACATTGTGCTTCAGAAACTTGAGGGTTGATTCACCTTTTGTAAAGTGTGCTAAAGTGTATTTAGTGAACGTGACTTCATGTGGAGTTCACATGTGACTGTCACTTCCTTAAAATCAGAGTTGACATCGGTCTTCCCTTTCTCGGGCGCGGAGATGGGTTATGACAGTCATTAAATGTAGGAAGGTTACATTTCCTTTGTGAACAACTGCACTCAACGTTATGTGTGCGCGGGACTTGACCTCAACCGCTGGTGAGTTATTGATACAACGAGAGTGTGTGGTTTGATACTTTCTCGTCCTAGTCGGTGCCTAGACAGGCCTCAGTGGTGGTATGTTCTTCAAGCCGATAGTTGTGGTAACTTACAGCGGTTAACTGTGTTTTATTGTTGTTTTATGACGCTAAATAAACATGTTTACGTCACTTACAACAGTGATTCGAACAGTCTTATGTCAGATAATTAATTATATAGATGACTTATATTATTTCGATTTGCATAAAATCAGATTTAGACGCTATCGTTGGTAATTTATGTCATTTTAGATTTACCGAAGGGTGGTTATATGTCTTTCATTGCTACTGTTAAAGAAGTAAGTATAAAATCAGATTGACGGCTTGAAATACCAATACATTGCTCCTTGCAACTCTGTATTCGGTTTCCAGTTTCTGGAGTTGTTCCTTTTTTAAATATTCTACAAATTTATTTCATTGTACACGAAGTATTTATTGTAATTTATTTAGTAATTTATTTTCTCGTCTTTCCTTTTACATCAACAAATGGAAATACAAAATCAAGATTACAATTATAAAATCCATAATGAAAAATGCCACATATTCCTAAATCCTGAAAATCCCATCATATTGCCCACCATTAAATAGTAATTCACTCCCCATACACCTAACCCTAGGTTTTTGTGTATTGGAGGCCCTCTACTCCTTTTTACACTTTCTGCCATTTCACCTATCCCACTCTACATTTTTCTCTTAATTGTTCTTAGCCATCTCTCTTTAACTTTCCCTAAATAATTCCCTATATTTCTCCTTTTCTTTTCCCCTTTTACTGACATTTTTCTAATTACTACTTCACCCCCCAGATTGTCCCATTTACGTAGCCAATCTTGCTCTCTCCATATTTTTGAATGACCAAAATTTAATATACAATGGAAATCTGCATTCTCTTCTCCACACAATGGACATTTATTTAGCTCCCTCTCTTGATCTATATCTTTCAAATTTCTCACTTCTGTTCTCGCCCAAGCAAAACCTTCTCGCCCTAACTTACTACAACCTCCCCCAGGTTGTTTTTATTTCTCTATATAATCTCAGTGAGCTTTTGTCACTTGCATTGTCGAAAATGTCTTGTCTGTCAATATCTTCTAATCTTAGCTTAACTTCTTTCCAGAAGCCTCTATACCCATACTCTGCATTTATCCAAGAATGACCCATACCTATCTGCTTCAACACGTCATTCATTTTATGCGCCCAAGAACACCCCAGTTACTTCTCCTTTGAATATGAAAACATTCTTTAATTATATTGCCATCTTCCAAGTTAGTGATTCTGTATAAATATTTCATTGCCGTTGACAAGATTTTAATTTTAGTGAAATGCCTGCCTAGTTCTAATTGTGTTGCCCCATTAGGTGATGCTATTGGTAATCCCTATATGCATTTACAAAAGGATCTATGCACTCTATCAGTCTCTCTCCAAGCCTCATCTACTCCCCAAACCTCTGATCCATGTAACATTCTATTTTCTACTCCCGTATAAATCCTCTCCAACCATTTGACATTTATATCTGACAGTTTACTGTAGCATGATCTTATCACTCTCATGGCCATTGTACCTTTTGCCACAGACATCTTTTTTTGTTCTTTCCAGCTGCCATCTGAACTCAACCTTATCTCCTTACTACCTCTATTTCTCTTCTATTAACCTCCCATTTCTCATCCTTACGCAACCTGTATCCTTTTTTGAAGACCATAATCTTTGTTTTGTCTTCATTCATTTTCAAACCCCATTTATTGCAATAAGAATTGGCTGCCTCGATTGCTCTTCTCAGCCCCCCACTTGATATGGACCCAACTACTAGGTCATCTGCAAACAGTAGCTCCGGTATTTCTTTATTATTAATAACTGGTGAATGTACCCTAAAACTATTTATTGTAGTTTACCCAAAAGATCAGTAGCAAGATTTCGAAACAAATGTACGTTTTGAGACTTAATTCAATATAAGCATTTTTATAGAAAGGTATTTTTATTTGGAAATTAATTGTTCTTTCACACCAGCTGTGTGTACGCCAAAATTTGGATAGGGACAGTCAGACTGGGAAGTTCAATACCCATAGCCGGGATTTGAACCACGGATCTCCCGGTCTCGTCTTAACCATTGAGTACCATGGCTAACATGCTGGCATGGCATTAAATTCTCCAAATGACTCACATTTTTCCGGTAAACCACTAGGAATTCTCATATACACATGACACAAACTACCTTAATGGTTCTCTGTGTGTTTGTGCATATGTGTGTGTGCGTGCGCGCACATCTGTCTGTCTTTGCACAACATAATTAAAAACGAAAGTTTAGTTATATAAAGGTTCTTTCAGCAAGAGAACCTATCTTTTAACAAATAAAATACGTAAATGATAGTGTTTTTTAACATAATTAGTGTCATTACGTGTGGAAGTTAAGTGACCGCCGCGACATTGTTGGGTTGCGTAAATACGATTGACCTAATTTTCAATGACAGAAGAAGTAAATTAGATCCAATTTCACGAATAACACTCGTGATATTATTCATAAAATGATTTACTGTTTCTGGCTTGTTGGCATAAACTCGAGATTAAGTATAACCCCACAAGAAATATACCAATAGCGTTAAATCACATGATCTCGGGGGCCAGTTAACCTCACCATCAGGGGAAATGATGAAACCTTTGAGCTTATCCTTCAAAAGATTGATTGTTTCGAGAGCAATATGACATGAGGCACCATCTTACTGGAACCAGGTGCTTCTGAGAACCATACTGTAAGCCCACGACAAGAAGGTTAGAGGGGTGTGAAGAGCAGAGGAGCTTGAACTGTTTATCTGCTCTGTTGGTGGATCTGTTTACTAGGAAATGAGTGAATGAGTCACCCATACAACCAGTTCTACTATTTGTTGCAGTAATTGTAGTGATAGATACTATGTATGGATGAGTTATGTGACAACATTTGTGTATTTTAAACGAACCTTCCATCCTTGTCATACTTGGAAGGGGAGCATATTCACCGAGCGAACAGCAAACGTGATTACCAGGCATCGGAGCCCGTACACCTTTAAAGGGATATGAAGTTTACGAGTCTCGTAGTATATAACTGCTGACACCAGTCCCGAGGACAACACGTAGGGATAGTCCGGTTCGCAACGCGTAGCTTTTGTTTCATTACAACTACTGCTCCCCAAGCAGGTAGATCTGCCTTCCAGGGAGTGCAAGGTGTTTGACATATTGTGTTAATAGTAATACTTTTACAACAATTATTGGACAATCTCCATTTTATAAATAAAAAAGTTTAGGGTACTATCAACAAACATTAAACAGCCTGAAGAATGTACTTTCAAGCCATCTAAAAGCAGTCGAGGTGATGTCTGCAAAAATTAGCAATATAGAGAATGCACCACATAACAAACGAGCAAAAAATGAATTATCCAGTATTCAACACAAAAGATACTGGATTTTCAATGCTGCGTAATATAAGAAACAAACCAAGTCTCGGACAAAGATATGACAATGATTTGTACTACTCATATATACCATTAACGTCATGTGGCATTGAACGATCTTTCTCCCAATATTTTTATATTGTTTCAATGAGAGACGCAGAAAATTCAAATTCGGCAATTTACGAATGAACATGGTTGTTCACTGTAATTCCCGCAACGAAACCAATGAGGAGGATGGCATATTATTGTAACGTAGCTTACATTTTGTATCCGTTCTGGAGTGTACACACACAGCGCATCGGTATACTTGTTGACACAGACCTTTGTTGATGTCACGCTTGACCTTGTATAGTACCAGAGCACGTACATTGATTGCTAAGGTGTACGAGATCTGATGTATGGTGATTACGTTACATATTCCTCTAGCTTGCCTTCTCGTCCTGGGCAAACAATACCATCCAATTGAGGCCAAAAATAGTCCCTTATAAAAAAAGCCTGGTATCACGCAATATATGGAAGGTTTGGAGAACAGCTGATCCATTTTGGTAATAAATTTTCACAATTTCTACGCTTTGCTGAATGCTGTAAGGTTCTATGGCTATTTGTAAATAACAACTGTAAGCACATGAAAACAAATGACTGCTGTAACGCAAAAACAATGGCAGCATGTTAAAGATATGACACTCTTGTCGAAAGACCCTTTTCCAAAGTTGCTATTTAAGTTCAGCGTCTTTCAGTATACATCACGAAGTTTTCCAGAACCCCCCCCCCCCACAAACTATTCCTTATATTAAAACTTTA
This sequence comes from Mantis religiosa, assembly GCA_030765055.1. Taxonomy (NCBI): domain Eukaryota; kingdom Metazoa; phylum Arthropoda; class Insecta; order Mantodea; family Mantidae; genus Mantis; species Mantis religiosa. Next base: position 48,534,233 of record CM060951.1, on the reverse strand, counting down.
TCAAAATTTTTATTTTCTCAAAAATGGCTTTAGTGATTATGACTAAAATACCATATGTTTAACACCTTTTAATATCAAATGAAATGTTTATCTTGATTTCACTATGAATAGTCTCTGGACACTTTTGCATAATTAGTAAACCGTGAGATATACAGAAAATATTACTGCACAAAATACTAAATCATGACAAAGCGCCAGTATATGTCAGATATACCCGAATTATATAATTATTTTTCGAGATATATTCCGATGCTACTTACAATATAATGTTGAAAGCTCATTTCCTTCCCAATTAAGTCGTGATACTCGCAAACCATTGGGACTAAGTCCTACTCCTGCACAGACTGGAAAAAAAGAAAAGAAATATTAATGCAGTATCACAAAAAATCAAAACAGCATTATTTAGTGTTCAAAATAACCATGCACATGCATATATGTAAAGAAAACTTCCAGCAAAGCAGGCAAAATAGTTATACAGGATGTTACAAAAAGGTACGGCCAAACTTTCAGGAAACATTCCTCCCACACAAAGAAAGAAAATATGTTATGCGGACATGTGTCCGGAAACGCTTAATTTCCATGTTAGAGCTCATTTTATTACTTCTCTTCAAATCACATTAATCATGGAATGGAAACACACGACAACAGAACGTACCAGCGTGACTTCAAACACTTTATTACAGGAAATGTGCAAAATATCCTCCGTTAGCGAGGTTACATGCATCCATCCTCCGTCGCATGGAATCCCTGATGCGCTGATGCAACCCTGGAGAATGGCGTATTGTATCACAGCCGTCCACAATAGGAGCACGAAGAGTCTCTACATTTGGTACCTGGGTTGTGTAGACAAGAGCTTTCAAATGCCCCCATAAATGAAAGTCAAGAGGGTTGAGGTCAGTAGAGCGTGGAGGCCATGGAATTGGTCCGCCTCTACCAATCTATTGGTCACCGAATCTGTTGTTGAGAAGCGTACGAACACTTCGACTGAAATGTGCAGGAGCTCCATCGTGCATGAACCACAATGGGGTATTTTGACAATTGTCTGAACGAATGATTTCAATTTACATTTTAAGAGAAATACTAAAATGAAAACATGGAAATTTAGCGTTTCCGGTCACATGTCCACATAATATATTTTCTTTCTTTGTGTGTGAGGAATGTTTCCTGAAAGTTTGGCCGTACCTTTTTGTAACATCCTGTATAAGAACGATTTGAATACATGTAATTAAACAATAATTATGATTTTCATTAATTATTATGAAATATTTCTGTTATTGGAACGTTAGCAACTATTACTTCGGAACTTTAACCTTGTTTCCATTCTTAGAATTGAGTCTGTTGCATACAAAACATTGCACAAATTGCTATGTATCTGTCTACGTGCACATATCTGATAAGTAACACAATTCTTGTAAGTACTTACGACTGCCAGAAGTTTCATGTTGTAGGTGTATGCAGCTTCCACATAATAATAAATTTTCGTCATCTGACCAGCAATCTGGTGAATTCTCAGCACAAATTCCAACTACTTCGTCGGTTGTGTTTGAGGCTCGTAAGCCAATGCAGTCCGTACATTCGCAATGTTCTTCGTCACAAACAAACAGTCCATTGTTTGCGGTACAGTTGCGTCCTGTAACAGATAACGTGAGAAATAGCTTTGGGAACTTCTTTTAATTGTCACATAGGTAACAACAAAATAATCGATGAACGTAGCTTCAGGCATATAGCTACATGAAGTGGAGCTTTAGAGAGCATTACAGTATACCACGGAAGTTAAGCAGACAAAAAAAAACTTATTTAGTGTCGGGTTATGCGCTACCTGTGTCTCGTAAACATAGGGAAGGGTGTTGAGTGCCATGCAGTCGCGCACGTAGAGTCTGTCTAGTGAACGCGAGTGCAGTTGCCGCTCAAAGGAAACTACCCTCCCACCCACTAATGACCGACATAAATCTATCTCCACACTTCAGAAATGGAACACTGTCGTTGAGAACCAATAGCAATCCTGATTTTCTCAAAGTGACAGTCGCATGTCTACTCCACGTGGAGTCTCAGTTGCCAAAGTTCCAACTTCCAGTTGATCTGTTTCATTACGTGCAGAAATTCGTTGTGTGTCACGATGTGGAGACCGTGGGAGGGAAATGCAGTGGTAAATGCAAATGAAGTAGTAGATACATTTCAGTCAAGTGAAAATAATCAAAGTGATGACAATAGTGTGAATAACTGCGCCGAGTTATATTACCGGAAAAGCCTCAAAGAACAAAGTTATAATAGGAACTGTTTCTAAGCAAATTCAAGCGCTTGTTTTGAACACATATAAATATGTTCTGACAAATAATCTTGGTAAAGGGTCATGCAATGAACCTGATGATAAATTCTGGGCATTCACAGAAATACAGTAAGAAATATTGTGAGGAAAGGAATACCAAAGACGCCGATCAAGTGTGAAAACAATTAGAAACGTTTCTCTAAAGTAGATAATTTCACCTGCAATTTAATTCGTCGAGAAATTTATAGATTCTATGCAAAAGGGAGAGCGCCCACCTTAGACGAATTGGTTGCACATTCGCAAGAAATTTGTGATTTTCCTTATCGGAACTGCACTTTGCGTGGTCTCCTAAAGGAGCTGGGTTTCAAATTCCCCACTTTGAATAAGATAAGAGTTATTATGGAATCCAGTAGAATTGTAGCTTGGCGATATATATATATATATATATATATATATATATATATATATATTTGTCAAACTAAGGAAGTTTTGCAGTAATGAACATAAGATAATTTATTTAGACGAAACCCCATACGATACCCATGACGTATCGAGAAAGGTGGCAACCTTGCAGAAAGGTCTGGGAGAAGGAGGGCCGGGGATGTAAAACGATTATAAGGTCTCGTCAACGGCAGCGGCCGACGTGCACACGAGTTAATTAAACAGACTTTACTCATACAACAAAGGTCACGGACAACGGTAATCTGTCACACGTGGTCACACGACGGACACTGTGATAAAATATGTTGAACATTCATTTATAAATTATGCAAAACAAACTCCTGTTTCCTAGATATATGAATATAAACAAAATAATCATTAATGTTTACAATGTGCACAGTATATGAAAAGTTAATTCACTGAGACAGCACTGCATTATGTCTGTCCATATGCCTTGCCATGAACAACAATATACATTTTGAAGATTTCAAACGAACAAGCAACTTCTATTGTCCTCCAGGCATGCTCTGTGTTGGGAAAAGCTTCTCTCTAAATCGCATAATGTGATTGGTGCAAATTTAAACCAAAAAGGAGGTGTTACTGTTTCATTTTTGTTAATTACAATCTTGTATATACTTCATCCCGAATTTTATACAGAGTGGAATATCTTATATTTTTTCTGGAGGTGCTCCTACCACTATGTTGGACAGATCATGACGAAAACTATTATGTGTGTTTGCATTAAAGTTAGACGCTGAAGGCACATTTGCCTCTCTCTTTCTCTATTTACCAACAGCAAGAGTTGATGACTAACTCAGTTGACGATCTATATCTCGTGCACAACTAACTTCACTAATTTTTGGCTTAACTTCCGTGCTATATTTATCAGATTTGAGTAATTATTCTTACATATTGAGGAATATTAAACAAAGGTAGGATCGCCCGTTTTACTTCCTATATTATGCACTTGTAATAATTAGACCACGTATTGTGTGTGTCTTCTTTTTTGTGTAATTTACGTCCTCTAACGTTAAGTCATATCGGTCGATGAATGGAATTGGTGAAATGATGCTCAAATGAGTCCGGGGTCCATAGAGCTTAGAATTACCCGACATTCGTCTAGCAGGATAAGGGAAAACCCCGGAAAAACCTTATCCAGGTAGCTCACCCTGACCGAGATTCGAACTCGGGACCTCTTGAACGTGAGGCAGACATGCTACCACCATGCTACCGAGGCGGGCTATGTGTGTCTTTGCACAGCATAACACATAAACAAAAATGGGCTACATACGAAATTAAGTTTTTAAATTCAGACCTCCCAAAATGCAACAAAGATATTGCAGAAAATTTCCTCCACCACCAAATTATACTTTATTAGGAATATCATTCGAAAATTTTGATTTTATAAGAATAGCTCTGACAATTTTAATTAAATGTTTATATTCACCATATTTTTATGACAAATGAAATTTTAATCTTAAATTGTTTGTGAATAGCCTCCGAAGAACATCTTTATTCTAAATTAAACTACATGAGCTAGACAGAAAATGTAGAGCATCTTTTATTACATAATTTCTCAAATAAACCTTTTCAGGGGGGCATTTAGTAATCTTAGAGATTTTCTTTATTATTGGCTTTGGTTTTCAGATATATCTTTTCTCAGCTGAAAACTTGCTGCTAGTATTTCCTGGTACTCCTCGAAGAAAAAAAAGTTAAAATCGATCACATAGCCACTTACTCCTAAAAGATCTGACTGTAACTTAAGACTGCGTATTCCCTAAAATCTCTTCTACCTACAAGGTAGCAGTAATAAAACGTCTCTGCAAATGTCTATCTCAATCAACATTAAGCACAAAAAGAACAAATTTTTTATAATAATAATAATAATAATAATAATAATAATAATAATAATAATAATAATAATAATAATAATAATAATAATAATAATAATAATAATAATAATAATAATAATAATAATAATAATAATAATAATAATAATAATAATAATAATAATAATAATAATAATAATAATAATAATAATAATAATAATAATAATAAGAAGAAGAAGAAGAAGAAGAAGAAGAAGAAGAAGAAGAAGAAGAAGAAGAAGAAGAAGAAGAAGAAGAAGAAGAAGAAGAAGAAGAAGAAGAAGAAGAAGAAGAAGAAGAAGAAGAAGAAGAAGAAGAAGAAGAAGAAGAAGAGGAAGAGGAAGAGGAAGAGGAAGAGGAAGAGGAAGAAGAAGATGAAGAAGAAGAAGAAGAAGAAGAAGAAGAAGAAGAAGAAGAAGAAGAAGAAGAAGAAGAAGAAGAAGAAGAAGAAGAAGAAGAAGAAGAAGAAGAAGAAGAAGAAGAAGAAGAAGAAGAAGAAGAAGAAGAAGAAGAAGAAGAAGAAGAAGAAGAAGAAGAAGAAGAAGAAGAAGAAGAAGAAGAAGAAGAAGAAGAAGAAGAAGAAGAAGAAGAAGAAGAAGAAGAAGAAGAAGAAGAAGAAGAAGAAGAAGAAGAAGAAGAAGAAGAAGAAGAAGAAGAAGAAGAAGAAGAAGAAGAAGAAGAAGAAGAAGAAGAAGAAGAAGAAGAAGAAGAAGAAGAAGAAGAAGAAGAAGAAGAAGAAGAAGAAGAAGAAGAAGAAGAAGAAGAAGAAGAAGAAGAAGAAGAAGAAGAAGAAGAAGAAGAAGAAGAAGAAGAAGAAGAAGAAGAAGAAGAAGAAGAAGAAGAAGAAGAAGAAGAAGAAGAAGAAGAAGAAGAAGAAGAAGAAGAAGAAGAAGAAGAAGAAGAAGAAGAAACACAATCTATAAAAGGGATACTAATTTCAGCTTTATTCTGGAAGAATTATTCGTATCACCTACATCTTTAGACAATTCCGCAAAAGCTATGTCCTCAAAAAAGCTCTGTTCAGTGATTTTCTAACTTTCAATTCCACCACATAATGATTTTGAACGCAATCTTATGTTTCAGCTTTGAATTTTGAAACTGTTTACATATTCCAATGTATGTATATCTATCAGTAAACTATGTTAAGCAATAAAGTACAAATAATGTCTACTTCGAGCATTGTTTCATTTTGCTGTAGCATCTATCTTCCTTTAGTTCAATTCGAGCTAATCCTCTGATAGTTATAAGGCCAATGTGTAATTTTAAACCTTACTTGGAATTGCTTTACATTTATGTTACACTATCCCGTGGCGTCGCGACATCATTTCCTATCTTTAATGGAGTCGAAGCGGTTAAGTTTTTAGCAAGGAACCTTCTAACATTCTGAAACCGTACGCGTAGCCTACTGGTAAGGGGCCTGCCATTAGTGCGTGGGATCCAGGATCGATCTGGTACCGGCGTAGGGGTATTTCTTCGCTGGGAGGTTTGCTAAGTATCGTTGATAAGCTATTTCGGAAAGCTAACATCACTGAAAGGTAAAGTGGTCGGAACACCCCCCGTACTGTACTCCTCCGTGGTTTTGGATGTGGCCGAACGTCCCAGCGGCCGTACCATATGAATACCCTCTCTAACGATTATAACGTTCCGGATTGCTCACATGTCATATTGGAGGCATTTTCAAGGTTCAAGGAATAGCTTGATTCACTTCTTACTATGTGATACATTTACATTCCTTTCTTAACTCCTTCCTGTACAAACTATTCCTAGAACAGGCTCTTTTTATTCACTTCCTGTTAATCCAAATAACAATCAATTCATATTTGTGCACTTGGTTATACGACAGAATAAGCTCGCCTTATAGGTATAGTGCGTGTGTCTGCCTCACATTCAAGAGGTCCTGAGTTCCAATCTAGGGTAAGTTGACTTATTCATGTAATTCCAGGGTTTATCTTTATGCTGAAAAGAGAATGTCGAATCACTTCTAAGACTCTGGTCTCATTAGAGTACAATTTCATCCCTTTCTTTCACTCGTCTGGTATTACTGTCAGATTAAAGTTCTAGCTAAAGAAACAAAAGAAAGATAAACTAGAACGATAGTCAACTTTTAAATAACCGACGCCATATGAGTGCTTTAAAATTCGTTTTGCATGACCAAGAGATAAAAAGAATGTGATACCTTACATTCATATTATTTTGTTTGGAAACTTCTGCTATGAAACTTTGTAGCATTACTACAAAATTCTTAGTCGGGACAACAGAAATGGCGGAACGGGCGTTAGTCAAATCTTTTGAGAGTGAGTCGCTGCGTCATAGCTTTGGAATTACGTTCTTTTTATTTAACCACGAGGGAAAAAAATGCGAGTCCACTTGAAAAAAAGTGAGAGTATTTCAAAATTGAAGCAATACATCAGAAACGGTTAACGTCACATGAAGTGTGTTATTTGTGGAGGTATGCAATTCTGGAAATCTATAACCAGTTTCGGAGAGAAGGTTTAGTATTTTAGTATAAAGAATTTATATTATTTAAAGTAATAAGTATAAAGTATTTATATTATAAATGCGCATAAAGATTGTGGTTAAGTGAGAAACCTGAGGAAAGATGACACCAAAGGGCCAGAAAAGATGCAAAAGAATCTTAAAAGCCATAGATTTATGCTTCCCGGTGGCAACTCTCCTGTCCCCTATGGGGTCACTCATCCTGACCGGGATAGGAGTTGTGAGCAGGGAGCCACGAGAACGGGGATTGAATCCCACAGCCTGGTATGAGAGTTAGGAAGAAGATGAATTTTATGGAATTTTATGTAATGAATGGGAGAAGAAACCGGAGAACACGGAATAAAGGAGGCCAGATGCTCCAAAACTTCCACATGTGGTTCTGTGAAGTAAATTCACTTGCCCTGGTGAGAGCAAGCAGTTTAATAATTTGGTCACAGTGCCACCTTGAATTTTCATACACTTTTCTGAAATAAGTTGTTTATTATTATTATTATTATTATTATTATTATTATTATTATTATTATTATTATTATTATTATTATTATTATTATTATTATTATTATTATTATTATTATTATTATTATTATTATTATTATTATTATTATTATTATTATTATTATTATTATTATTATTATTATTATTATTATTATTATTATTATTATTATTATTATTATTATTATTATTATTGTTATTATTATTATTATTATTATTATTATTATTATTATTATTATTATTATTACTATTATTATTATTATTATTATTATTATTATTATTATTATTATTATTATTATTATTATTATTATTATTATTATTATTATTATTATTAATCATCAGCTTCATAGTGATGGAAAGAGGTGAAGCGTTATTTATGTTTGGCCCCAAAGCAAAAGTTGTTTGTTGATTTAGTGGTCTTGTTAGAAATTTAAAAAAAAAGTGTTAAATGTTTGTATATTGTGTGAAAGTGTAGTTGTGGATGGAAGAAAGACAAGAGACATACAGTTGGCGATGAGAAATTAAAATATAATTGGTAGAAAATTAAAATATAATTGGTAGATAATGGTTACCAAGAGAGACGGAATCAACATCCGGAAGGCGTTTGGTGAAGAAGAGAGACTTCATATCTATGCAAGGACGACGTATTGGAAGTAGTTATGCATAACTGTATTGTTTTAATTTATAATTTGTGTTGGTGAAGTAAATAATCATCTTCAAAACAGTAAAAATATTAAATTTGCAAGTAATAAAATGCATCGATCGAGACTACGTCCCAGAGATAAAGTTTTATGTTCGCCGACAGAAATGAAGATGGGCAGTGGAAGTTAGAGTTCTTTATTAAACTGTTTTATATTATAAAGTAATCACAACACACAACCTAAAGGAAAATTATTAAATACAAAAAATATATAAAATATTACAAATTGGCATCCCCACACGACAGTAACACGCAACATTTAAAATAATATTCCGAGCATTGGATGACAAAGCGTTTGCATAACAAAATGCCCTTTAAAAATCGAGACATCTTGTCTGTTGTATCGTATAACGAAATTGTACAGTGTGTTATGTTTACCCAGTAAGTATATCAAATTTTTCCCGACTTTCCTTGTATAATGTCTGTTTGTAAAACATTGGAAGGGATTTTCCTTGGTTATAGGACACAAATAATAAGCTACCATTCCTCCTTGTGCAGTTAGAAGGAAGTAACACCCAATATTTAATCTTAATGTAAAATAGAGTTTATATACAATTAAAAATCAATTTTTAAAATGGGTTCAACAGAAATATTTTATTAGAATAATTATATCCTAAAATGAAATGATTCACTACATAGCTATAAATGTGTGATAAATGGAACCAACCTGCAACTGACAATGAATCTTCCTGGGACTCCTCTTGCGCGTTCTGCACTACTTTAACTGTGGCTGCTGCAGCACACAGTATTATAGCGAACCCCAGAATAAGTACACGCTGCATCTGTGTTAAACAAAAGTACACCATTAAATATTTTCATGGATATATATTTCATGGATTATCGGTATGTAATGGTATATTAAAGGTCTAATGCGTAACATGCGTATGGTTTCTCTAAACATATAATTCAAAACGTTAAATGAATCACAGGAGGCAGAACCAACGCGGATCTTTTATGGTTATCAACCCCCAGGAGAAGGGATAGGCAAAAAAGCCACAGGCTTGTAAGAGACCTGGCGAAGAGATCTTCAATGATTTCAAGTTTGAAGACCAGGTACCACCGGTGGGCTCCTCAGAGCGGTACATAATTCCTCTAGCGAAGCGGGGGCAAATCGATTCACCGAAGGCGACCCCGAGGGGCTGCCAAGTGACAGCACCGATAAGGAATTTCTAACTAGTTATTATTTCTGTCATCTTCCCGATAACTAAGATTATTTTAAAATAAAAAAGGCAAAATTAGAGTATATTAGGGGAAGCAAAATTCGTGATAGAGCAGAAATTACCCAGTATTCGCCTAGGCAACCAGATACTAGGCAACCAAATGCGAGGCTTGCACGTCATTGCGGAGCCATTTGCTTGGTAAACATAAACTTATATTCATATCCATTCTATAAGGGAAGCACAAGCTGACGAAGGAGACATAAAAATTAACACTTTCTCTTGTTTTGAATCTGACTGCGTTTGACTGATGACCAAGATACTCCAAAATGTTACCTATTCATACACATTATATTGGTTATCATCAGCATCATCATCATCATCATCATCATCTTCTTCTTCTTCTTCTTCTTCTTCTTCTTCTTCTTCCTCTATCACGAATTAGGTGTTCACCTGTACCGATCTCACATTTGTTCAGCCCAGCGCTTTCTTTGACTTCCTAGTGATCTTCCTCCACTAGGTTTATACATCAATGCCATCTCTGGTATCCTATCCTCTGGCATTCTGTGCAAATTTTTATCTGTTCTTCTATTTATTGGTGAAGCATTAGTACTTTTAGTTCTTCTCTAACATTCTCATTTCTAATATGCCGTTGTCTTGTACAACTTTCACTGCTTGAATTTTTATTTTTATTTCAATTTTAGTATCCAATCCTCACTTCCATACATCGCCACTGGTTTTGCCATTGTTGAATAACATCTTAACGACTGCAATAAGTATCCTCACTTATTTTCTAATGTGTGTTGTGAATGAACGATGCTACGAAACTTTAACATACCCTTCATTTCAAGATTTAGGTATTTTACTTATTCTATTCTATTCTATTCAATTCTATTCTATTCTATTCTATTCAGTGGTCTTTTCTATGGTTTCATTAATGTGGGTTTTTCTAAATTATCTTGGGAAACCCACATTAATGAAACCATAGAATAGACCACTCAGAGATTAACAACACTCAAAAGCCTAGCTGACAACAAATCGGGGTCCTCTGTCAATACACTCACAACAACCTATAAAAGTTACATCAAACCAGCACTCCTCTATGGAAGCGAGGTGATACTTACAGCAAGTCAAAGCAAACTAGTAAAACTTGAAACATTACAGAACCAAGCACTCAGACTAATAATGGAAGCAGTCAAATCAACACCAATTACTGCAATGCATATTGCTACAAATAACTTGCCAATTAGATATGAAATGGAAAAACAGAATCTCCTCCTAAATGAAAAACTACAAAGGCTCCCCTTTAATACTCTCTGGAAGAACTACAAAAGCAGAGAAAGGACCTTAAAAACACAACAAGGATTTATGCAGAAAGCCTATAACCTACAGAGAAAATACAACCTTGAAGACACAAACAAAATTAAACATCTCTCACTTCCAATCTGCCCTCTATCACAACCTAAAATAAATAGCAGAGTAAACCTTCCGCAAAATATAGAGTCACAAAGGGATGTAAGTGCAGAAACACTTAAAATGCTAGCTCTAAAAACAATTGAAAGTTATTATCCACAAGACTCATGGCTACACATATACACAGACGGCTCCCTATTTGACAAAGAAAGTAATGCTGGAGCAGGAATACATAGTAAAATATTCAATTTTTACATCTGTTTGGGCACACTAGCAACCCACTATGATGGAGAATTAGAAGCAATCAACACCTCGCTGAAACAACTCTTCAACCATGTGAACTCTTTCTCTAAAAAGCAGTGATTCTAAACGATTCTAAATCAGCACTTCAAAACCTATCCTCACTGTACCCTAACAACAATAGAATACTTGAAATTTACAGTTCATTACGAATACTACAAGGTCTAAAAAAAGAAATACACTTCCAGTGAATTCCATCCCACTGTGGAATTACAGGCAATGAAATAGCAGATTCCTTGGCAAAAACGGAACACAAATAAAACAAAGCTGCCAACAAAAAACCTAATTCCACCCATCAAAACTACATATAAACAATAGAATCAGCTTAATGTGGAAAGAAGAATGCAAAGAAAAAAGTACCAACAAGCAATGGAAAATTCTACAAGGAAGTAAAAATCATATCCCAGACTACCCAAGAAGCAGTAGTGTTGCCATCTTCCGACTGATTACTGGCCACGACTGTTTGGCCGCTCATCTATACAGGATTAATATTTTTGAATCCCCGATCTGTACACTGTGTAGGGACCCGAACTCATTGATGGACTAGGAGATCATCTGCCCCAGTGTAGTGCCCTGACAAAAACAGATGGAGAACTGACAGCACAACTAGTCACACGTTATTGGGAGGCCAGAAGGAAAATGGAAATTCTCCAAGTCCATGAACATTAGCAACCAACCAACCAACCAACCAACCAACTAACTTATTCTATTCTGGTAATCATCACCTTTATCCAAGTATTATCTGGATATCTTACTTCTCCTTCCCTCAAGATGTTGTTAGAAAGGTTTCCTTTCTTCACTCATGAAGTCACGTGCTCCTACCACTGCTGTTATTAGACAATTTTCATTTGAAGGGCTGGACTGCCGCACAAGTCAAAACTGAATTGGATTAAGTTCACGCGGACTCTGCACCAACATATAAGACCATTTACTTTTGGATAAATTAATTTAAACGTGGTTGTGGAAGCACCAAAGATGAATCGTGCTCTGGTCCCCATTTGAGGTCACCACGCAGCACACCGTTGAAAATATCTACGATCTGGTTATGCAAGATCACCGAATCAAAATTCGTGAAATTACTGAGGCTTAGGCATCTCAACTGATCAAGTGCACAATATTCTGCATGAGAAATTGGCAATGAAAAATATATGTGCAAGATGGGTGCCGCGATTGCTCTCAGTCTCAAAGAGATAAGTCTGTTTGTTTTGTCACATTATATATAAGTACTCGTTTCTTCCCTAGTTCTTTCTGTTCTGGATCCTTTAGTTCCCAGTTCCGCTGTCTGAATTTTAATTTTGTCCTTCTCCTTTTATTATTCACAACTTGCTGCATACATGATCACAAAAGTCATCGTCTTATTAAACTTCAGTTATGTTTCTTACTTGTACTTACTAACACAAATGTTTCTTGAAATTTCCTTATCTCATTCTTTATGTGTCTTTCGACTTCGAAACTTGTGTCATAACCTAAGTAACTAACATTTACTTGTTCCAAGCCATTATTTACAATATAGGTATATTATTCTGGATATTTTATATTTTTGTGTATTAATTTTGCCTTCTTATGAACCTTCCATATCGTTTTTACAATTCAGTTGGTGCAATTTTTAAACAGAGCTTAATTTATTTTCTTCAATATGGTTTATTATTATTACTTCCGGTTGAATCTACCTAATAACAAAAGCTCCATAGTTCCAATTTGAACTCTAAAAAGTACTTCCAATACTGATACTGATATGGCGGTTATACATTCAAAATGTCTCCCTACAAGGCAAAAGTAAATAACACAAAATAACAATTTATTCAAATTTATTTAAAATAATTGTTAGTGTAATGGAATTCTCTCTTAAATATATAATTTTTAAATTATAATTTTGACTGCTAATCCATTTGGCCTCTTTACCTTTAAATGCTCTTGTATTTCTAATTTGTTAGTAATAAATTGGCTAGTTACATTTTAAAACAAACAGTTTGCTGTTAAACTATTAGCAAAAGATAGTGTAATGGAGAAAAATGATAGTTTATTCCTTAATATTCAAACCTTTTTCTTTAAAATTAAATCAGTAAATTTAGAAGGCTCACACTACACCCTGTAGAACTTGCAGTATGATATCTTAAACAGTTTCTGAGATATTGAGCCCAATAGTTAAACAATTTTAAAATTGGCTGGACATGAAGTTTTAGTCATTCCTTAAAAAATCCTAATTAGTCAAATTGTCAATTGAAGATTAAGCAAAAGCAACAGTGAACAAACCTTGAAATGCCGAAAAGGAAATTCTTGCAGCGGCCTGTATATTCCTTCTTACCTTAATGTCACTAAGACAGGCGTGTTGTATAAGAACTATTTTGAAAAGTGGCCTTTATAAAGCAGCCTTATCGTAGTTCTAGTGATGAAAACATCATTAGGGCAAAGAAAATGCATCCATTAGGCATACGACCTATTTTCATTATTATCAGATTTATAGTTATAACCTTGGTAACATTCCATTGGATATTATTATATAACATTAATATAAGAATATACTTGTAACGGCATATTTGTTTTACTGAAGGAACAATTAAATACTCGCAATTATCTTTCTGGAAACACGCAGTAGTCCAGACTTCCAATGTAGTTGAAATAAATACTTGGCTGGCTTTATATTTTTCAAAGAACGTCCTCCAACATTAAGTCATGATGAATAAAATGAGTGAAATGATGCTCAATGAGCCCAGGGTCTGTAGAGTTTCTATAAAATGAAATAAAAAAAAATCTTATCCAGATAACTGCCCCTGACCTAGGTTCGAACTCAGGACCTCTTGAACGTGAGGCAGACATTCTACCATGCTGCAGAGGCGGGCACACTGTATGGATGAATATCAGTTATCTTTATTTTCTAGAGCTTTTGGGCATTTATTTCATACATTTATTCATCTTAATAATTATATGATGAATAAATCAACAAAATTACAAACTGCAGAGATGAATTTGAGATATTTATCAGAATATACAAAACTGCACATAATACCTTACAAGTACTCGTGAAGAGCTCAAACGTGGAAACATTAAATTGGTAACAAATTAATATAAAGAAAATTGGAAACTTCAGGTGGACAAAATAAAAAGCAATAGGAACCCCAAAGAAGTTCTAAATTAAAAGGCACAAGCTGAAAGACACTGTGAAGAATAAAAAAGCGATGGTACCAAACTCATTATGTTAAATTATAAACTTTTCTGAAAGCATGAATAAAAAGGAGTGAACAGAATAACATTCCAATAGCACACTAAAGTGTCAGGTTGCATCCTTCTATAGGTACACTTAAAGTAATTGCTTATTGTAACTGAATATGGAAGATATAGTTACAAACTCTCGAAACTACAGCGAATCTGGCTGGCCCCGTAGTTCAGCCGGTAGAGCACCTGCCTGCGGCGAAAGAGGTCTCGGGTTCGATTCCCGGCTGGAGGTGGGGAGTTTTCTCCAACCAAGATGATTCCTCATCTTCCCCGGAGTCTGGAAGTATGAATGAGAGTGCGAAAGTGTGCGTGATCTAATGATTAAAACCCAACGAATATAAGTTCACACCTTCGATATGTTCCAAAGGAGAACGGCCGCCGTTATGACCAAACATCGGGTCGCGTACACCTTAGCAATCAATGTACGCACATGGGTACGCACACCAGCAAACGTCGGATGTCAACAAGTATACCGATGCGCTGTCTGTGTACACACCGGTACGAATACAAATTATAAGTTACGCTACAATATGCCATCCTACTCATTGCTTTCGATGCGGGAATTACAGTGAACAACCATGTACTTTCGTAAACTGTCGAATATATATTTTCTGTGCCTCTCACTGAAACAATATAAAAATATTGGGAGGAAGTTCGTTCAATATCACATAACGTTAATGGTTCATATGAGTAGTACAAATCATTTTCATGTGTTTGTCTGAGACTTAATTTATTTCCTATATTATGCAGCACTGAAAATCCAGTATTTTTGTATAGAATACTGGACAATTTATTCTTTGCTCGTTTGGTAGGTAGTGCATTCTTTATATTGTTAATTTTTGCAGACACCTCCTCGACTTATTTTAGACGCTCGAAATAACATTCTTCAAGCTGCTTAATGGCTGCTCATAATACCCAAACTTTTGATTTATAAAATGGAGATTATCCAATAATTGTTGTGAAATTAATGCTTCTAACACAATATGTCAAATACCTTGCACTCCTGGAAGACAGATCTACCTGTGGTGCGAGCAGTAGTTGTAATGAATCTAAAACTACGCGTTGCGAACCGGACTATACCTGCGTGTTGTCCCCGGGACTGACATCAGCAGTTATATACTGCGAGACTCGTAACTTCATATCCCTTTAAAGGTGTGTGGGATCCGATGCCTGGTTATGATCATCGCTGTTAAAGGTGGGGTATAAATGGAACAAATAAAAAATAATAATAATAAAATGAATCTGTGAGTAACTTATTTGCCAAACATATGAATACTGTAACTACTGTTGTAAGCGTAGCACAGTGATTCTTGGATTTGTTATTCCTCGCTCATCTCAATTTAACAATTTACCAGTTCTGTTTATCTGTATATGTTTATTCTGTATATTATAATTCATTGTTAATTCTACTCTTGGGTATACTTTATCGTTTAACTTTAATTTGATATAGTTCATTTTATGCCAAATTATAGTTCTCTAAGGACTTCAGTCCACTTCCTTACTGTAATCTGCTGTTCATGTCGTTTTATTGAACTTTCTCTATATTCTATGTAAAAAACTTTGTCTTGTATTCCCCGTCCTCAACAACATATACTAATATTTCCCAATGAATTGTAACCGCAGTATCAGGCAGCGATTAGGAGCGGCGAATTAATCGAAATCAGATAATTAAACAAGAAGATAGATTAATAAAAATTCTTTGCTAAGCTAATATAAAAATATTGTTAAAATAATATGAAATTAGAATGGATAGAGTAATGATTACAATAGCAGTTGACTTAAAGAATAAGAAGGGAAGAATATAATTTAATATAACATACATACTAGCATCCAGGCAAAAAAAGAAAACATTGTTGTAAAAATCTGTACACGTCGGAGAGACAGGAAGGGAGGACCGTTATCTTCTTTTTGCTAGGAAAAATTCAATGTCTGGGAACTCCAGCCAGGAATGTGTTGGGACAAAGGGTTTTCAAAATGCAGTTGAGCATGAACGCTAAAGGGATTTACTTCGCTGATTTGATAACGATGTATACCGTTACAAACAACTCAGGGTAGGCGTTCCCCAACTCAGGGTGGGCTGAACGTCAATGAGTTAGATGAGTTTTGCAAACCAATGCGAAAATTCGACGTAAATGAGAAACCAATAATAATGTAACATTTGAGAAGGGTGAGCTAGTTTGGTCATATGATAAAGTTAGAGAGGGTGTCAGAATAAGGTTCGAACTGAATCGTGAAGTAAGAAAAATTTACTTAAAAGGTGATACTACGACAGGAAGGACGTGTTCAATTTTTCACAATCCCAGATACTCGCGACCATAGCATGCTTCTATCTTTAGAAGCCCTGGTTTATCCCAATGGTTTGTAACTGATAGGACGATAACCATTGCTGTATATGCTTTTGATTGATTTGAATCATTTTGATGAACAAGGAGCTCATTAAGACTGAATGGAAAATTTGACAGAATTTACCGTGTAATGTCTCCATGATACACGTGTTCATAGTCCGCATTATTGATTCAACGTCTTTATGGCAGATTTCCCCACAGAACCACGAGTCGAAATGGCACAATACGCTGACGACGTGTTTCTGTTCTGCAAGGACAAACACATTCTCAGAGCCTTCAACCCCATTCAAAGACATCTCCGCCTAACACAACAGTGGTGTCGGCGTTGGCGGATGTCCGTAAATCCGGACAAAAGCCACGCCATACTTTTTACAAAGCGCCACACCCCCGCAGACTGCCCCAACTTCAGCTACCGAGGTCGAAGGATAGAGTGGTCTAACTCTGTCCAGTACCTTGGTGTCAACTTGGATAGAGGTTTAACTTTTCGCCGGCACATCAGGGACCTTTCGGCAAAGGTACAGGGAGCAATTGCTTCCCTGTACCCAATGCTGGGGTCTACCTCGATGCCAGTCCGCATGAAGTTGTACCTCTTCCGAGCGCTGGTAATCCCGGTGATGCTATATGCCTGCGAGATCTGGGGCATGGCAGCAGACAGCTGTTTAGCATGGCTTCAACGTGCACAGAATAAAGGACTGCGGTCTATTTATTCTGTGGGACGTTATTTCCCTACCAGGTTGCTCCACGAAGCATCGGGTCTTCCATACGTGGAGGATGAAATTAGGCGCCGGGCTTCAAAATTATACGCAAGTTTACCATCTCACAGAAGCGCCCTTGTCAGATCACTGGGAAATTATGACCCCACTAGACGTCGATCTAGACTGCATCGTGTCCCCCGTATGGCATGCGGGCACCCTAGATAACACAGGAGCTGAACCTATCAGCAGCTAAAGCTGAGCTCCTCATAATTCTTCCAAGCTGTTTGGCATCTAAATTTCTCCCCAACTAAATTACAAAATATTTAAAACAAAACAAAATGGGTGCTAAGTACTGCATCCTCTCTTTCGACCCGAAGGTACCTTGGTAACCTCAAAATTAACTTCCAATCAAAAACCTACATCACCTTCATCCTACATCTTTCATTTATAATCCTACCTGCGGTAAAACCCTTAATGGGTGGGCACGCAGCAAAAACCTTCTGGCTGTATACAGCCAGCCAGCACGAGCGAGCGAGCGAGTTAAGAATAGCGCAACCAGCGTAAGTGGAAGCAGCATTAGAAGTTTATTAGAGCAAAGTAATCACCGTATAAAGAACAAATATAAACCGCGCGGAAGTAACTTTAAATAAGTAATCCAGGGTTTCAAGTAAAACTGAATTTATGTTAGGAATTTTACTAACAGGTGGTCACCGATCCAAGTCGATAAGCAAACTTAGTAGGAATTAAACCAAATAATTCTGCAACAAACAAAGTGTTATTAATACGACTGAGTAGCCAACAACCACCAAAATCCATTTCCTACAACCATTCACCTGAGGATAAGAGAACTCATAGCTCCAATTAGAACTCAAATCTATTTAACTCTGGTATGCGGGTTTGCCGCAGTATCTGTTTTATTTGTTTACAGCACCTATTTCCCATATTGCTTAGCTCTAAATAAACTTTTTTTTTAATTGGATACTTCCGTTTCAGTCTATAGAAATCTTTGATAAGCGTCGTGTTTTTCTGTAAATATGTGTTTTAATTTTTTATTTATATATTTATTCTTTTCCTAAGGTCTCTTTGCTTATTGCTTCCTCTGCAGCCTTTTCTAAGCATCTTCATAATTATTCTTTATTAACATACATTTCCGTAGGAGTTTTAATTCCAGAGTATCTTAATTTATATTTGTATTTTAATTGGTCTTTCAACAGTTTAATTTTAAATTTTTCCTTCTAGTATTACTCGGGCAGTTTATTTCTAGGTGTAATTATAACGTTTGTTATTAAATTTATAATCTAACACAATCCTGTTTTAGTGGTGAATTTTTATAGGTACAGCAGTTTCAAATGTGTTAGTTTAAAAATACTGTAAAGGGCATGAATAAAAAAATGTAAATTCTCTAACTTTATTCTTTATTACTCATTTTGATTTCACTCATCTCTGAAGATATGATATTTTACATGGTACATTATTAAACTATGTGTATGTTTCTCAGCGGTGACGTATGAAACTTGCACTCAGAAGGAACTGTGTTGGATTGCTGGACCACTCTGACAATGAATTTCTCGTAATTTGTCCAGTTACTGGGTGATCTCTTTATACCGTGAATTTCGTTCCGTTATTTCCTGTAATTCTACTTCCTCTTTCATGTTTCAGGTACACTCAGAACCTAGTAGTGTCCATACGTCTCAGTTAAGCACGTGGCACCCTTCTCTGAGCCACCTCAGATGGATCGAGTTCTCCCCGGTTCCACCAACGGGAAGTCTAATCTGAATGCCGAACGATGTGACCGGTCGTCAAACTTGGAATAGTTAAGCAGATCCTACAATATCAATAATGCGGACTATGAACACGTGTATCATGGAGACATTACACGGTAAATTCTGTCAAATTTTCCATTCATTCTTAATGAGCTCCTTGTTCATCAAAAATGATTCAAATCAATCAAAAGCATATACAGCAATGGTTATCGTCCTATCAGTTACAAACCATTGGGATAAACCAGGGCTTCTAAAGATAGAAGCATGCTATGGTCGCGAGTATCTGGGATTGTGAAAAATTGATCCGGTCACGCACTTTCTCAGATGAAATTTCTTAAGGAAAATGTACACTTTAAAAATAATATTTCTGCCCTGGAAGCGGAGTTCTTTGCCCTTAATACCTGCTCTACTAGTACCAGGCTTTGAAATGAAATGTGTAGTGTTTAACGCCCGCTTTTACTACACACGGCACCACAGGCGATGACACTGATGGTACATGAGATGAACATGGAGCACCGGTGGAATGAGATGGCGGGGGAAACCGGAGATCCCGGAGAAAACTCGCCCCAGCACCGTGTTGTCCATCACAAATCTCACTTTGCGGTCGCCTGGGATCGAACCCGGGCCGCCTTGGTGAGAGCCAAGCGGTCTAACCACTGAGCCACGGCGTGGCCCCAAGCTTTGAAAGTGACATTATTAACAGTTCACAAAACGCAATGTAAACATGTGAATTTTCTGATTATTGTTACAGTTGCACAAAACACCTTACACTCAATTTGCGTTACGCACTGGTCTTGACACAAGCTTCAATGAACACGCGTGCGGGCTCCTGGACATAGTGATCCGTGACATTTATGAACTAAATATATGCAGCGCCTAATGACAGTTCAAATGTCTTACTCGGTAATGCAAGATTGGAATTCGAAACGTATAAGCATAAACACGGGAGTCAGGTGTTTATTCTCGAAGCGATAACTCGAGAACCATAAGTCGTAGAAAAGTGGCCTTTGTACAGGCTGACTAATATTCTTGCCACATATAAGAAGTCATATTACAATGTCGAGTTTCCAATACTTATTTTGGGCGCATGAAAAAGGGAAGTCTCTGTTGCTCACGCTTCTGCTGTGCGTTCCGAACTAGGCAACGCTGCACGCTGTGATAGGATAGTCACTCTAGACGAACCCTCTTGAGTTCCGCCTCATACGCCTTCTAATAGCATATGCATTCGATAACTGCTCTTTATCAGTAAATGGCTATTTTCAAATAATAGTAAACATGTGCAGTCTGATTTTTAAAAGAAGATACGTGAAGGTCATCTGTTTCTCCATGTGTGGTGCTGCACTGTTGTCTAGAACTAAGTTATGCATACTCCCCTCTTTACCCTCTCAACGCACGAAATATAAACAAGCGTTCGAGGTTATCACATCTCAACAAAAACATGCTTATAGGTATGTTCTGGCCTTATGAACTCTGAAAGGACTGCGTTCACTGCAGACATACACACGTATAGACAAGGTGACGTAATGATATACGAGTCGCGCACAGATACAAGCGCTCGGAAGATAGCTGCAGCCTACTTAGTATACAAGCGGCAGCCCGTTGTGTTGCTTGTGACACTGGATATGAATATTGTTTTTTCAAAGTTTCTTCATCACATTTATCTATAACGCTACTTATAATTTCACGCCCTTCCGAATGCACAACCTTAAATTTATTAAGATCTTCAGACATGGTGAGAAGATTACTAAATCTTACTGCGCTTAACTAGTTCTGCATCTTGCTACGCAAGTAGGCTACGTGACTTTCTGCAGGTGATTGCTGAATGTTTACTGTATTGCTCACTCGCTGCGGAACCGGTCAACGGTTCCACTCTCCCCCACACCTAATCCCGCGGAGGTCACGAGTCCAGAACATATCTATATTTAATATTTATTAGCCTACTTTAAGAACAAAAATAAGCTGTTCAGACATTTAATGCATTGTAGCGTCTTTACATGTGTCCGTTCTTTTAAATAATTTTTGCACTATGTAACTGATAATCCATACTTACCGTAATTGTTGCTATGCATCGTAAGTTGACATTTCCGCACTATTTCGGTAAGTTATTTCTCCATATCAACACATATAGGCGATCCACGTTCTAAAATCTAACATTTATCTTCAATTATATTTATTAATATTTTAGTTAATATCTTTACTAAAATTCAGATTGATATAAATACACATAGTGCAAAGAATGGTATGCAATACACACGTGGTAAGCACATAACGCAATCTCGGAAATTGAAAAAAAAAAAAAAAATACAAGCGTCTCGTTTTTTCAAACCTTCCCTCGTTCCGTATAAAATGCTTACCACAATAGTATCGCAATATACTACTATTAACGAATTTGTCAACTGCCATTTTCATATCAACGATACCGATATGCCGGAATTTTGATGCATAGGAATTCTTTTACATGCAAGCATATCTACTGACATGGGACTGTCGCTTTTCGTTTTCCCGTAGGGGAGGGGATCCGTCCCCTTCAGCTGCCGTGGTACGGGCGCTGCGGACCCTTAGCACTCGTGGTACCTCTGACGTTACTAGAGGAACCTCGGGCCGAACATCTGAGCCCCTCCTTCGGGAGTTGTTCGGATTGGGATGGTCTCGAGGGGGCAGTGGTTCCCGATACCTGTGGGAATAGGGTACGTCTAAGGACGGGGTTGAGGGAAGCCATTAATTCTCCCGGGTACTAGCCTGCAAAGCTAGTAGAAGGTGTGATAGATCGCCAGGTGACCCCACCGAGGTCATATCGGTAGTCTTCACCTTTGGTGTTGGCGCGCGTAAGTGGCGTATCCACTTCCATCCCGTCTTGTGTCCTAGGACCAGATGGGGGGGGGGGCCTGTTTGTTACCCAGATCTTGTCCTATGGAACGGAGGACGCCGAGCGCTCTTTGGGACAGCTCGGATAACTCCCTGTTTGAAAGAGGCCCGGGTCTTGTTCCTACGGGTTCAAGACTAATGGGAGTAGAACCTCTGGACTCAAACTGTCGCTTTTCGTTGAAAAGAATATGCTGTTTATTGATAAGGAGCAAACACTCGTCTTGCTGGTCAAGAATTCCCTAAGAGAGAAGGTAACTTCTTTAGCTTGATATGCAATGTAACACCCGGACCGTATCCTCTGTCTACTTGTAATGCTACCGCCACTAAGTCTTGCTTCCATAACAACGTACTTTAAGTATAGAAAATGAGTAGTTGTCAAACATTTTTAGGATTACTCACTCAGATGAGATGTTCTTCATATCTCCAGAAGCGCTTTTCGATCAGGTTTTGACCATCTTCAGTGTGTGTTGATGTTTTCACAAGGTAGGCTAACAATACACAACGCAACTGAACACTCAAGCAAACTCTTGTTTCAAGCACAAAACTAGCGATAACTGACCCGAGGAACATGTGATTCACCAGTGTAACCAATTTGGCAACCTTTATAATATAAAGTATTAACCGGGCTTGTGGGCCGTGGTCTACGGGGCTCCTTCATCTTCCCAGACGTTTCGTCTGTGGCTGCGGCAGACATCTTCAGTGGCAGTGCGATCGAAGTGTCCTGGCGGGAGTCTCAACAGCAACTGATGTCTGCCGCAGCCGCAGACGAAACGTCTAGGAAGATGAAGTCCAGTAGACCACGGCCCACAAGCCTGGTTAATACTTAACATTATACTGACACCGGTCGTGAAAGCTTACGAATTTTAATTGGCAACCTTTGTTTACGTTTCCATAGCAACGACCTTCTCCTCTTACCCTTCACGCCCCTTGCTTGATGACCTTCACGTATTTTTTTTAAAAAATCAGACTGTAGTCCATTGTAATGAAAGCACTAAATGTACACATTAGCATATTTTAAAAACAGTAACATGAAGAAAAAAGATGACTGCTGCGGTCAGAAGAAAATGACATTCACTGCGGGCAAGTCCTTGAAGCTTTTTTTTCTTACCTAAAGTTTGTTTCTTCTTTCAGGAAGAGTATAGTGATTCAGAACTAGGATGGAGAGAATTTCCCACGCAGTAACAACGTTCATGTGTCCTAGTCCCATAAACATGAAGCTTGACAATTGAAAAGCATCCTTAATAAGAGTTATTTCTCCAGCATCTTGGAAACCGGTAGTTTATACAAAAATAAATAAAATTATGGGAATTAAACACTAGAGAGCACAACAATTTTTGTTACTAAAATGAAATTTTCTCCAGCAGCTGCATATTTTTTTTCATTTTATTTCAACTATTTTGTTCTGTAAGCTGCTTGCCTCTGAACTGTATCTTCCAATAGCTCAGAAGAGAATAATCAGTGTTGTATGGGAGCAAATAAGGCAAACGAAACAATGGTAGAGGATAGGAACTTAGTAATTTAGTTGGTGGAATGTAGGTCAGCTGTTCGTTGAACTAAGGTGAGTGATTTGTTGCAACATTATCCATGATACTGCGAGCAATATGCACAGAGAATGAAAGAATTGGAAAATAAATAAGAAAAAAATTGAAATATTTTATTCACGTGCATACCTAAATTCTTGTCTAATGTTTCTTTCTCTATCTATATCATGTTGAACGAGATGAATATTTGCAGAAATTGCCTCATTGCGAAATTTCTTGTAGTTGCATGGGGAATATGGGAATAAAGAAGACTTAAATTACATTCAAAACCTTTAACATTGACCGCCATGTAATGGCTTTGGAATTTCGTTTACTTTGCTTGGCCAAAAGATAAAAGGAAATATCAATATTGGAAATTTCAGAAAATAACTAGACATATCTCAAAATGATTAATATAAATTGATGCTTTAACGTGCTCTGCAGCTTCAGTGAGTAAGAATTTGTGTATCTCTTACAGTTTACGAGTTAAGCAAAAGCAATTCAGAATGAAGCGGGCTGCTGAGAATATTTTCAGATAATTCAAGAGAGAGTTTTCATTTAGTGTAATAATATCTTAAATAAATGGCATGTTAATGAGTCATTTTTGAGGAAGTTTAATTTTCGAACAACGTTCGATGTTAAGGAAAGTTAAGGTGGAGGATTTTCTTTAAATTGTTCATGTCACATTCCTGGAAGGTCAAGTTTAATATTTAAATAACTTTTCGTTTTTGAGTTATGCTGCTCACACACTTGGACATGCAAATGGACCTTTTTATAAAAGTGATTTTTATTGTGTGGATCTTAAAATGTGCATTTCCTCTAAAATCTCAGCATGAAATTTTTAAATGCAATGTTCAAGTCAATATTAAGCTGAGGCTGGTAACTATATGAATAAAGGTTTCAGTAATGTGTTTGAAGTGAGATGGCTGAAGAAGCATGTCGTTCTTTCCCATTCAGTATGTTCATATTAAAACAACCACCGGCGCGACAGCTCTAAGAGGGCCAAGACCTACCAGCCCGACTGCCGGCCTCACGCCCACTTACGCACGGCAGAGGTAGGTGATCATCCAACCGATACGAGGAGATGTGGTCAGCATCTCGGCATCGTGACCAGGGCCGCTTACCTAGCGTAAGCTCCTCACTTTCCTCACGGTGCTGAGTGGGCATCGGTCCTATACACGGAACCTAAAATCCCCACCACATGGGTGGGATCGAACCCGGGCCGCTTTCCGTGGCCAAGGACCGAGGTATGCTGCCTTAGTCCGCTACGCCACGACGCAGGACATGTTCATATTAACCACTACAAAGTCTGAAATATTTAACATCACGAGGAAATCCTTCGGCTTTGATGGCGGTTTTATTAACCTTTTAGAGTTCAGTAAAATTAATTTCCTAATGCTGGCATCTTCATCATAGATATGGAATGGAAAATAAAATATCCATCAGTATAGTGTATCTGTTTAAAGAAGATGTTTGAAAAATTGTTTTAAGGCAACTCACAATAAAAGTAGAACTTTTAACATAAGCCACTGTTAATTAGAAATTTAATATCATAACACTCAAAGAAATAAAAATGTTTTAACACTTCCTTTTTACCAACTTTATTTTTGAGATGAATATGATTGTATATTCTGAGCAGAGACCTTATATATCACATCGATTAATTTAATAAGTTATATTATCAACATCAGTGCTACTTTCTCTGTAAAAGGAATTAATAATAAAAGTTCTGACGTTAGTTGCAAAATAAAATAAAAACATAAGAAAGAAATAATAAATTATCTTTTCACTTATTCTGTTTTATTTTTGCCACAGCCTCCTGTGAATTTTAAAACATTGTGATTTGGTAAATTAGAGCAGGCATATGAATTTATAAGTAGTTTGGTTTTCAAGTTACACTCAAGGCAATGTCTAGAAAGTACACAACATCAATCATGAGAAACTGCAGGCAGGTAAAACGCGTTCTTGTGATTGGTCGCGCAAGGCAATATATTATTCTACCAGGGATGATATGGTTTGTTATCTGCAACAACATAGTTCGGCAGCAGTTCAATCTAATTTCGTTTCGTCCTGGCTCTAACGCTTGGAAATTCCTATGCCTGGTGATAATGTCCTCAGCACTGGTGCATTGAAGGTGAAACAACAACGAAGGCCAAAAACGACACACTAGAGCTCTCTCTTGCGCAAATACTACTTCCACTTCAGCTGAGTACTCTATAATTCAGAGTTGCCTAAATATAGTATATGACACAGGTGAAAAAGATTTTATTTTGCTCGCAGGATTGTTACACTCTCAAAGAAAAAACTCCAATGTTAACACTTTTATCATAAATAACTACTATGAGTAACACTGTAATTAATATTATTTACATACGTATGCTTGAAAGTACTGTTTACATTTTAGCCTCAAAACTGCCAAAACAAAAGCTCAATTTGTCTTCTTGAGATCTTCTGTAGAATCATCGCAAATCAAAATGAGAAAAAGGATATTGCACATTATCATAAGCAATTTACTACAGAAATATTCCTTTAAAATGTAACAGAGTGCACAATGAGTAGGATGAATAGTTTAACAGCAACAAACTTTGTAATTCATGCAGATTGTTTAGATTCATGCAGCCTAGAACTAGGATTATTACCTACAAACGTAATATTTCTTGTATAAGAATCAGCTGGAAGAAGGAAGCCGAGGGTACGCAAATCAGATCCCAATTCAGTTACATACTCAAAACAGCCTATCTTGAAGGTAAACACAGTTTTGCCGAAAATAGTTACTACCAAAGAGGCACAAAAATTAGGGCGTCCAGCAATGATTGACATATCACTGAAGTGTATGCAGACGTTTGAGCCTATTATAGACAAGCCTACACACACGGGCTCTTCTGTTGGCCTCAGAACTGTAAAAGAGTAAAAATATTACATTAGATACTTTTATTATAATATTACTGTAGGATGTACTCTTGGTTTAATATGAGAGATATTACTAAATTAACAGCTGGAGCTTCCATGGCTGCTAATTAAAAGAAATGAACTACAAGTAAAATAGTACATCTGAGAAATTTTCTACTCTGAAAACGTATTTTCTGAACTAAACTTAAGTAAAAAAAGGCTCTTTTTTCTTGTCTGTATTCAAACATGCATTTATTTTGAAAGAAATGAAGTCACATAAGTGTGTAGTAGAGCATCAAGCTCTACCAGACACCCGTCTTGTCCCATATGCAACAAAACTTTTTTTGACAGAATGTTCTTTAGGAACAGTGAAGCAGATTCTAAAAATATGCTAGGGTTAGCCTAGAGAACGTTACTGCGAAGATGAGAACATAATAGTCCCTCCACTACTTACCTTTCTCAATCTTCCGTTCTCCCAATCTTTACGAAGGAACAGAAAATAGTACAAGGCGTTGACATCTTATAAGTGTTCTTCCCCTTGCCACTATTAGAGAGATAAACTGTATATGGGACAAGGGTTTCCATTTCAAAGGCTACTCCCAGTAAATTATGCCCTAATATGGGAGCTATAATATTAATATTTCTAGAGTAAAGCTAAGATTAAAATGAATAAAATAGATTAATAATAATAATAATAATAATAATAATAATAATAATAATAATAATAATAATAATAATAATAATAATAATAATAATAATAATAATAATAATAATAATAATAATAATAATAATAATAATAATAATAATAATAATAATAATAATAATAATAATAATAATAATAATAATAATAATAATAATAATAATAATAATAATAATAATAATAATAATAATAATAATAATAATAATAATAATAATAATAATAATAATAATAATAATAATAATAATAATAATAATAATAATAATAATAATAATAATAATAATAATAATAATAATAATAATAATAATAATAATAATAATAATAATAATAATAATAATAATAATAATAATAATAATAATAATAATAATAATAATAATAATAATAATAATAATAATAATAATAATAATAATAATAATAATAATAATAATAATAATAATAATAATAATAATAATAATAATAATAATAATAATAATAATAATAATAATAATAATAATAATAATAATAATAATAATAATAATAATAATAATAATAATAATAATAATAATAATAATAATAATAATAATAATAATAATAATAATAATAATAATAATAATAATAATAATAATAATAATAATAATAATAATAATAATAATAATAATAATAATAATAATAATAATAATAATAATAATAATAATAATAATAATAATAATAATAATAATAATAATAATAATAATAATAATAATAATAATAATAATAATAATAATAATAATAATAATAATAATAATAATAATAATAATAATAATAATAATAATAATAATAATAATAATAATAATAATAATAATAATAATAATAATAATAATATCAACATTTTCAAAAGGGGAAACTATTTATAGACATAAAATATTACAATTTTGTAACTCTGAGCCTCTGTGTAGTGGTTGGCATGCTAGCTTGCAAATCCAGAGATCCCGGAATCTATTCTCTGGTGAAAACTAGGAATTCTCCCTTAGCTCGAAACATCCCCTTTCCTTCCTAGCATATCTTCATGTTTATTTTACAGTGGGAAACCAAGAAATTGTAACAAAATGTAGTTTTATAATTGTAATATTTTAAATCATTTTATTCGTAGTTTTATGGTGCCAAAATATAAATATATATGCTGTAGCTTACTAAGAGGTGCATTACGTTGATTCAAATTATACGAGGGCTGTTCGATAAAGAAGGATCACAATTCTTTTTGACAACGTACCTTTACTCATTTCAAAATAGTCTCCCCCGAATGCGATGCACTTCTCCCAGCACTTCTGCCAGTCTTCAAAGACATGCTGGAAACCATGTTTTGAGAGATCCTTCAAAATCGCCTCCGCAGCCTTCACCACTGCTTCTGATGATGTATAATGCCTCCCACCAAGGCGTTTCTTCAAGTTAGGGAATAGAAAAGAGTCACATGGGGCTAAATCCGGACTATAGGGAGGGTGAGGGATGTACTTCACGTTGATTTTTGCAAGATATTCAGCAACAACATTGGCAATATGCGGCCACGTATTATCGTGATTCAGCATCCAGCCTGCTTCGCGGAAATGTGGCACCTAATGAAAAGTTCAGTATTTCAGAAAGTGATCTTAAGGTAATTCGTCGATTCTCTCTCACAATGGCAGCAGCAGTGTTGATGTTTTCTTCCGTAAGAGCAGTAACTGGAGTACCGGGTCCACCTTCCTTTGAAATTGGTTGTCTCCTCTCTAAACATTTTAAACCACCTCCGAGCTGTGCTGTAGGGAAGAACAGACTCTCCATAGGCCCCCTAACACATTGTATAGACCTCAAATGAATATTTGTTGAGACGAAAGCAGAATTTCAAAGCTGCATTTTGTTCCTCGTGTGTTGCCTTCATTGCAGCGGTAGGCGATACCGAACATGTCTGAACTTGCCTGGTTCTCACAGGCGGGAACCAGGAGTACCAACAATGAAGCTACTACGGCGTGTTTGTTTCACATTAAGTTAACAGAATATAATAAGATTGAATATTAGTGCGAAAAATTATGACCGTAAAAAATTATGATCATTCTTTATTGAACAGCCCTCGTATTAAGTGGAAAGGGAATTATTAAATTAATTTCAACCACTTATAGGTATAATTTTTCGTACACTCTGCTACTTACATTTTTATGATCATTTTTACGAAGTATTTAATTTTTTGAGAACATAAAACGGACATGTTGGTAATATTGCAGAGATAGCAAACATATCCGGTCTACCACGATCGTATAAAATGTTTACAGAATGTGTACACAAATCAAGTTCAATTCCCCGTGGACACCTAGTGACTGTTCCAGAGTGAGCCAATAACAGCCCAATAGTTGTAGTTGCTATTTTGGCAAACATTACATCACCCTTTCATCATGTTTGTTTGGACTAAGGCAGTATGGAGAAGGTTTAGTGTTCAGGTAGCCTCAAAATGGGTACTTTATGAGAAATCATGGTACCCCATTTTTGTGTGGAATAAAACACGTAAACTTACTCTAAGTATATAATACAGAAAGTAAAAAGTAATACATGAGTCATTCAAAAATTAGTGGCAACACTGTCTGCATTTGACGTTATCAGCGGTAAATCATGTAAGCTGATAACAATGCAAAATAAGAGCATCAAATGTTTGTAAGCTGTGAGTTTGAAGACAATTTTATTTAATAAGATATTTAAAGTAAGTTAAATTGTAGGCTGTTATCTTTAGTGCTCTAATCCTTGTTTCACATAAGCTTGTCTCGTATCTCTTAACGGTCACGTGACCTAGTCCCCTCTCATTGGCTGCTGTTGTGGTACAGACTGTTGCGTGGTAAGAATTAGTTCGTTATTTAACATGGTGGCATATCTTTATATGTTGGAAGAGAATTGTCAAATTTATATTTTCGTAACTGTTTGAATTAAATATATTACGCAACAGAGTTGATTTATCTGAAATACATGTTCATTCTTAAACGAAGTAAAGAGGAGGTTCCTTTGCTTTCAACCCGCCTTTCAGATGACACGTGCTTTAGCGGTAGTGGTGACATATTTGATTATATGACTTTTATCACTGACCTTGTTTTGAACTGGATTAGTCATATATCACCATTCGAAGGTGTGCTGTGCTGAGTGCGAGAGCTAAATTATTTTATTGATCTTTTATTGCGCGTGTACTTATTATATGTATAATGGCAGAGTCTACCGCCATTTTTCGCTGAAGAATCGTAAGGGTAAACCTTTACAAACAGGCGAAAAAGGAATTGTGGTGCATGTGTTTAATACACTCACAGAGAAGAATCCGTCTTTGTCAGTGAGAGAAGTCGAACAGCTGTGCTCTGAACTTACAGGTGTGAGTGTTAGCTCCGTAGAAACATCGCGACTTGAAATTGAGACAACAGGAAAACTTAGCACTCCAGGCAAACGCAGGAATAATCAAAAGCGCGTGCTCGGAGAGTGCCAGAAGTTCGTGAAAAGTGTTGTGCGTCGTCATGTGCATAGTTTTTTTTCTTTAGAAACGAACTCCCTAACATAAATAACATTTCGTCTGCTGTAAATGAGAATGCAGATTTATCAAACTTTAGCAGATCTAGTCTGTATAGATTGCTTATACAGCTGGGGTTTGTGAATGAAAAAAGGGGGTAAGAAAAATGTGTCAAGAGACGGAGGCGATATTGCTGTGTGGCAAAGACGTTCTTTAAGGACAATCAGATTGTACTGGGATACAAGTATGGCGTGATACGACTTTTAAGACTGAAAGACAAGCATTTTTGCAAGGTATGTGTGCTGGTTTAAAAACTCCCAGTGGACAAGGTCGAAGGCCTTTCATTATAAAGTTGTTTCAGTTTCAACTTGCTCAGTTTCATTACAAAATTGTATTTTTGCATGCCTTCACATCCTTATTTGTATGATTTTATCTATCTTCCTGGCCATTTTTATGACGTTTACTGCAGGTTTAAATGTGACGGGAAGGCACCGCCTATGGCCCATGGCGCGAAAACATTATCCAATGAGGGTGAGGGGGCAGGTAGTTGCACGCGGAGTGATACATGTCAACGGGGCAAGGTTATATGAAACAGAGATTAAGTATGTTTAGTAAATACGAACAAAGATGCTTAATTAAAATTCAGGTTGTAAGAGGTATCAATGCTCGACAATGCCATACAGAATTATTGGATGTTGTTGTAGACAGACTTTACCATATCGTATCTTGGCTAGTTGGGCGAATGCATTTCGTAGAGGAAGGGAAGACGTTAATCAAAAACGTGGAGCTGGCAGACTGCAATCAGCAAGTGATGATGAGCATGTGAATGCTGTTAGAGCACTGGAAGAGCATCGTTTTTGGACTTGTATTGAACTAGCAACAGAAGTTGGGAGTTGTTCCTGGTACGATCTCTACATACTTAAGGAGTTAAAGATGAAAATCTGCACTTGATGTGTTCCACACAATCTTACAGAGGAAGCAATGTGGCAGAGGATGGAATCAGCGAGATTACAATTAGAATGCTATGAACGTGAAGGCGAACGTTTTCCTCGAGGTATCATAACATTAGATGAAACCTGGGTTCGATGCTACCAACCAAAATTAAAGAGGCAATCAAATGAGTGGCGACACATTGATTCACCACAGCCAAAAAGTATCGACAAGAACTGGATCCACTTAAAGTCATGTTCATTGTTGCTTATGATTTTGGCGGTGTTCCTATCACTCATTGAGTTCCTCAAGGAAATCGTGTAAATGGTGCATATCAGTCACTTTATGCAGCTGTGCGTCGTAGACGTCCAAATCTCCTGTATTCTCACCCAATTGGTTGCATGATGGTGCTCATTTTCACACGTCTGCCCCTCCAGTTAATTTGCTTGGCAGATGGAACTGGGACATTCTGGAGCATCCTCCATACTCCCCAGATATGAACCCATGTATTTTCGACCTTTCTCCGACCACTTAGAGGAGTTTGCTTTAGAACCAGACAGGAAATTATAGCAGCAGTAGAGTAGTCTCTTATTGTTAATAACAGTCTGGCCTCAGCGCCTGAACAGTGCGGACGTGCTGTGTGACGTGTGTTGTTTACATTTCGGGTCGCGGCGACGTACGTACTGAGTGCCAGAGCGGCATTCACCGATAGCACAATTGTGCCCACACCTTCCCGTGTTTATTTCTAGTCAAAGTTCACTAATTGTGGAAAATGGAAATGTATGAAAGGAAAAATACCATCAGGGTAAAATTCACGCTAAATGCGACGAAGCCCACAGCTTATGAGGTGCATGATTTCATAGCAGATAAGTTACGGTTAAATGCGGAACAAGTGGATACCATTCAGTTAATCGCCAGTGAACGCGCAATTTACATAAAACTGATATCGGCTTTGTTAATGGAGAAAATTTTAAACACTTTTCCGGAGGAAACAACGTTCACATATATGAATGGGGAAGTTACTAAAGTAAAAATCGAACATGTTACCGGGAATGCAATCAATGTGCGTGTGTTTGATGTACCACCAGAGCTCCCAAATGAAGTGCTAAAAGCAGCACTGAAAAATTACGGTACGGTGTATGACATTCGAAAAGAGCAATGGGGTCGTCAGTACCGTGTGCCGGTGTACAACGGGATAAGAGCTGTAAAGATGCAGCTGAAGACAAATGTGCCCAGTTATATCGTGATCGGCAGCTACCGTTTATGGGTGTCATATGCTGGCCAACCCCGATCGTGTTATATCTGCCATAGTACAGAACATTTAAAGGAGATATGTCCACACCGATCGACACAGTTGCGACCGGCCGAGGCGGTACCGAGGAACGACACGGCAACCACATCTGTGGCACGGAGCGTGCAGAAGGAGGAAGACCAACCCATGGCTGACAATCCACTGCCGGCACTGGCGGGTGAACAACAACAAGAGGAGCCGACACCAGAGGAGCTGATCACAGTGGAGAAAAAGGATTATGCCACCGTGCTTCGCGATAGTCCTGGGAAAAGAGGCATTCAGCACACCACGAAGGGGAAGGAGCAGACCGGAAGTGCCTCACTGATGTCTGAGACAGCTACAGAGGAGGAGACACCTTCCAATGAAAAGAAACGAGTCAAGAGGGCAAAGTCACGGAAAGCTAATAAGGCAGAAACGTCTTGGAGCAGCCAGATGGAACAGGAGCAGGAACTGGCTGCGTGTGTGTCTGCAGAACAGCCTGGAAGACAGATGTTACCACCAGAGCCCGCAACCACGACGGCAACAAACCAGCCAACAATAGCTGCTGCACATTTGGACAGCAGCGTCAGGGAGGAGCGAGACAACCAGCTTTCCTACAAGGTTTGCCGTACAGGTGAGGACAAGGGAAAGAGGAACTCGGAAGAGGGTGGAACGTCAGAGCCTGTGCAAAGGACCGGGTACCAGGCGGCGGGTGAAGGTGCTGTCGTCAATCCGCAGAAGGTTACAACGGACGGGGCTTCAACTGCGCGACGTTCTGTGCGTGACCCTCGGCTCCAGTTTCGTGAAATGCAACAGAGTTACAAAGATAGTGGTCCGTTGACTGCCGATGAGGGCACAATGGCGAACGGGGGAAAGCAACACACTCAGTTGGTGGGGAAAGATGCAGAATCGGGTTCACCGCATCTCACGGTGCAGGACTGGACACGGCAGGAGACGGCGTCTGATCTCCAAGTAAGGGAAGAGTCACAGCTGCAGACTACTCAGGAGTAGGCACTCAGCCAGCAACATACACCCAGCAGTGACAACTACCCTCATTAGGATGATATATTTAAGAACAATAGCCACCATAAATGTGAATGGCTGCAGGAATATAGTGACCCAGAAACTGCTCAATACTTTTCTGCTGGTGAATAACATTGACATCTGTTTTCTACAGGAAGTGAACACATTCAATTTGGATACGCTTTACTCTTATGATTATAAGGTGAATCTCGGCGTAGAAGGAAGGGGCACTGCCATTGTATACCGGAAAGGACTTCATCTACAGAATTTTCAGATGGACCCATCTGGCCGGATCATCTCAGCGACATTGGACGACACAGTGTTAATAAATATTTACGCTCCGTCCGGAACGCAAAATAGACAAGAACGAGAGCAGTTCTTTCAGAACGCTTTAACTACACATTTGTTGTATGGTAAGGAATATTTATTAGCAGGTGACTTTAATTCCACTCTCTGTGCCAAGGACCAAAAAGGGGCGCCCAATTTTAGCATCATGCTCCAGAATTTGGTGTCGCAACTACAACTGCAGGATGCATGGGAACTAAAGCATGGAAATGAGGTGGAATTCACGTTTATTAGGAGCACCTCAGCCTCGCGGATAGATAGGGTTTATATCTCGCCAGGGATAGTTACTTATGTACACCGAATTTGCGTTCTACCTGTGGCGTTCAGTGATCATCACGCAGTGATCTGCCAAATACAAATTGCGGCCATTTGTGCTGAAGTTGCCGGACGGGGATACTGGAAGCTCAATAATTCCATTTTGGAGGATGCCGACGTTATGGAGAAGTTTCAGACGAAATGGCAACGGCTACAATTCTCCTTTTGCAATGCATCTAGGAAGAGTGACTGGTGGACTGTAACGGCAAAACCGGCTATTCGTTCATTTTTTAAACAGATAGGAATTCTGAAGGCAACGACAAGAAAGGAGCGTTTACATTTCTACAATGAAGTCCTATGGGACTTGTATACGAAGCAACGGGAAGGTTACGATGTAAATGTCAAGATCAAGCAGGTGAAAGAAACTATCAAAATGCAACAACTGCAGCATCTGGATGGATATAAAATCAGAGCAAAGGTTCAACACCCACATGAGGAAGAACGGAATTCCTTTTACTATTTTGCAAAGGAACGAAAGAAGGGGCGTACCCGATGCCCACGTACACTTCAAGATGTGAACACTGGAAACACATTTACAGGGACCAGGTCTATCCTTCACCTTATAGCAGAACACTTTCAGACTTTATTTCACAAGGGATCAGATGAAGGTACCCCACCGCGGTATGAGGCGCGGCCGCTGTTTACAACTGGGGTTACCCAGGAAACAGCCGACTTACTCACCCGAACCATTACAGAACAAGAAGTATTAGAAGTCATACAAAAAACCAGTAAACATACGTCTCCAGGTCCTGATGGCCTTTCCTATGAATTTTATAGGACCTGTTGGCCCATTATAAAACGTGAAGTGATGGCAGTTTTGGTGGAGTTGTGGGAAACAGCGCAGTTTCCTGAAACGTTTGCAGATGGAATTATCACATTGTTGCCAAAGACAGCACAGCTTACTACTATGAAGGATTTTCGCCCAATAACATTGTTGAATGCTGACTATAAGATATTTACCAAAGTCATAGCAAACAGGTTGAAAGAAGCGTATACAGAAATATTACACTGCAACCAAGCGGCGATCTCGAAGCGCAATATTATTGTTACGCTGGGAGAATTGCGCGATGTCCTCATACATTTGCAAAGGGAACAGCAAGTGGCGGCCTTGATAAGCTTGGAT
Source organism: Mantis religiosa (assembly GCA_030765055.1). Lineage (NCBI taxonomy): Eukaryota > Metazoa > Arthropoda > Insecta > Mantodea > Mantidae > Mantis > Mantis religiosa. The sequence goes on along the minus strand of CM060951.1, from coordinate 48,498,644 downwards.
TTCCAACAAGCATTTGATAAAGTGCAACATGCGTATTTATGGCAATGTTTAAAGGCGGCGAAATTTCCAATGCACGTGATTAAAATTATACAAGGCCTTTATGGTACAGCAAAATCCCGGGTGTTATGGAATGGCTGGCTTTCCATTCCAGTACGAATAGGCCGGTCAGTGCGTCAAGGTTGCCCGTTATCAATGGGGCTTTTTTCTATAGCGTTAAACCCCCTACTTCAAAGACTGCAAGATACGCTACATGGGGTTACTGTGTACAATGAACGCTTTAAAGTCATTGCTTATGCGGATGATGTCACAATTGTAGCGACAAACAATCACGATATGGCAGCCCTACGGAATGGATTGGAGATCTATACAAGGATGTCCGGTGCAACGTTAAACGTACACAAATCTGAGATATTACTGCTTGGACAGTGGTTGGAACCAGTACAAACACTGGGAATGAAATGTACTACCACCACCAGGATACTTGGTATCGCTTTTATGGGAGATATGGAAGCCACTATAGTTTACAACTGGAGAGAGAAAATCAACCACTTGCGATACTCTTTATTGTTGGAGAGGGCTCGGAACCTGAATTTGATGCAGCGAATTTGGTACATACATATCTATGGTCTCAGTCAAATTTGGTACTTAGCGCAGATACTGCCAATTCCGAAACGTGAAGCACAGAGACTTGAGCAACTGCTTGGCTATTTCTTATGGACTGGGAAAGCCTACAGGGTGAGCAGAGAACAGTTACGATTGCCGCAATCCAAAGGTGGATGTGGACTGGTGGACATCGCCAAGAAATGCATGGCCTTATTAGGCAAAACTGCTGTCAGATCACTGGGTGGTAATGGTTCATCGATAGATAGGAGTTTCTGGCAGGATCAGATACAGCACGCTCAGAGGATATATCCGGGATTCAAACCCATTGTTAACCATCTGAGAAATCTGCTGGACACCAGTGCTGACCTCACAGTTTTTGAATCAACGAGAAAACAGTATCAGCTGCTCAATACATCGCAGGGTACACCCAGGATTGAACAGAAAGAGAATAGAGAATGGAAACTTATATGGAAGAATCTCTTTAATAAAGTTGTTCCTACTGATTGGCAAGAGACAGCATATGAAGTATTAAACCAGACCATACCAACAGCGGAGAAATTATGGCGACATGGCCGTACAACATGTAACAGATGCCAAATTTGTTCACAAATAGACACCTTGGAACATAGGATTGCCTCTTGCAAACAGGTGAATAATATCTGGATGGTGCTCAGAGACTTTATTGGAAAATGGTGTCCGCCGGAGTTTCCACCATGTCTTCGAAGGCTTCAGAGACTGGAATTCAGTTTTAAAGACACGGCGCTCTACAGGTGTGCGATCTGGTTGGTAATGGGAACGTTACACTGGATAATGCAGAAAAATCCTGGAAATGTGGCATTACAGAGGGAATGGTTTGAATTCCTGCGAAGGGAACGTTGGAAGCTAATCACAGCGGGGCTCAGTGATTCTATGGAGCCTTATATCATCCGATTTGAGCTCCATTACACTGGTTCCGAAGTCAACTTCCATCCCAACATCTAGACTGGCTGCTTTCATGGAGCGCAGACAACCTTTAGCAAGATCAATTTGCTCGCCACAAGTTTCTCAGAACAGTGTTTCCTTCAGATAGTTAGGCAATCCTTTGCAAGGACTATCCGCTCAGATGGACGCAAATGTAAGAAAAAATAGACTGGCTATAGAAGCTCAATACTGTAGCCTCAAATACTTCAAACAAAATTTGAAAAATTGGTACCTCCTTAATCCATTTTATCATATTTCTGAGTGTTTTAATTGTAAGCTTAACACTGTACTTTTAACTGTATTAGCTTGACTTAGGTTGCAAACAACAGTTGATTGTAGTTTCTATGACTTGAAAGAAAATATGTAAAAAAAAAAAAAAAATATTAAAAAAAAATTAAAAAAAAAAGAAAAAAAAAGTGAATGTTTACTACTTTACAATTAAACCACTGTTCTATTTTGGGATTATGGCTATAGGAGAACTATGTATTATACATCTCTCCATGTAAGCAGAGTTGTAGAAGAGGAGCGCTGCCATGGAAACAGTTCTGTAGTTTACGAAAGCGAAAAATGTCTTTTTGAAGCTATAAGGCAAGATGTGTGCAGCGACTTGGGAAGAATTTATTCGTATCTCGTTGAAGAGTAAAAGTCCTTTGTGCTATTAAGTGTTCTGAACACGTGACCAGTAGCAGGTGTAGAGGAAGTATCACAAACGTAGGGGAAAAGCCCGCGTCACGCGGTGAGAGAAGATTAAAATGTCATTGGAAAACAAAAAAAAAAAAAAAAAAAAAAAAAAAGAAGAAGAAAAAAAAAAGAAAAAAAAATAATAACAAAACGCTGTGAATGGCATCCATCGCTCTCTGATGTGTGGAAGTGGGTTATTCATGTTGAAGGAGATTATTTCTTAGCACCGCAATAATGTGACTTCTCCAAGAATGTTTTATTTGTTGTTAATCCAAATGTTGCCACCAATTATTGAATGACTAAGTATTATTCCACTTAATTTTCTAAGAAGAGTATATTGGACTGCACTTAATACAGTTAGTGCATGTTATATGGTAAGATACTTTTTCTAACATTCTTGGAATCTATTCTATAATTATGTATATCTATTTAAACATTACTTACAAGGAAATCCAGTAGAAATTAATGGAAGTTTATTCCATTTCACGGATAATCTCATACTCTTATCAGCGGCATTGTAGGATAACTCAACACAAACTGCAAAACAATAAAAATTTAGTTTGTTACTGTATTTAAAACATGAAGATGAAAAGAGAAAAGTCAGAGAAGAAACAGGAAAATTTAGCATTCAATTGCTTTCAAATAATGAAGGCTAAACATTCCTACTTAAATGTAGAACGAGAGATGTGCTTAGTAATGTGTTCTTACTTCTTCATCTTTCTGATAAGCATTCTATTCATTCATTGTAGGTTACAGATTCTGTAATTAATAATTGCCTCCTCCATATATGAAATTTAAGATATTGAAGTCATAAAAATTAAATAATGCTAGAAGGAATATATCCAACTTCATCTTCCTTTCACTCTTCGTGACTTCAATCAGAAAAAAATCTGATAATTGCAGTCACATGATCTTCTCTAGTCACTCATATAAAATATTCTTAAAACATGTATTCTTCTAAGTTATTTAATTTAATCAGAACAGAATTTTGTGGACTATTCTTATTTTGTATTTTGTAACGGTTCCCCTTGGTCATAAACATAAAGTCGCTTAATATATGTTATATCAAAATAATATTAGGTTAGTATAGATATTCTATATTGATTATTTTGTATGGAAAGGAAATACACAGCTATTACAGAAAAACACATTATAATAGATAGGGGATATATGTAAAATAAGAAGTGTATGATGGACTAGAAATGTAGATGAACGGAGAAACAGAAATATGAGGTCCCTCAAGGTTGAGAACACAGGTCGGTCGGCCTTCTTCATAACAAAGATCACTTCTAGGAACAATGCCTGCGAACCATGTGGAGGGTCGGTCTGCCGCCCTGTCCTCTGTTTCACGTCAATACGTACGTGATCGATACAATAGAGTCGTACATTATCCGAATTCCTAAACTTTCACAGCGGACGTGCTTTGGAATTAAGTAAGTGGACGCTATGGGAAACTTATTATAAACGTTCGGAACCCGAAATTGAAACCAACCAATTACAGTTTAGAACTTACACAAGTGATTCACACAAAAATTCAAGATGTAACGATAGAGGGGGAAATCCAGTAGATAGTGGATCCGTGGTTTGGATAGCTGAGACACTCTCGGTCGGGGCGTAGTGAAACCTCATCGTACATACCAGTGCGGTAGGAATGCACTGAATACACAACACGTATAAAGAACTCCATCGTTACCTCCAAACATAACACACGAGTCTGCAAACAGCGACTTTCCAGGTGGCCAGTGAGGAGCCTGATTACAGTAGTGAATAAATCGATCTTGGAACAGCAGAGGTGTTTTCTTCGCTAATCACACCACATTCATTCAGGACGTATCCCACACCCTGGAACAAAGCAGAGAGTCCATGCAGAGCGAACCCCGAGGAAAACCCCGACCTGTCCAGTAAACCTCCCCCATCCGTAACCCTCACCGTTAAGTTATCTTAACTCACTCGGAAAGTTCTCTTGTATTAGCCGCTAAAACTTTCTAACTCACGTAGTCATTGGGCACAGTTTTGCAACAAATTTACCACATTCCAGCATGACACTCGAATGACTGACACAATCAACAAGTAAATGATCTGATCTAAATTTCACGTCTTTTCCGATAAGTGCCACCTATATTTCACTACCCTTATCAACGTTCATCCAGGTATATAAAACCCCTCCATGTAGTTTACATTAGAAAAAAAGTTATCGCCTAGCTAGATTCATATAACTTTCACTCTCTTTCTACTCCTAAGACTTTACATCTAGTGATTTTGCAAGCGTACGGAACCCAGTATAACTTCATTCCCGGGACCTGTAAGCCCACATGTTCACTACCTGGCGTCTACTAAAGAATTTTCTCAGCTTAAATAACTGATAACCTAGTTCTCTGGACAAAGCTTTGAATTCAATATTGTTATATTATATATCGATTTAACATGTGTACATGATTTGTTGCAATTATTTCTATACCTTACCATCGTTTCTTTAATTATTTGTAGCTTCCTAATTAGCAAAGGCAAGAAGAGAAGAAATTGGATTTGCATTTAAGAAGCTTCTCTGGGCAGAATAGTATGATTGTTGACTTTTCATAAAATACAAAATATTCTGTGTACTACAGCAATGGTAATCAGAAACTTGAATTTCTAGGTTATACTCTCTTCCAACTTATTCTCTTAGGTACCACTGCGTTGGGAATTGTATCACCTGAAGCATTAGAGATTGGCGATAATTGTGCATAGGTTTACTTACGATTGTTGTCTACTTGGAGTAGATACAACTTAATGTTAAAGCAGCAGTCACATCTATTGTCTTCACAGAAGCAAAATGGATTAGAAGTTCGAGGACAGAAAATGTTGATTCCATCGTGTTGTAAAGTCGTGCTGCACAACTCTTGGTCGAAGCCAATTTTGGTCATCTGGTTAGCTTCGAACAAATTAGCTGCAACAGATAATGCATAAAATGGATGAATGTAAATTACATCCATATTGTTTAATAAAAATGACACTGATTATGAACAATGTTTTCACAAAGTTATAGCTTCTACTTCTCTATTTCAACCATCTATTTACAAGAAAGTTATATTTTCCCATGTTTGTTTTTGGATAACATTATTTTATAAGATCATATAATAATAATCAACTTTGGACATCACAATTTTCAGCCAAAATTATTGAGTACACTATTTTTGTATATAAAATTTGAATAGCTTGACATCAATATTTTAATATAATATTTTATATTTTAATATTTTCATACGTCTTAAGGAAATTGAAAAACTCTAATCCAACGTCCATCATTTGGTACGTAGGCCACCATGACCTATTGTTCCTATGACCCCAAGTGGGAGCATCCCCCGGAGGAAGGATGAGGCGAAGGAGATAGAGGGCGGCCGACCCAAGGAGCCACGACAGTACAGAGGGCAGGATCCCTATAGCTTTACTTGGATAGAGACCTCCCCCGACAGGCCAGGAGAATGAACTCGCTCCCATACAGCGGGACGGCAATGAGCCCAGCAGCCGAGCCCTAATGATCCCAGGCAGGCAATCCGAGCCCCGAAGGTCCCTAGCTGGTGGTCCCGAAATGGTCCCAGCAGAGGAGCTGAGGCCGGCAACCGACCTACCGGAGGAGGAAGTAGTTTTCCTCAGAGTATATCATCCTGCCATGCACCGCCGAGACACCCGTCGATACTTCTACCCTGAAAGAGACCACCAGATGAGAGATAATATGAAATGGAGGTACAGGAAATTGGGGGGATTTAATTAACCTAACCAGCATTTGCCTAGCGACCCGGGAAAACCCCCGAAAAACCCTTGGATCAGGTAGATTGGCCACGGGAATCGAAACCGGGCCTCCCGAATGCGGGCCACAGACGAAACCGCCTGAGCTATCCCGCTCGGTTCTGTAAGATGTTACCTGTTTCTTATTTCGTACTTTAACTTATAGTCCTTCTCGCGCCTTTGACTTGAGGAAAACGTTTCAGGTTCAGTGTTTCAATAAACTATGTTATGATCAGTTATTTTTATTCATTTGAAGCCACAGAGAGAGAGAGAGAGAGAGAGAGAGAGAGAGAGAGAGAGAGAGAGAGAGAGAGAGAGAGAGAGAGAGAGAGAGAGAGAGAGAGAGAGCGAGGGGGGGTAGAGAGCAATCTCAGTCTCTGGAACAGTCTCAAGAAGACTGGAATACGAATAAATGCTTTGACAAATGGTTCAGACGATCCAAAAGTGTATTGATCATAAAGGAGAATATTTTGAAAAACAATAAGTCAGTTTTCAGTCAGAAATTACTTTGCTTTAATCATTAGGCTCACAATATAAATAGTGGCCCTCGTATACACACAAGCTTGCGCTTCAAAATGCGAAACGATGGCAATAGTTCCAAATGAAAGAAGATTTACGCGACTCAGCCAGCATCCGAATCTGGGTTTCTCTGGTTTGTAAAGCTGACCTACCACTCAAGATATTTACATCAGTTGCAAGCAATAGTATAATGAACGGTTTGTTACGCTTTTTGGGTTGATGGATGATAAATTAATTTCTGTTTCAGAGATGTTACATTTGACATAACATCCTTTTTATTCTTAATTTCAAAGGACCTTGTTATTTTTCAGTCCAATTGGCTGTGCTGATGCTAAGCCATGAAATGATAGAATTTTATATAAATATGAAACCTGACACTTTTTCGTTCCGAGTCTTTTGAAAGGAGTTTACAACTTGAGATGCGGGGAAACTAGCCTGCATTTTAAAAACGGTAAATTGGCCATTTTGAGAGATGCATAAATTTAGTAATATTCACGAGCAGAATACACATACAGGTAAAAAATCTGGTATGTTGCATTGAAGTGGTAATTTCTCATTAAATTCCTCTTACTGAAGACGAACTACTTTAAATTAACTGGAATAAACATTTGTAAAATACTTTTCATGCAATTTCTCTATAGATACAATGTAAATAGGATAACAAAGCAGACTTAGAGGTATCAAATTCCTTTAGAACTAGTCAGCATGTGACGGCTTTGAAATTCCAATCTCTTTGCATGACCAAGAGAAATAAAAAACTGATAATTTACATTCACTGTTTTATTAATAATTCTTAAAAAACTATTCTTAAAAATACGTTTCCTTACATTTCATGTCAATCAGGATAAATATTTGTACAAATGCTTGTAACTACTACTCATTTCCTTGAAGACAATAGAAGTAGGAGAATATATTAGGTTTATAATTGCATTTCATTTGGGAAAAACTTATGTATTTGAAAATTCAAACCAATAACAAGAATTATTTCGGATAAGATTAAATAAAAATTGTATTTGACGTAAACTGCGTGCATTAACAAGATCCAAATGTTTGTGTCATAAGATTTTGTCCCTTTACCAGTTTACCAGTTATGCAAAATTCATGCAGAATAAAAAGCATTTCAGAGGCTATATAAGAAAATTCAAGGTACACATTTAATTTGTAAAGAAAATGTTTTAAATTGGTAATTTAATCAAATTAATTAGAACTATTTTTGAAAAATGATCAAGATTTTTTAAACTGCTGCAAACTATCAGGCTTACAGACAGTTTAAGCAGAGATTTTGTTGAAAATCTTGTCTGGTATCACTGCAAGACACTGATTAAGTCAATTAATATGTTTTTACGTTCAAATGTTACACCTAATAGTTTTTGTAATATTTTTTTCTGAGAAGGTTAATACTGATTCATATAAATATTCTCCTATGCATTAAATGCAGTCATTATACAATAAATTACATCACCTAAACATTGGTATATTTAGTATTAAAATTAGAAACTTTGCTTTATCCTGTGAATATTTATTACCAATAGCAGAATGATTGACTTACCGTACATGTGAAACAATGTTACCAACTATAACAATATAACAATATAACTATAACTATAGTTTGTGTTTGTTTTTGTTTTGTTATGTGTTTTTAAATTAATTTTGTGTTGTTTTTAATACAATTTGTTCATATTGTAACTTTATAGTGAACATTTTAATTGGGGAAACCTGTAATGGTTCATTAAATAAGTAAATAAATTAAATTAAATAAATAAATAGTACATTTAAATACCAGATTCAGGTGTTCGCAGACACCTGCAGGCCTTTTTCTACAAATAACCCAAAGCATTAATTCCATTAAAATTTCGATATTAAATTTTTGTGTGGAAAACAATATTTCATCTGCTTACTGCAGTTAAGCAGTAGAGAAAGCAAAAGGCTACTGTGTGCTAACGTTCAGTTACATACTTTGATCTGTAGGTTCTACTTCTTCATCGTCCAGTATTTCTATCATCAATTCCTTCGGTTGTTGTGCTGCAGCATACAGCAACAGAGTTAATCCCAAAATGAGCCCACGCTCCATGCCTTCCTGTATTTAATCAAGAGAATACATATGATTATTATTTATTACAGATACCTCTTTCTACTCCAATTCATCGAGAATTAAGCATGAGAATATGTTTTGGGTTTCCCTAACTTCTCATTCTCTCCCTTTACTAAAATTTTCATCATCTCATTTCCCTTGACTCAAGTTCTCGTTTCACAAATATCATGTTTTAAAATGTGATATCCTAATTAATCTGATACTAACAACCCTTTTTGAAATAACTTGTGTTTTGAGAAATTCATTTTTAAGAAACTTAAAACTATTTTGGTTTCAATTAATAATTGTAATTAAGGGTATATTAAATACCTTTCTATCAGGTTGAAACTGATTATAATTTATTTTCTTCTTGCTTAGTTCAATTAATTAGTGTAAATAAGTGTAAACAGTCTTAAAATTTTAAAGGAACAAGAATCGTTTCGCACCACCGAAGGCAAACATCAATAAATTTATTACAAACTTCGCTCAGTTGTACTGCATATTCGGTACTTTATATATCTGAATAAATCAATGGTTCTTCAGAAAATGAATTTTTAATTTTAACTCAAAGTTTAACAATCCACTGCTTTTACACTTCAAAGTTTTAGGTAATGTAACAACTAATTTGTTTTCAGACAAAATGCCTATACTTAAATATACTAGCAGAAAAAGTGCAACACCATCAACGAGTTAAGTTAAAGGTAAGTAAACATAACATCATATGAAAAGAAATATGATAACTTCATTCACCAATAATTTCTCAATGTCCAGATTCTATGGCCATATATCAATGAACACAATCCTGAAGGGTGCTGCATTTTTTCACCAATATACATTCTAGTTAGAAGTGGCAATTTATAAGGTACATGTTTATTGTTACACAGATTAACTGAATGACTTTTTGATTTAAGTACAAAACAGATGACATTTGCTTGCAGTATTAATTCTCATCTATTTATGAAACAAATGAAGACTAAATGAACGAGGTTTTCTGTTTATTTTATATCAAAGATTATGAGGAACAAATGAATATTATTAAGAGTTTGTCATTATCCCAGTTAGTTGAGAAAACGACATTTAAATAGAAGCATTTCATGGAAATACGTTATATCAGGAAACCCAATGGTGGGTATTCATGAGGTCTTAAACCCTTCCATTATTAGAAATCCATGAACAAAGCTAAGTTTAAGCTCATCCGAATCTAAAAGATCAGATTATGATAAACGGAAGGGAAACTATTACTTGATTGCTAAAATTCGGAAAGTATAACCTCAGAAACTACAAAAATAACTTGCCAAGTATGTTATGAACTTTTTTGGAGGGGAGGCAGGAAAAACAACAAAGCATTTTAGATAATACTGTCTACTTGTAATCTAGATGTCCTGTATGGGGTTTCTATTATATAATAGTTGTGATCTATTCCGTACAAAAACCAAATGGCTAGCACGCAAATAATTTTAATTGGGAAATCGAGCGTTTATATATTAGGGTTTCATCCGCTTCTTGAGAGGAGAGGCCCAATAGTTTGGGTGTAAATTTCCCTTACATCCTGTACGAAACATCAATTATAGCTACCACATAGAGAATTTATGTTAATAAAATAAGATCAACCTGACGTTCTCACCATTTCCGATATTTGATGAGTTTGGTTGTTTTGAGTTCCAGCTTCATGAGTGAACGTTTATATATGATATAAATAATACCATAACATCAACCAAATTGAAAATCAGTAATTAACGAAACTGCAGTGGAATGTGCAGTATGGATTTACATGAGTCTATTGAACTGTAAATTCTTACTGCAGAAGAATCTTCAGTGTCAATGTTTGCTTGTGAGAGTACCAGACGATAATCATTAAGATAAGGAGATCAGCTCAATTACAGAAGGTAATAAGAACAAAACAACAAATACATCTATCATTGCTATTTTTCCTACCTTATGATTAGTTTAGTTTACCTCCGGGAAAGAAGAATAATACTGTCCAGAAACTATTATGAAAAGAGATGTCTTATAGCGAAGACTTTATCTTACACCGAAGTAATGGAAAACGTCATTAGTAGTAAAAGGTCGCTGACCTGTAAAATAGCATTTTTATCCTTAGCTCTACTCTTGAAACTTCCATTTGACGAGACGCTTGTGTATCTGCTATCAAAAGAATAAAAATAAAAATCACAGAGTTCCCAGTTCACCTGGACCGTAGCTTTGCTCCCTTAGTTCCTTATAATCCCAGCATCTTCCATAACAATGATGGTTTCTTAGTTGAGATTTCTTTGATAATTCATGGCACATCACAAAGAGGGCTGTTCGGTAAAGAATGATCATAACTTTTTTCTACAATATACCTTTATTCATCCTCGTAGTTTTGATGGGCCCTATCAAAAAAGCTCCCATGGATGCGATGCACTTGACCCGCGTTTCAGTCAGTCTGCAAAGACATGTTAGAAAGCATTTTTGAGAGGTCCTTCAAAATCGCCTCCGCAGTCTTTATTACTGCTCCTACAACGGTGTTTCTTCACATTAAAGAATAGGAAAAAGTCACATGGGGATAAATCCGGACTATAGGGACACACTTCAGGTTGATTTTTGCAAATTATTCAGGAACAACATTGGCAATATGCGGCCTTACATTATCGTGGTGCAGATCCAGTATGTTTTATGGAAATATTTTTCAGTATTTCAGAAAATGTTTGTAAGGTTATTTGCCGATCTTCTCTCACAGTGACAGCAGCGGTGTTGATATTTTCTTCCGTAAAAGTAGTAACTGGAGCACTAGGTCCCCCTTCCCTTGAAATTGATTGTCTGCGCTCTATGCACAACTTAAACTACCTTCAGGATGTGCTATAGGGAAGAGCATACTCTCTACCGGCCTTCTGTAACACTGTATAGGACATAGGTGAAGATTTATTGTGACGAAGGCTTAATTTCAAAGCCGCATATTGTTCCTCGCGCGTCAACTCAATTATTTCGGTAGGCGATAATGAACATGTCTCTATTTGCTCACCTCTCATAGCCGGAAACCAGTATTTATTTATTATTTACGGAGTATTTATTACACATTAGGCTAACAGAATATCACAAAATTAAATTCTAGTGCGAAAAATTATGACCGTAAAAATTATGATAATTCTTTATTGAACAGCCCTGTATTATTCTATCGATCGTTTTTGCTAATTCTTTTTCCAACACGTTCAAAGTAGGTACAGAAGCTATTGCATTCCAACCGAAAATTCGATGTCGATATTTCACTGGAAATGTAGTTTTGAGGCCATTGATTCCAAAAAATGTAATTTCAGAAGAAGGACCGTATGTGTGACTTTGAGAGAGAGGTAGGAAGAGAGAGAGAGAAGTGAACAGTTCCAACTAAGCTTGGTGTTTCAGTTCAATATCTTCCAAAAATGCGCACGAATATTTTCAAGAAAATGCCCCCATCCCAAACTACTCCATCATTACTTCTTAATTTCCCAAAAATAAACCAACGTTTTGCTTAAAATACCACGTGTTAAGTTATATTCGCAGCCAATAAGATTTAAATCTTAGCTTTCCAGAAATAGTATATGAATTTCTGTTTATTAGAAGGAATTTTGTAAAACTGTGTATAATTGGAACACTAAGAGACACAAAAAGTACCACACAAAAATGTACATATTATTAAAATACACAAGTTAATTTAAATGGCCTTTTTGTGGCATTGATAATTTTGAGATATCCGTAATCTTAAAAGCACGGTTGCCATTCACTTCCCTCTTAAGATGTCTTGAAAAGAGAAGGGAATTTTAAGATTATAGCATGCCACATTTGAACACCTGACTGTTGACTCAATTTCCTCTGTCTCACTTGCATCTACAGCAAAATGTATAATAAAATACGAGTATATCTACATATCTTCATCTCGATCGAAAGTAAAGTAAAAAAATGCATTCCATAAGAATAGACAGCAGAAGCTTACATAAATAACTGACAACGGCCACAAAAATGAAATAAATAAGAAATATTAATTTCTGCAGGTTATGTCCATTTTTAAGTATATTATACAGAATGTATCAGTTTAACAGTGTCACGTAAACAGTCCAAATCATTCAAAGAGTTATCCCTAATATAAATATTTTATCCATATTAGTAATTTAAGTATGCAAATCTTTTTTCGAGAAACAGACTATGCAATTTGATATATATATATTTGTGAATAAAAGACTCACATTCAAAAAATTAATTTAGTATAGAAATATTATTCAATACTCGTAGCAGATGTTATTTAGAAAGTTATCAGTAACTTACAATATTTTGAAAATTTGGTTTTAAATTAGCTTCTAGACAGTATTAGTCCACATTTTTGTGATAGTGAAAATGAGTGGTAATCAAAGCAAAGGCAGAGATGATGTCATCAAACTTTCAAGCGTATATGAGCATAGTATAGTTACCTTGTCGGGAAGATGGCCTGCGTTCGGTCCCAGAGGACCGCGTGTGGGATTCGTGATGATCAAAGCGACGTCTCGAAAGGAGTTCGACTTTGGTTTTCCGCCATTCGTTCCACCAACTACTTCATCATTACCTTTCCTTTGATCCATTTTACCTTAATCTTATATCATCTACTTCCTGTCATACCAGGCATCGAGTTGATCACTGATCCTAGCAACTCTCTCACTCATCCAGAATTCGTTTATTCCTCGACAGGCGTCTGACTCCAGGCACCAAACTGTAAATCCTGGGGCGAGTAAGTCCATGCGAGGAGGATCAAAAAGAATACGGACACGATTTATTCAAATGCACACAACCTTTTTATTTGTGTCTATTTTCAGCGGTGTACTAAATAATATTTCGGCATATAATTTTGAATGGAAGACAAAGATTTTCTGTATTGTGTAATCAAGGTTGCATGTAAGATGTGGTTGAAAAAAGACTAATGCCCATTTTCACCAACAGATGTTAAAATCGACGTTAACAAAAGTAACGTAACAATTCTAACTGTTCTAACAAAGCTGTTAAATTTCTTGCATTTCACCAACCTGTTTTCTGAACATGTTAACAAACACGCGTTAACGCCAGGAGTCTTGTGAATATTACAGCTACAGAATGCTATGGATGAGACGTATTATTTTCTGAACGTACTGCGATGCGCTTTTGTTTTCATTTGATCTGCACACAGCTGAACAAATGGTGGGTGAAGAAAATCGTAAGAGAAACCGTGGGACAAATTTCTCATCGATGGAGAAAGAATTGTTAATTGAATTGGTGACGAAGTATAAGGATATCGTGGAAAATAAGAGGATGGATGCGGTTAATGTAAAAGAGAAAGATGTCACGTGGGAAAATATTGTAAACAAATTTAATTCAAATGCATGTGTCACTGCTAGAAGCACGAAACAACTTCGTCAGTATTATGTACATTTAAAACGAGGTGCGAAGGACAGAAGTGACGAGTGACTTGAACGTTTCAAGACGGGAGGTGGACAGTATTATCCTCATAATTCAGTGAATTATAAAATCGCAAAGTTATTAATACTTGCAGCAAAGACGAGATCGCCATATTCCTTTCGATGCATGATCTAACCTCTCTTGTACTTCCGCAGTAACGTTCATAGCAATTGTTTCGACAGTCTATACCTCCGTAAAAAATTTTCTTCGGATAGCTTCTCAAAATAATTTCTTCTCATAGTACGTACTCTATTGTGAATGCCATTTACACGGTCTTAAATATAGGAAATCGACATCAACAGTCGATATCAAATAAAATTGAAAAAATACCTGGGTGCATTATCTTACAGATCTCTATAATACAGAAAATGATCATGTGTATATTACAGATGGTAGTGTTTCTAAAGTGATTTTGGAAGTCTCTGAAGAAGAAATTATTACAACAATTAACAAGTTTAAGAATAGAAAATCTCCAGGAGAAGATGGTATAACCAACGAAATGATAAAATACGGAGGGGATAGACTCACATCAGAAATAATAAAATTAATTACACAAATATTCCAAAAAAGTAAAATTCCAGATGATTGGAAGACTAGTATTGTGATCCCTATTTTTAAGAAAGGCGATAAACAGTAACCAGAGATTTATAGACCAATGAATCTACTTAACACCCAACTGAAAATTACAACGAAACTAATTAATCAAAAACTATCAAAAATTATTTACCTTCAGGATGAACAACAAGGATTCCGGCTTGGTAGATCTTGTCCTGACGCTACTTTTGTGATAAAACAGGTAATATAAAAAGCTATTGAGTATAATAAACCTGCATTTCTATATTTTATAGACCTCGAGAAGGCCTTTGATAGGTTGGAACTTAAAGATGTTTTAAACGTTTTAGAAAAACATAATGTACCCAATGGATTAATTTTATTGATTAATGACATTTTTACTAACAATTTTAATAGAATAAAAGTGGAAGGGAAAATATCTGAGAAGATATTCGACAAGGAGATTCTCTTAGTCCATTACTATTCAATTTAGTAATGAATGAAATTATAAAAGAGATCAATACAATGGATGGATATAAAATGGGAAATAAAAACCTTAACATTGTATGCTACGCTGATGATGTTGTCCTGATGATAAACACTGAGGATGACTTACAGAGACTGCTATATAGTTTCTATCTTGGATGTAGAAACTATAACATGAAAATATCGAAATCAATGACAATAAGTAAATTGCCCTTGAGATGTAAATTGGAACTAGAGAGGAAAATAATAGAACAGGTAATGACAATAAGGTACCTGGGTGTTGAGTTAAATAGTTGGGGAGCACTGCAGAATGAAGTTACATATCAAGCGAATAAAGCAGCGAGAATAATAATGGTAATAATAATAATAATAATAATAATAATAATAATAATAATAATAATAATAATAATAATAATAATAATAATAATAATAATAATAATAATAATAATAATAATAATAATAATAATAATAATAATAATAATAATAATAATAATAATAATAATAATAATAATAATAATAATAATAATAATAATAATAATAATAATAATAATAATAATAATAATAATAATAATAATAATAATAATAATAATAATAATAATAATAATAATAATAATAATAATAATAATAATAATAATAATAATAATAATAATAATAATAATAATAATAATAATAATAATAATAATAATAATAATAATAATAATAATAATAATAATAATAATAATAATAATAATAATAATAATAATAATAATAATAATAATAATAATAATAATAATAATAATAATAATAATAATAATAATAATAATAATAATAATAATAATAATAATAATAATAATAATAATAATAATAATAATAATAATTAAATTTACGTGGTAGCGTACAAGGCTCCGGTATTTTATGGTATTATTAAAAAAATCACAACTTTCGTACGAAG
The DNA here is from genome assembly GCA_030765055.1 of Mantis religiosa. Lineage (NCBI taxonomy): Eukaryota > Metazoa > Arthropoda > Insecta > Mantodea > Mantidae > Mantis > Mantis religiosa. Next base: position 48,482,664 of record CM060951.1, on the reverse strand, counting down.
TGAAAGTTTTAGCATTGGACAAAGGCGAAGAGTGTGTAAAGTTATTTACTTTCGTGTCTATAACCCTGAGCATATTTTGTCATTGAAACTTAATATTAATGAAATGTGCAATTTTAGCGCTGAAACTAGAGATGGTCACTAAGGTGAATGCAGAATGCGGTTGCAAGAGTTCGATATTTGTAGACTGTTTTGGAATTGACGAACCAATAGGAGGGTAATAAAATTAAGAAACGGGTTTCTAATAACTTTGGTTAGGAAAAGCAGCCACGAGATTTGTCTACCTCCAGTCAAAACAAATTAAGCTCACAGCGTCTAGCTAATGACATCTTTCGTTAGAAAGATAAGACGTCTTATATATATGGACACACTCTCCAAGTTCTTCACTGGAAACCTTAGTGTGTGCAGGTAGGATATATTTGCTCATACAGATAAAAACAGTAGCAGTGTATAAGACGTAAGGTATAAAGGTAAATATGTGCATCTAATAAATACTTGTTTTGTAGTAGTGAATAGCATATTGCCTTGTAAACCGTGATTGTTATAGTTATGGGAACAAGTATTTTCGTAATTTTTAATATATAGAACTCAATGTTTGTGAAAAAGTGTCAAGTTCTGTAATATTTTCGTAAAATATTCATATTTTATGAACGTCTTCATATTTTATATAAATATGAGTAGCTGCCATGCTTAATTTTAAGATTACTCACTCAGACTAGTCGGGTTTTTTTTTGGGGGGGGGGTAATTTACGTCCTCCAATGTTAAGTGATATCCGACGGTGAATGAATTGGGTGAAATGATGCTCAAATGAGTCCAGGGTCCATGGAGCGTAGAGTTACCCGACATTCGTCTTGAAGGATAAGGGAAAAACCCGGAAAAAACCTTATCCAGAAACTTACCCTGACCGAGATTCGAACTCGGTACCTCTTGAACGTGAAGCAGACATGCTACCAACTACGCTGCCGAGGCGGACGACCAGTCGGTGTTCACCATTTCTTTCAAAAGCGCTTTTCGGTCTTTGCTTCAGGCCATCTTCAGTGCCATCTTAACCGCAGTGGGTTCAGTAGTTGGAACAGAATCCAGTTGGAGTAGAACCCACTGAAGATGGTCTGAAGCAAAGACCGAAAAGCGCTTTTGGAAGAAATGGTGAACACCGACCAGTCTGAGCGAGTAATCTTACAAATTAAGCATGCCAGCTACTCATATTTATATAAAACATAACTCACTTTTAACAACTTGACAATTCTTCTTTAAAATCTTCATATTTCTTCATATTTTGTAAGATTAAAATTATTTCTGTTAGCAAAAAAACTGTGTTTTCCACACATTCTAATCCGGCAGTCAAGGCACCAGTGACTTCTTACATTTTAAAGTTTTAAATCCCAATTAATTTATTATAATTTATTTATATTTATTAAATATGGAAAAAATTACAAGGCCTTCTATATAAACTAGTAAGGAAAATCAAGTTCGAACTCCTAATATGTGAAATTTTTCGGATTTAAAATATGCATTAATTTTTTCCCAAGTATCTTCATTTTTCATATTTTGGTTACAAAAATAATGTTTTTCTCTTCCTAGTCTTAAAGATATTTTATCTTCTTATTTCCTCGTTTGAACAGCATTTATCAAAGACTTTATTTTATCAGGAATTTGGCAAGAGGCATAACATTAAATATACGTTTAGTATCTTGTGTTAAGTCCATAGCTACTAAACTATTTTAACACAATATTTTCTGGGCCCAAATGACCTTGTTGTCGACGGGCCCTTAAACACCACACACTCACTCACTCACAATATTTGCCTTCAAGATAAATTGAATGATTTGTCCAATGAATATACGGGTGTATCAATAATACTTAGTCAAATGCTGATAGCAAACTCCTCAAATCAAAACGAAGATTGTCAACTCATAGAAAATGTTTAAAATGTCCTTCCCTAACAGTGACGTTGGGTTCTATGACACATTGATAATGAGTCTGAATTTGGCATTTCTTTTGCGTATCCGCACAGAGAAAATACCAAATGATTGAAGTCAGGTGAACGTGTGGGCCCTGAAAATGGTTCTCACCTTCCTATCAACACATCATGGCAGGCCATAACCCTGTAGTGAACGTGATTAAGATGTAAGTGTACACAAGTGGTAGTCAAACCACAAATGTACACAAATGACACAACTGAACAGATCTACATACCAACATATCATCATCTAAGATATAATCAGTGCATCAGCAGATTTACTTATGTATATCGGTAACCCCACTTGATTATGTGTAATAAAACTGACTTTTGAAATAAGATTTAAACAATAGCTAAAAGACTATCACATTGATAATATTTTACATCATATTTTCTTTATTTTGGTGTAAGGTATCACCTACAACGTTCGTCCAATTATTTGTTATATTTTCTGCATAACACAAACACAAGGAGAGTATAACCAATTACTAACAGCCTACTTTTTAACACTATGAAAACTATTTTCTGAAATAGTGTTATGACAGTAGATTCATAATTAGAACTGGAGGAAAATGGGAACCACCTGTATACACCATCAATTTTCCTCCGCCAATTACGAGCCTAAGACCAACCCGTTAAGTATCTTTGTCTCTCCCTTTTTTGCCTCCCATATGTCTACAGCAAGGTCGCTCTAGTTTAAGAGCGATTATAGCATCTCTAATATTTATCAAAATGTAACACACATTTCCGTTAATACTGAAACTTTGGGGGTTCGTAGAATTAAAAATCCAATTCGCAGAAATTCTAAATGTTCTTTATTTCCGCAGAAATACACTGATCAATTCTCACGTAACAACATTACGTTACATACTTACCACATCTACCAAGGTCGATGACAATAACAAACAACGTTCTGATCAGCTTTCGTTACAACACTCTCAGCTGTTCTCTGCTTCCCTCTCCTGCGACTCACTCTTGTTTTACAACTGTCCACTGACGTGTCACAATCTCTTAAATACCTCGTTAATAATTCTAGATACTTCCGGAACAAAAAAAATCGAAACATTCAAGAAGTCACTAGAATGTTCCATAAGCGGCAAGTCGTTTATCTACAGCTATGTTCATCTCCTTTTTGCAGGCTCTTTATTTCCTCACTGTCCGTCAGTTCCTTTGTGTGCGCAAGCCGCGTTATCACGATCGGGTTCAAGACAATACTTTTAGAAATTCAAATCCGAAAATATTCCTGCAATCGTTCTCCAGCTGAATCTTTAAGTGATTCTACTGATTGGCATAATGCTTGAAAGGCTTGGTTTCCAGTAATCATGCCTAAAATAAGAGTAATCGACAGAGATCGCATACAGTGGTATACTAACTCTTTGAAATTAAAGACAAATTTCGATCAGTTAAACGATTAATATGTTTTCCACAATAGTTTTCTTCGTGGAAAGATTACATTTGTATTTTATGTTAATATAATATTTTAGCTCTTTTTATATGGGTATACTCGTATTTATGTACATCTTGTGGAAGTTTTCTATTCATAATTGCATGCATATTAAAGGGTTTATTAAAACATAACCCCTTTCCGTCATAATGAGCATTGTCAAGGCTAGACTAAATGGGAAGTGTCAAGGTTAATAACGCATGGTGAATTTTGTTATCTGAGCAATTCACTACCGTAACATATAACTAATGGAAATAAATGAACATCCAGTTTTGATTCGAATAGTACGTAGTGTTAAGAGGAAAGCCCGAGTGTCTTGTACCATAGCATGCTTTGTCGGATTCACTCTATCTTGTTCCTTCGTGAAGGTGTGTCAGCACTCTTTCACCTAATCCGGAAGTCCCCAATTTTTGATGTGAATGTGAACGTGTAGAGTATAACGCCCACTTTTACTATGTGAGACACCGCAGGCGTTGATACTCTTTTCTGTTGTAATGTACGTCCTCTAACGTTAAGTCATATCGCACGATGAATGAAACGGGTGAAATGATGCTCAGATGAGCCCAGGGCTCTAGGAGCTTATAGTTACCCGACATTCGTCTTTCAGAATAAGGGAAAACCCCGGAAAAACCTTATCCAGGTAACTCACTCTAACCGAGATTCGAACTCGGGACCACTTGAAGGCGTTGATACTGATGATAACATGCAATGAAGTGGAGCATCGGTAGAATGAAATGTTGGGGGAAACCGGAGATTCCGGAGAAAACTGGCCCCAGCGCCGTGTTGTCCACCATAAATCTCACATGCGGTCACCCGGGATCGAACCCGGGCCGCCTTGGTGAGAGTCAAGCGGTCTAATCGCTCGGTCACGGCGCGTCCATTTTGGATAAGGAGTGCCGACTGGATGACATTTATTGTGGGTTTTCGCTGCTACTCTCGCCTAAATGAGTACCCTGATCGACAGGCAAATGCTGAAATGTTTGGATGGTCGTTCATCGTCCTCTCTGGCAGCTCCAAGAGCGGGTTCCACGAACGGACTTCCACGCATCTCTATGGCCTGTCCTGGCGTTCTGCAACTCTACATTCCTTTCTCCATTGGTTCAGAGCCACAATACATCTCCTATGTGATGCCAGATACTCCCATTAGTCCTGGACCCGTAGGACCCAGGAACCGGGCCTCCTTCGACCAGAGAGTTACCGAGCTGTCCCAGAAGAGCGACCGGCGTCCTCCGTGGGGCTTTCCATAGGACAAGACCTAGAGAATAACAAGCCTCCCATCTGGTCCTGTGAACTCAAGACGGGATGGAAGTGGATACGCCACTTACGCGCGCCAACTCCAAAATGGGAAGGCTGCCGATATGACCTCGGTAGGACCGCCGGGTGATCTAGCACACCTTCTACTAGCTATGCTGGCTAGAACGCGGGAATATTAATGACTTCCCTCAATCCCGTCCGGAGACGTATCCGATCTCCCAAGGGTATCAGGAACCACTGCCTCCTCGAGTACAACCCAATCCGAGCTACTCCCAATCAGGGAGGGGCTCGAATGTTCGGCCCGAGGTTCCTCTAGTAACGTCAGAGGTACCACGAGTGCTAGGAGTCCGCAGCGCCCGCACCACGGCAGCTGAAGGGGACGATCCCATCCCCGACGGGGAATACATCTCCTACAAGTAGCATGCCACTAGGTGCCCCATTGGTTGTGGACCATTCCACTCAAATGATTCAGCATCACTGCAAAACTGAGATGCAGAAATCAAACTAAAAGAAGAGAAACTGCCTCTTAAGTCTATGCTTCACTATATGAGTATTTAACACTATTTCTGATATTTATATTTATATAATTTCCCTGAAAGTGTTACTTATCTAGGAATTAATGTTACAAAGCTTTACTCTATCTTTAAAATGCGACTCACGCAGACTTACCGGCATTTTCATCAACCTCATTAAGTTTTTTCATTGTCTGAAACTGGTGCTTTGATTCTAGATTCCGTAACAATGAAGTGGCTGATAGTATTTGCTGTGCTGATTGTCAGCAGCTGTCAAGCAGCGTCTGAAGAGGACGTGGCACATGAACTCCGCAAAGGAAGATACGATTACTTTACCAACTCCAATACAGGTTTGTAGTACTAGTTTCATTTACAGCATATTCCATGAACAGCAAGTAGTGACCCTCTCCTTCATTAACTTCAGCGTGGTCATTTAGCCCGAAAAAAACGAAGAAAATAACCACCAACTATACAATTGTTTGTTGTACACAGACATGTGTTGAAAACACATTATAAATTAAATATTTTAATACTAAAACACATAATTTCCTAAAGCTTTTGAAGTTTGTATCTTTATAAAACACAACACTTTACAGAGTAATGTTTGTATTTTGTGGTTTCACACCTAAACAGAGTAAAATTTCTTAGGTATCTACTTGAAGAATTAAATTTTCTCCACCCAAGAGAAAATAGCTTATTACTTTGGAGGAAAATGACGTTTCAGGATTTTAAAAAAGAACATTTATATTGAGCCTAATTAACAGGCATTACTACATGAATAATTGGATCTTCTGCAATGGTACACGAGTAACCAATAAATGGAGGTAGAAATTATGTACAAACAATAAATATGGGTATTGTGACGGAGAGACTGCAGACAGCTTATCGGAAATTTGGCTCGACCGACCGGGCAGATGGAGAAGTAAATGCCAGAAAATGTATTGCCGGATAATAATCATCTGGAGTTTTCCCTTTTCCCCGCTTATGGAAAATTCTAGAATATTTCACGGAAACTTCCAGTGGCTATATACGCCAGCGTGTTCGTAATTGATGGGATGGCTGCGTTTCTTATTACGGTTTGTCAAGCGAGTTCATGATTACAGTACGACGGTGCTCCTAACGCGGGAGAATAGAGACGCCAATTGTTCAATTCCCCAGTGACTGAATTGGACCGAAAAATAGACTGATTGGCGTGTAATTCATTACGTGGCCACCTCGTGGGAAAAACATGAAGGGGAAGTGTGAACTAGCAAATTACAGAGAAACTTGAACAAAATGGAGTGACAGCAATAACTCGATAAAGTGGCAGTTACTGAACAAAGTTATAGTATCGTGTAATATTTAATGAACATCAGTTTATAAGACGTCTGATTAAAAAATATTCAAGAAATAGATCTCAAAATACCGTTTCAAGCAGGGGGGTGGTTGGCTTTATAAAGTTCCCTGGTAAATAGAATTGCAGTGTGAAATGTTTAAACGTCAGATAAAATGTAAAATTAACTCTAGGACCAATTTTATCTTGAGGATTAGTCATTGACATGCTTCAGAAAAACACAATACTATAAAACGTACATATTTACGATTATTAGTAAAATATGCATGTCAATTTAAAAACCAAGGGCACGCCTGGTGCATTGAAATCCTTTATTTAAATCTATTCTTTAGTTGTAATTTTCGACACTCATTCTATTGTATCTTCTTCCTTCAAAGTGTATGTAACTTATTGAATAATAATCAATATGGGATGAGGTAGAGGAATATTGCAGTGTTAAATTATGTTCATGGGATAAATATGGGAGAAAAAGAAACTAAAGCTAATATTATTGAAGCAAAGTAGTGCCATGTTTAGTTGCAAAGAAGCTTTGGACATCGTGGAAGCATATTTCAAAAATGGAAATGCTGTTAATTTCGAAGGAGTTTAATGCTCCACATCATGTGCAGTTCCAAGTCCCAACACAGTTAAGAAATGCATTAAAGCATGTTTGAAACGCTCCTGTTCAGAAAATAAAACCTCAGGATAGCATGAACACCAGGGAATATTGGATATATAAGGAGAGCTGTTACTAAAAGTCTACAAATGGCTGCAAGGAGCACTAAGTTTGTCAAAGCGAAATCATTGTAGAACTTCTCTTCAGGGTCTATACTTCCCATCCCTAAAAATACTAACTGTCCACCAATTAAACAAGCAAGATTTTGTACTTAGGGAGAAACTTGTGGAAACTTGCGGAAACTTACGGAAGAGAATCTCGCTCTTTTATGGTAACCAATAAAGACATTTTCATTTATCAGGAAAGGCTTATAAGCAAAAATTCAGCTATTGGAATCTATATATTGGTTCATTAAAACCCTCTTAAGTATGAAACATTCACGGTATTATATTAAATAACTTGCATAGAGTGCTAGGCCCATCTTTTTATTATAATAATGGTAATGTTCTTAAGTTTTACATGAGAACGTTATATGAAAATTATAATTATTTTGAGTACCTGAATTACAGGAATAACAGTTGGCATTAATTTTCTGTTTGTGGTTTCGGTAGAATGAAGCCAACGTCCATATAGTGAAAGCACAAATTTTCTAGAATATGTATCGAAAAATGATTATGTGCATATGATAGCATGTAAGCTTTTGAGCTTTTTGAGAACTTTTAAGCACGCTTAGCAACCATCCAGCAGGGCCGGGTTTGAACCCCTAAGTTTAAGGTCAGTAGACCAGACCTAACCAAGGGAACCCTGATAGGCCATCTTACCATTTTCGTGTAATATCATAAAAGATTTTAAATATACATCTTAATCGAAATAAGAGTAAGGGATATAAGTTAAATGGAGTATAATTTTTCATTACAACATTCAACTGTAAATATTCACAATCCCACCACAGATAATAAGTAGCAGTACCTTCTTGGTAAGTTTAGATTATTTTTGTAATATTTTTGTCATAAAACATATCAATGGTCAACAGAAAACGTGATTATCTACTCGCATTAATCAAATTTTAAATATAAGTTTGAAAGTTTAGTGCATTATCTAAAAACCATGGTGCTCGTGGTGCCGAATAGAATGCATAACAATATGTTACAAAAATGTTGAACATTATTTATCATCCAGGCTGCAGGTACTGCCGACATTGCAGAGTTTCACGAAATTGCATCTGGACCCTAATAATACTTGCAGCGTAGTTTGTAAAAGCGGGTATCTATGATTCACTGTTATAATTAATTCAGTCACATGCTATAGACCTTATTTTGATATTGATTACTAATGTACACTTTTTGTTTTTAGATAAAACGTGCCAGTGCATAAACAACTTGTGCAGGTGCTGTACTCCGCTTCAACTGGATAATCTACAAGACCACGGTAAGGATTTGAAATTTAACACCTTATCTTATATTAGTGAATTTATTCTCCATGTTTAACTGTCATGTTACAACATAGTCCATGTATCATCTCAGGGATGTAGTAGCACACACTGGACGCATCAGGGTCTTTACTTATCCTTAATGGTATCAATAGGAATGCCTGTTCGGGACACATGTACGACAGTTCTGGAATACACCTTATATATAGTAAATTTAAAAAAAAAAAATATGGCATTCCTTGCCTCTCACTCCTATCCAAGTCGACAGTTTTGATGGTTGATTTTTAAAAGGCCGTAGTTTTTAAAGAAAACTACACAGTTGCCAAATCTTTATTCGTTCTAAAACTGTGGGGCGCGATTCTCGGATGGCACACATAAAATGTATATTTACTTAAGGTTGCATTTATCTTTTACTAGTGGAACCGACAGCTTCACTCAGCTTCTGTTAACTAACAATAGTTCCTTCCAGCTCCTTCCTATCTCATACTCCTCTACACCCATATTAATACTGCGATCGATTATCCACGCCTGGCTGTCATCCTTGAGAAGTAAATAACTTTATAGCCCATATTAGCTACAGCATGGATTAAATTATAAGTTAATATTAAACAAATATAAGAACATAACACTTAAAAGACACAATTCAACAATTAAATATTATATTCAATATCTGCTATACTAAATATAAAAGACCAACTTAGGTCATTATTGAAGTTCGTAAGTTTTCATGACTTGTGTTGGTATTACTTAAACAGATTCCCAGACTTGTAGGCCATGACACTGGTCTCCTTTCTTCAGACGTTTCGTCTAAGCTTGTGGTAGACATCTTCAGCGACTGTGTCGTGATCAAAGAGTTCTCACAGAAGTTCAGTGGCGACGAATTGCCACTGAAAATGTCCACCACAGATGTAGACGAAACATCTGGGAAGGAGTCCATTAGACCCTAGCCGTCAAGCTCTGAATATATTTAGCTAATGTTATCGTTGTATTAATAAATTAATACATATTTAAGTTAATTGTAATGAAGCTTAATAATTTATCAGTTATTATTACTAGTGCAAGATACATCTTATGCTTTTATTATTGCCACTGTTTGTTTACATAGCCTAGCACGTGCTCCAATGATGCAGCGCACTATACAACTATTTGTTTTGATAGAGATTTCGACAAAAATTAGGTTAAGTTCATACTTGCATCGATCGGGCAAAGTGCATTTAGTTCCTTTTCCAGCGGAACCGAATTTACGGATCCACGTTGGATACAGCAACTATACTTCTGACATAAGATTCTGCTCTATAAAGCATGACGTCTAAACTCGATGTTAAATTAATTCTAGAAGACATTCTATTGTTTAAAACAATTGCTCTTAGCCTCTTCAGGGCTTCGTCGAGCAAGGGGATTTACGACGTTTAAAGTTTGAGAACAGCTAAGATCTTTTCGATTTCCAGTGCTACTATCGTATTTTCAGATATTCGCCATTCCAAACTATTCTGAAAACTCTTGGAGGGAGTAAACTATTCAATATTTCGTTTAGCTCATCTCCAATCCCGTACGCAAACAACACTGCATAATCCCCGCGGATTTATCCAGTGCAGTTCGTTGTACATTATGATCAGATATATCAAACCAAATCAACCAGTGATTCACAACTACATCTGAATTTATGGCTCATCAACTAAATGTAAATAGCCAGAGGTTCTCTTTGTCCATGTCTTTCTACAGAAGGCTCTCCAGCATTGCAACGCTCGAGAAGATCTCGGGGTACCTCAGGGATAAATAGCAAGAAATGCAGAAGTCCTAAATAGCAGGGGCATAAACTCCTGCACTTCAACATTCTCATTCAGTTTGCTTTGACATATGATTCATATCATGCGGGCCATTATTAAACACCAAATCTAGATGGTATATCAAGGAAAACTAGGCGGAAAGGACATTTCTTATAAAAATAACTCTTTAAGTCACAAAATAAATGGGTACACTAATGGGTATAGCCAATAATTCATAGAAATAACATATTATTAATCATAATGTAATAGAAATTGCCTTATGAGCGCATGAACTCCAGACTAATGTTACATTTACCCCTAAATCACGAAACCCATATTATACTTTCAGATGAATTAGCGGTAAAATGCAGCATTATTCAGTATTACCTTAAATAATGTAAGGTTGTTTTTTATTATTTTTAATTTTACTTTTTTTTTTAATTTTACGTCCTCCAACGTTAAGTCATATCGGGCGGTGAGAGAAATGGGTGAAATGATGCTCAAATGTGTCCAGGGTCCATGGAGCTTAGAGCTACCCGACATTCGTTTTTAAGGATAAGGCAAACCCCCGGAAAAAACTTATCCAGGTAACTCACCCTGACCTAGATTCGAACTCAGGACCTCTTGAACGTGAGGCAGACACGCTACCATCTACGCTACCGAGACGGGCAAAATAATGTAAGGTGCACTATCATTTTAAAAAGAGAAATTCATTTAACTTTAAATTATCTTAATTTATTTGTTTCAAAATATTACGTCAACAATTTTCAGTGAGTTAAAGCTACCAATTAGGTATATCCCAAATATTCAGGATTCACCCATTCTCTGATATATTAGAGTAGAATTCTTGTATTTAAAATAAAGTGGATAGCCGGAAAAAAAACATCCATTTGTACTACCCAACGCATTTAATTTCAAAGGCGTAAGTTGGATAATGCCATGAACCACTTTTACATTCTAAGCCCTTTAAACCCCAGTGCAGCGTTGTAATGTAATCAAAATTGCATTACGATCCGCACTAAAACTGCTGTTTTAATTTTATTTGTAATAACGAATAAACAGAATTTATGCTTTTGCATTCATAACAATGTTATGGAGATAATGAGATTTTAATAACAGATGTAGTATCGCACTTAGCTGACACTAAACATGCGTGAAAAATAAAGGGAAATATTTATATAGCTTTTGCTTTCACATGCCATATTTCACAAGAATCTGGTTTTATAGCAATGACATTGATGTACAGTTGTAGCGTCTTTATTTTATAAAGGACGCTTCATATTCATAAATACAGCCTTACCAGAAGTTGTATGGTTAATTTTTAACACTCGAGTGAAAAATCCATTTAATTTCCCATTATGACATTACGAGGGCTGTTCAATAAAGAATGATCATAATTTGTTTACGGTCATCTACAATTCAATCTTATTATATTCTGTTAGCTTAATGTGAAACAAACACGCCGTAGTAGTTTTATTGTTGGTACTCCTGGTTCCCGCCTGTGAGAACCAGGCAAGTTCAGATATGTTCAGTATCGCCTACCGCTGCAATGGAGATAACAGGCGAAGAATAATATGCGGCTTTGAAATTCTGCTTTCATCTCAACTAATATTCAGTTGAGGCCTATACAATGTTACAGGAGGCCTATGGAGAGTCTTTTCTTCCCTACAGCACAGCTCGAAGGTGGTTTAAAATGTTTAAAGAGGGGAGACAATCAGTTTCAAAGGAAGGTGCACCCGGTGCTCCAGTTACTGCTCTTACGGAAGAAAACATCAACACTGCTGATGCCATTCTGAGAGAGGATCGACAAATTACCTTAAGATGACTTTCTGAAATACTGAACATTTCATTGGGTGCCACCCACACTTGGTGACAGAAACATGAGACGTGTTTGTGCGCGATGGGTTCCAAGACTGTTGATTCCCGAACAAAAGGGCATTCGCATGCAGTTAAAATTGATGTTATAGGAAGATCCGGAGTTTCTTTCAAACGTAATCACTGCTGATGAAAGTTTCCTACATCATTTTGATCTTGAGAGCAAACAGCAAAGCTCAATGTGGAAATCTCCTTCATCACCAACACCCAAAAAGCAAAAGTGGTTGCTTCTGCTGGGAAAGTTATGGTCATCTCATTCTTTGATATTCATGGAATGATTCATCAGCATGTTGTACTCGCACACACATCATTAACTGGACAATACTACAGGGATGTCCCGAAAACATTGCAAGTTCATATCATGCGCAAAAGACCACATTTGCGTGACGCAGGCTGGATGCAGCACGGCAATAATGCGCGGCAGCATATTGCCAATGTTGTTGATGAATATCTTGCAAAATTCAACGTAAAGTGCATCCCTCACCCACTCTATAGTCTGGATTTAGCCTCATGTGACTTTTTTTCAATTCCCTAAGTTGAAGAAACGTCTTCGTGGGAGGCATTATCCATCATCAGAAGCAGTGGTGAAGGTTGCGGAGGCAATTTTAAAGGATCTCTCAAAAAATGGTTTCCAGCATGTCTTTGAAGACTGGCAGAAACGCTGGAACAAGTGCATCGCATTCAGGGAGACTATTTTAAGAAAGACCATCATAATTATGAGGATGAATAAAGGTACGTTGCTAAAAAAATGATCATTCTTTATTGAACAGCCCTCGTACATAGTATAAATGATCTACAAGATCTTTACAGTGAATCATTTCCTTTGCAGCTTATTCTAATACAGTTCCTTTGAGCACCTTTTATTCCTAACAACGGATGAAAAATCTATGGGTATATATTCACACAAAAGGACGTGAAACATCGTTTGAATTTCTGACTTGCTATATCCCTACATGTTTTGGGAGAGTTACTTTGCCTACAAGTGCCCTTTTGGCATTGTAACAATTATCGGTCTGAATGATAGAGTAAGTTTTCTATATTTATAATAAGTTACATTTTAAACTTTCTACGTTATTTTGGAACCATAATTATTTAATAACATAAAGTTACAGTCATTGCTCAAAATGGAAGCAAAAACACGTGTAACCAAAATATAAAAGTGAAGCTGATGAATGTAAAGATTCTGCATTCCTAACCATAAGTTTAACCCCTTTAAAAATACACATAATCTGCTACCATTGCGAAAAGTAATATTCTTGCTTGTCAAGATAACATAACGATTCATTATTTCTTGCTATGGAATACTTAGTATGCCCTCTAATAAATTCTTTGCAACATAAGCACAAAGAAATTAAAGCAATGTCTCGTACAATATTGCTAGAAGGTTTTAGCACAGAAATTTCATTACATGTGCAGATCAGAATGATAGTTATTCAGAGTTTTTGATACTGCTCCATTATATATGTGTATTATGCATATACATCTGCAGTATGTGATAAATAGCAATTAAAAGTACAACTAACATACGATTCCTGGCTTTATAAACAGATTCGACTGTCGTTTGTTCAGCTCTGTCAACATTACGACCATCGCAACATTACGTCAACATTACGAATGGAATAAAATTTAACTGGTTTTGCTGCCATACTCTGAAGAGTAAAGCAAGTCATTTAGTAGTTTATGAGCTGAAATTACAATCTAATGTAGACAAAAGAACATGTAAGTGTGTGCATCATCCGCGAATCACAATATAGCTCCATGTTGGACTAAAGAAATTAACTCTGTTTTTAATTATTTAAGAGTTTATTTTGTTAAAAAAGCATTGCTCTAATATTAAATTTTAGTTCATACCATATTTAAAAAAATACGTACTGCATGGCAAGGCGAGAAAGCGTATCAGGAAAAATCAGCAACACAGAGATGTTTACCTCAGCTTATCGCACATACATGGCGAGTACAGTGTTTGTATAATCTGTTCAGATATAATCATATCTTCTGGACAGCAATGTGTCATACATCGGCAGGTGCGAGAAATTATATCATATAGACACACGCAGCTTCCAATTGCTCTATTTGTGTTTCGTAACTTACTGTACATCAACTTACTAATATTTCACTCTTCTAATGGACCAGATAAGACTCGATAAGAGACGATCACAGCGCTGGTCATGTGGAGGTCGATACGCATCAACGCTCTGTCGAGTAATATATGTTATAACAAGTTAATTAATGGAGATATGGATATACTCATTTTCTATTAATAAAATACAGTTGGTCGGTCTTGTTGGAGAACTCGCTGGTTTTCAAGTAGTATATTACAAAGTGGATAAGGTAAATAATAAATAATTATTATGAATAATAAAAAGGTATACGTAAAATCTTTCTAAGTAAAAGTGATTGACTAAAAGTTACTCCGCCACTGTCGTTAAATCAGCAAAATATATCCTCTGGGTTAAATTCCATGTCTGAAGATTAAAAGTTTGTGAACTTGATGTTCAGAGCTGTTGCGAACATCTTCAGAGGCAGCCAGTTGCTTACAGTCTTCTGAAGATTTCCTCACAGTCACAGGTGAAAGGCAGGTTCACATATATACAGACATTTCAGCCTCGGAGATATATTTTCCTAAATTATTTGAGAATTAGTACTTTCACCACTAGAAAATACATGCAAGTTATACATTTTCAAAGTTGTTTCATTCGCATTCCTCGTCTCATATTCATCGGCAACATGGAATGTTTATTTATTCAAACATCATAAGTCATCAAGAAATTCAAGTTATACGTTATAAAATGTATGAAAAATCTTTTAAATCCTTGTACAGTAACTTCAAATAAATTGGTCTTAGATAAATTACATTATTTAAGTTGCAAATGGAAGCAAAAGTGACACTTGAACATCGCTAAGCTAATTATGGTAAATAACACGTGAAGTCCTACCAACCCAGGTTCAACTTGATTTTTTACTGTCGTTTTAGAGAATAAAGTGAGTGAATGTCACTGCACGAAAATGGAACAAAAGAATGCTGTACATATTTTTAATTACGCTTTGAAATGTCTAATTAGGTGATTTAAAACAAAGCTTGTACTATTCACCAAAATCATAGTTCTGTCTTTCAGTCTTATGTATGACTTTTCTATCTGACCCTTTTCAGTTTCATATTTTCACTTTTTCATTAATCTAAACTGCTTGAAAGGTCTTGAAATATTAAAATTTTGTTTTCATTTACTCCTAGAAATCTTATTAGCACATGTCAAAATTTCAAATATTTACCACATAGATTTTGTCAGCTCACTATCTGCCTCACATTCTTTTTCCCCTTCTCTTTTTCTTTCTTAAGATATTTGCTCCTTTCTTTCTCTCCTTCTTTCTCCCTTTCTTTTTTGTTTCTTTGTCTTAACTGTTCCCCGGTAAAAAGAACTTCACTTGCGATTTTATTTTTTACTTTATTTTGTTACAGCATGCGTTGAGGTAATATTCGAAGAACTCCACGATGAAGATAATGTGAAGATATATTTCGACGACGATGTTTTACTCACCCAGTCTTTATCAGGTAAGAACATTATTATAATAGCTACAGAGCTCAAAACACCAAAAACTGAGTAAAAATTTGCGATTAACAGGTACATATTTTAAAAACGTTGTACCAGAAGCCTTGTTCACATTTTATGTCAGTTAGGTTGACTATCCAGAAGAGAAACATTCCGCAAATTTGAGCATAAGGCTACATATTATATAAATGCATATTTGGTAAATATATCTACAAGAGTGAACTTTTTAAAATAACATACTCTTTTATTTTTCTAAGTAACATCATTGGAAACTATGCTCCAATAATATTGTTATTTAGTTAATTTATTAATTGATTTTGTGACGGTACTTGTGTGCATTAGTAACATCAGCATAAAAAAGGTTACATGCATATTAGTTGGAAAACTTGGAAGAAACGAGTAATGAGAATGTGAGATAAATCTTATTTATTATTTCCTAATTTATTTCTTAAAATTAAAATTATATAAGCAATCGATCATTTCAAAAAATACAGCTTGCATAAAACATCGTGAGTTCCCCTACTTCTGAAAGAAAGATTAGTCAAACCACCGGCCATCTGGCTTGGGTAATAAGAGAAATGGGGTTTAGTGCACCACTTGCTATGACTGATAAGTACACTGTGTTGTATAACTGACTATTATTGTGCTGCTGGAGCGATTTCCATGGATTTATCTTTGTTAATAGAAACCTCTCAGATAACGTGAGAGGGGCACTGACGTGCTTCCTGGTCGTGTGGTAAACACCAATGAACGCATCACTTCAACCAATGGAATTATGTCCACTCCACGTGGAGTAATCAGTGCGTTATCTGAGAGGTATCTATTACCAGAGATAAATCCATGGTAACCGTTCGAACATGTCACAATACTTCCAAGTTCTAATAATACTTCTAGTCTCTTACTCTCTCTCCTTCCCCTTTCCCCACTGCTTATTCTTTCTATCTGACGATGTTTTACACAAGCTGCACAATCTGAGAATACAACATTGAATTAAAAGTTAATGTTCACTTCTCTCAAACTAGTGTATTGGGAGAATTATTCTTTTAGTTATGTTATCTTATTTTCTGGTCTTTTGAAAGCATTTACTCTCTGACATATTTTACAGTCATGAATGTCCTTTTTTATTAGTTAATATTAAAGACTTTACACTATTTTAAATCTCATTTTTCAGTGAGCAACGACCCAAGGCCAATCTGTCTGGAAGTACCGAATGTGCCACATCTTAACCTGTGTGCCAGTTTCCAAAACACAAACTTGCACGAGGGCAAGTTTTACTCTTGTCTCAACTTCCAGAGAGGTGGAAGCTACCACAAAACGTGCTTTCAGGTGCTAAAAGGCCATAATCGCTACGACACTACTTTTACCACCTCCCACGGTTACAATAGCGAGCTGTCCTATGATGGGGGCCACCAATATTACGAGTAGGAAGACATCGAGCTCCTGAAGGAATGGATGCACAAAACATAGGATTCTAGTTAAGGTTATTTGTCTCCACTTTTAGTAATTCTATTATGATTGGGTATCTATGCAAACCCTTTGGTGAACAATTCAATATGTGCAATCAGTAAAAGAGGCTTCCTAATATTCATATTTTTGACGGGCTGGAAAATATAATCTTAAGATAATAGTGAAAATTAAACCCCTGCGTGCTTGAAGTAAATCACAATACATGTAACATTAATCTGTATGAAAGCAAAAATTAAACTTATGACAAAACCATAGCTTAATGTTGTGTAAAAGTAAAATAGTTTCAATATTGTGAAAAAAACCATAACAAATAAAATTCTGATATGCTATATATACATGATTTTCTCTTCCTTCTATAGTTTATATATAATTATTATGAAAGTGTGTTTCTATATATACTTAATTTTAATCTAGATAAACCTTTGTAGAGATAGCAATGCTGTTATAGATACAAAGAATGACGGTAATAGAATATTTAAAAACTGGACGCCATAAGTTCAGCTTAAAATGCAAGCATTTCCCAGCTTTCTTAAAGTGAATATGGATGAAACTTTGAAAAGAATAACTTGAACGAATATCCCAGAAATGGCTTAGGGCCAGAAAAACAGTTACCTCAAATAAGTTCTTCTTCACTTCATGGCATAGGCAATCAAGTGCCTGTTCCGCCTTCGAAGTCCTCCAGCCATCGTTTCCGGGGTCTGCCCACGATCTCCTACCTTTAACATGATACTGTAATATTTTTTTGTAAGTCTATTATCTGGCATTCTTTCAAAATGTTCCTTCCATTTTTGTTTGAGATCTTTTAACCTATCAAATGTCCAGCTCTTCTCTTATATTTTCATTTCTTATTAAGTCCCTCTTCGTGCATCCTTTCGCACTTCTCAAGAATTTCATTTCTGAAGCCTGTTGTGTTTTTTTTAATTTATCTATTGTTTAACGTTCACCAGTTATACAAGATTACAAAAAAAGTATTCTATGGAATGAACCTAACTTTGATTAAGGCTTCACTGTTGATCAGCTGTTTCAAATTTCAGAAGATCCAGTTTTCGGCCATTTTACACTCTATGGCCTTCATCAGAGTGTAAAATGGCCGAAAGCTCGATCTTCTTAAATTTGACACAGCTGATCACCCGTGAAGCCTTAATCAATAATGACCATGACCATGACGTACTCGCTGGCTGTATACAGCCAGAAGGTTTTTGCTGCGTGCCCACCCGTTAGGGTTTTACCGCAGGTAAGGTATTCGAACGGGATTTTGTAGGATGGATATGGTGTAGGTTTTGAGATTGAAAAATTTTTTGAGGTTACAATTGTTGTACCTTCGGGATGAAAGGACAGGATGCAATTCCCTGCACCCTGGTGTTTTAATTTTTTTTGGGGGGGGGGTGGGGTCAGGGAGAATTTTGTTGCCAAGCAACTTAAGAGATTATGTGGAGCTCAGCTTTAGCTGCTATTAGGATTAGCTTCTGGGTTATATTGGGTGCCCGCATGCCATGCGGGGGACCCGATGCTGTCTGGAACGGCGTCTAGTGGTGTCATAATCTATCAGTGATCTAACAAAGGCGCTTCTATGAGTTGGTAAAGTTGCGTAGAATTTTGATGCCCGGCGCCTAACTTCGTCCTCCACATATGGAAGTCCCGAGGCTTCGTGAAGCAACCTGGTAGGAAAATAGGCGACCCACAGAATAGATAGACCGTAGCCCTCTATTCTGTTACGTTGAAGCCATGCCAACCAGCTATCTGCGGCCATGCCCCAGATCTCACAGGCATATAGCATCACGGGGATTACCAGCGCTCGGAAGAGGTATAACCTCTGGCCAAGCGGCATCGAGCTCGACCCCAGCATAGGATACAGGGAGACGATAGCTCCCTGTACCCTTGCCGCTAGGTCTCTGATGTGTTGGCGAAAGGTTAGGCCTCTATCCAATGCTACTCCAAGGTATCGGACAGAGTTAGTCCACTCTATCCTTCGATCTCGGAAGCTGAAGTTTGGGCAGTCTGTGGGGGTGTGGCGCTTTGTGAAAAGTATGGCGTGGCTTTTGTCCGGATTTACGGACATCCGCCAACGCCGACACCACTGCTGTGTGAGACGGAAGTGTCTCTGTATGGGATTGACGGCTCTGAGTATGAGTCTGTCTTTGCAGAACAGAAGCACGTCGTCAGCGTAGTGTGCCATTACGACTCGTGGTTCTGTTGGGAAATCTGTCATGAAGACGTTGAATAAGGTGGGAGATAGTACAGAGCCTTCGGGGACTCCGCCTCTCACTGGTCTAAGTGTTGATTAATCAATAATGCTCGCCGCGAAAGCTTCAAGTCTCACATTACAAACCTAACTTTGATTTACGTATCTGTGTGTATCACTCGTTACTCCCTCCCATTTGCCTTCACCGATAAATTCTTAGCGCCCCAAGCAAAAAAAAAAAAAATATTAAAATTAATAAACATATTAACTTTTAGCGGTTTACTTTTGTTTCAAGACAAAGGTTTCAGCGGTAAAGCTCATTTTTATAACCAGGCATACGAATAATTCGTAAGTAGGTGATTACAAGTTAGTTGCACTCACCGAGCAGGAGGACTCTGTGGTCTGCATTTGGGAGGCCCGGGTTCGATTCCCGTGGCCGGCCTACAAGACCTATGGGATTTTCGGGGGTTTCCCAGGTCTCAAGGCGAATGTTGGTTAGGTCAATTACATCCCCGAATTTCCTGTACCTCCATTTCATCTCCATTATGATTTCACATCATCTCTCACCTAGCGGAGTCTTTCAGGATAGAAGTGTCTCGACACTGCATGGTAGGATGATATGTGCTGAGTAAACACTTTATCCTCTAAATCGGCCTAATGGGTTGTTTTGGGAACGCAGTAGGAGGGATGCCGGTTATGCCAGCTTGCCTGGCATGTTCCCAGCTATGGTATGATGACCTCCGATCTTCGAGTTTGGCCTCGTGGACTGTTTCAGGCCGCGTTAAGAGGGATGCCGGTTGTCCTCGAACTCCAGGGAGTTTCCAACTGGACCTGCCTTCTGCACTGCCGTGACTGCTTAGGTCGGCTGCCCTCTGTCTCCTCTCACCTCATCCTTCCTCCTGGAGATGCGCCACTTGGGACTTAGGTACAATAAACCACAGTTTTCGGTGCCGAATTGCCTGAGTAGTAATCCTAATCCTAGTAAACATACTCCCCCCTAAGCCTACTGTATTTTATTATTCCCATTGTATCTATAACCAAATACTTAATAAAACTATTTCTATAAATGTTTAACTCGGTTAACATAGAACAATAAATTTTTTAAGAGTTCATTGTTGAGAAATTGGCAGAGAAACTCGTGTAATTGAATCACATATTTTTATTTACATAACCAATACAATCTTCCTCTTTATCTTCCTTTCACATCACAAAGTATACACAAATTAATGAAGTACGTGGCGAGAATTATATATCTTACTGCTGAGGCTAAACAAAAAGCAAGAAACCTTTGTATCTTACGGGTAAGTACCTACAAAAGTGCTACAGCCTTTCTTCTTTATATCAGCAGCAGCAGCAAAATCAGCGCCATCATCAATGGTGTTTATGGATAGGCACTCGCCTTTTGTCACATCAAGAAAGGCTATGTTAGTATCTTGACAAGGGACGATCGATGTTTACCTTCGCTAACACAAGTATGGGAAGTAGTACAATTTGTCAGGTCCTTGAGCACTGCTTCAGAGTTCTCAAATCGAACAGCAGTTCTCCTCGCTACATTTAATAGAGGAACAACCCATCCCCTGGCTGTTCAACTCAGGGAAAACTCACCGTCCTGTTACATGCGAAGAGTTAACACTAAAACTCAAGATTTGCCGTTTCACTCTACTGGCAACAATCGTTCTATAAACAAATAACTAAAGCCTTGGTTGCCTCGCAAGGCCATTGACATCCCATACGATCTGCACCCCTCGTTTACCGGTGAGCGCCACTAGCAATATAACGAGCTATTTAGAACTGCAGGATGTTAGATGACCGGTCTCGGGGGATTTATCACCAACCGGTCCCGGTGGGATGGTCACAAATTAACGTTAATTTAAATATGAAAGTGTAATCGCTTGGACTTTCCATTATTCTTTGAACAAAAGATAATACGAGTATAAAATTTGGATGCCCTTCTTTAATTTATTAGCTGTTGCCGGCGGAAACAGATGCGACATTAACGCCACGCCACTAATCTGACGTCATGCTTTAAAATGCCTTTTGTGCATATACAAGTTCTCTTTGTTGTACACCTCTTCAGCTAATTTAGTATTTGATGATTCCTGAAGAGGGCTCTCTTAAATGGTATGTTCACTTTAATGTAGGCCAGTGGCGGCTGGTGAATTAAATTATTGGCGGTGCACAGCTGAAATATAAAATACAGAGTAGTAGTGACTCACCTATTTATACAGGAACTCTGCTCTCCTCTCCTTAGACCTGGCGAATCTATCGATAACTTTTGCGTTGAAGTCGCTGATCTTCATAACAAACTCCCTCTCAATTGAAAGCATTGCTAATGCTGACAATCTGTCCTGTGACATTGTGTTCCTAAGGAAAGTTTTTACTTTTTTTAAAGTTGAGAAACAGCGTTCTGCTTCAGCGGTAGACATTGGCATAGTTAACAACACTCGCAGGAGTTTGACACATTCGCTGAATGTAGCACATAAATTGTTTTCCTTAATGAAGTCCATCAAGCACAAAGCGCCGGACATTCCACGAAATTCCTCTCGACTATAAATTACAGTCAGTTCTGTACGAATTTTTGTTCCAATGATAAAAGGATAGAACCATATTGTTTCTATAAGGGAATCCTCTGGGAATGTCTTAAAAATTTTCTTGATAAAACAAACTCGAGGCTACCAGATGTCCCGTGAAGCTAAATCTGTCCTTTGCTTCTCTAAGAATAATGTCACAGACTTCAAGAGCTTCTCTTCTTTTCACATCATGATCTTCTATTCTTCTCCTCTTAATTGCAGTTTCTTCGTGTTCCTCCATATCCGCGCTATTTCTTAGTTTTTGCACTTCCCTTTCAAATGCGTTTAGCTGGGCGAGGGCAAATTGTGCATTGCAGTCTCGTTTCAGCAGCTGATTGTACAGAATGTCCACATGGGGCATGATCTTGTGGAAAAAAGATAGCCAGAATACAAAATTATAATCTTTCAAAGTGGCCATAAACCCAGAAGCCTGAACAAGTGTGGCGTTATTGTTTAACAGAGCTCTCTTCTGAATGACCTCCATGCATTTAATTAAATTCTCCCTGTGTTCGAAAATGGTATTGACGGTCCGTGAATGAAAATTCCATCGCGTTGGAACAGAACGTGGCAATCGTTCTGCACAATTTCATCAAGCACAGCTGTTCTTTGAGGAGAATTTGAAAAAAAAATGTGTAAATTCCTTGTAAATTGGAAAAAATATCCTCATACTGGTGTTTTCGAGGCTGCATTCAGCATTATTAAATTAAGTTGATGTGCATGGCAGTGTATATAAGAGGCACATGGATACTTCTCTTTCACAATTGCTTGAACACCGTGTTTCCTACCTCCCATGACGGATGCACTATCATAGGTCTCTGCTATAAGCTTATTCGGGCACCCTGACAGTTGCAGATCAAGTTCAGATTTAATGACTGTGGCAAGAGAGTCCATTGAGCAGCACTGTCCATTTGTGCAGCAATATTAATATTGCCATAAATTGCTAAACTTAATGCATTTTTTATATGAGACGAAGAGGGCTCATGCTTTTTAACACGGTCGTGCATGTGTTGTATGTCATTCATTCCTTTGTCTTCCTTCATTCCCAGGAAGAAACAGGGAAACAGTATAAAGAGTTATTAACTTCACATCCACATAACCAGTCGTCAGGGTTGAACTTCCTATTGAATGTTGTAGCTTTTGACTTAATCGTTTGAGTTATAAAAATGTTTGGCGTGGGCCTACCCATTCGTTTCACTTCAGATTTCTCTTCAGCACTCCGTTGCGAAAAGGGCTTTTCCAGTAAAGATTGCACGGTATTCATTCTATCAGAATTTTAAAAATGTACAAAAACAACACCTCACAATAATCACTATAAATAAAATGTTAGAATACTCAGTTTAACCTTAAACAAAACTTTCTCAAAGCTCTGCGAGCACGAAACCACACCACAGAACAAGCAGACACACAGATACACGCTAAGCGAAGCCTGAAGGTCACGCTATAGCCATTGCTAGGAGTAGGAGGAGCTAGGTTGATAAACCTCCATTTAAGCAATGTATAAGAAGCCACTCCAATCTCTTCGCCTTCGCACAACCCCCTCAGAGAGCCCACATTTGGGCGAAATCTGTGGTTAACACTTCGCTGCAAACCTGGTGGCTCCAACAGCCTAACCTCTGTTTATTTCGACTTCTGTGGCCATGGACAGCTACAGACTATAAGCGTAATTGAAACATGTTTGTATATAAAACAATGCAAACAAGTACAGGTTTAATGTGCAAAATGCACCTGTTGTACATTCAAAATCAGTGGGTGTAACGCAAACCTGCAACCTTATGGAGGAACCGCCCCCTGATGTAGGCCAACTTTATTCCTTTTACTAAAATATTATATGCAACTAGGATAATTGACAGACATTTAAATTGTTACGTAACAAGCTCAGAAAGGTCGTTCAGCAATTAGGATACATATAAGTAGAGTAGAACGTTTGTTATGCTGAATTACTCTACAAATTTGATATTCGTCTGACGTTTTCCTTTTGGGTTATGCTGTTTACACACTCCCTCGTACGTACTTTTAACAATTTTTATTCCAGGAATCTCAGAACAGTTCCGTAAAATAGTATAATGACATGTAGCAAAGAAAGTAAGAATTCACATTGACTTGCAAGTAACATTCATCAATGTGTATCACTTTAATATCATTATTCTTCTCCTCTACTGACCATTGAATAAGCATATATCTACGTATCACTAGTATGTTTACCAGAATGTATAATCTATATCTCCTGGAAGCCATCGTTTATAAGTTTAGTCGTAGTATTTTATTGTTTACAAATGGTTTCACCTGTCACTAGCAACTGTTTCTCTCTCAGAGTTGAATAAACATTTCTAAATATAGGCTTTTTGTTTGTATAATTATTTATACCATTGTTTGTCAGTACACCTATTGTCTATACTTGATGTGAAGAAATTACCTTTCAAGGGCAAGTCCTGTGCAGAATGTATATCCTTAGATCTCAAATGTATTTTATGTCTTGTCTTTCCACCGGTGGTTCGATTGTTTGGCGGTTCTTGAACACATAGAGATAAGCGCAAGTAAGTTATTAGTACGTTATTTGCCATTCGATATGGAAAGATAACACAACCATTTTAATCTTGTTTCAGAAAATGCAGTATACTCGCACATACATATCGGCATCCCTCCTGGCACGTTCCAGAAATGGCCTTCTAGGCCGGAAGAGAAAGTATTTACCCAGAGCGTATCATCCTGCCATGCACCACCGTCACTTCTAACTTGAAAGAGACCACCAGTGCCCGATTTGACAAACAGATGTTAAAATCGACGTTAACAACGAACGTAACAATTGTCACAGCGCTAACACTAATGTTAAATTGCTTGCATTTCACCAACCTGTTTTCTGAAAATGTTAAAAAACACGAGTTAACGCCGGGAAAATTGTAAACATCACAGCTATAGAACGCTAAGGATGAGTCGTATTATTTTCTGAACGTACTGCGATGCGCTTTTGTTTTCAGTTTCGTCTGCACACAGCTGAAAAATTGCGGATGAACAAAATCATAAATAAAGCCGTGAGACAAATCTTTCATCGATGGAGAATGAATTATTAATTGAATTGGTGACGAAGTGTAAGGTTATCATAGAAAATAAGAGGATGGATGCGGTGAATGTAAAAGAGAAAGATATCACGGGGAAAATATTGGAAACGAAGTTAATTCAAATGCATGTGTCGCTACTAGAAGCACCAAACAACTTGTCAGTATTACGTAAATTTAAAACGAGGCGCGAAGGACAAGTGACTTAAACGTTTCAAGACGGGAGGTGGACAGTGTATTATCCATATAATTCATTGAATTATAAAATCGCAAGGTTATTGATTCTTGAAACAAAGGCGAGATCGTCATATTCCTTTCGATGCATGTTCTAACCTCTCTTGTACTTCCGCAGTAACCTTCATAGCAACATGTTTCGACAGTCTATACCTCTGTAGAAACTGTTCTTCGGATAGCTCCTCAAAATCATTTCTCCTCATAGGCCGTACTCTATTACGAATGCTATTTAGTCGGTCTTAAATATAGCAAATTGACATCAACAGCTGAGTTCATGCTCGCCATCTTGACTATTTACAATTGTTAAGGACTTAATATGGCTTGTTAGTTTAACAAAAGATTTAACAGAGTGTTACGCTAACACTTGTTGGTGAAATGCAATTTGTTTTAACTATTGCTAAACACGTGTTAATCTTAACATCTGTTGCTGAAATCGCGCATAGGTGAGAGATGTTATAAAATGGTAATGCAGGTGAAATGAAGGCACAGGAAATTCGGGACCTAGCATTCCTCTAGTGATCCAGGAAAACCGCCGAAAAAATCCATAGGTCAGGCAGGTTGGCCACGGGAATCGAACCTGGACCTCCCGAAACAGGGCCTCATACGAAATCGCCGGAGCCATCCCTCTCTATCATCTTTAGTATCTCTACTGCATGTCTACGTTGGGTGAAGAAACTATTGCAATCCACTCTAACATTTGATAATCGATATTTCGCATGAAATGCATATATTGAGGTGTTCCGAATAAAAAAGGCCTACGGGTGTGTCTATGAGTTTAAATAGTGCTGTGTTGTTCGATCTGTGGTTTTCGAGAGACGACGGTGGCACGTGGGTGGCGATAGCCTGGTACTCATTGCAGTCGGTGGTAGGCCGTAAACTTAAATTGAATCACTATAGTCTTAGACACACCCCGAAAAAAACAGCTACGTAAATCAAAGTTCCAATCGGTAAACTTCTGAAGCATTCGATGTCACAGCGTTCACAATATCCGCCTTGGAAAGGAACAGTCAGACTGAAAAATTCAATGTCATAGCCGGGAATCAGGCACTAAAGTTTTCAGTCTGACTAACTTTCTGTACTTTGACCTACACACGGCTATTGTGTGTTTCAAATGGGAAGAGTTCTCCCCTGTAGCCAATCAGATGCGTTAGAGCCTTCAGCGTTGCCACCTCGTTATCCCCACTCTTTTTATATTTCCCTCTGTCTCGTACGCTTGCGAGTGTTCGTGCCGCTAGACGTAAGGGAACGCAAACTGGATTTTCCAAATTGTGTAATCACGATTGCAACATGAATATTGGTATATTACGCAAATGTTTTAAATATTTATAGTTTATAAATCACTTATTTTTCTAATCCAACGAAAATACCAGCGGTGCATCCGTATAGCTGTGAATGTTACTTACGTTAAGAGATAATTCGTCATTGTCATTGTCCTCAAGTCTGAGTACTGTAAATTTATGATCATATGTTCCAAAATCTCGTTGCGTGTTATTTCTTTCCAAAAGAAAAGTTTATCTCGTCTCACGCAGTTTTCCCAGTCTTGTTGTGTTCCTTGTCAATTTCTTCGGGAATAAGCTGTTCAACGTCATCAGTTTAAAAATATTATTTCTGTTTGCAACATAATTTGAGCCCACATTAACTCTATTGGATTGTTCGAGCAGTAGTAAGGGGGGCGGATGGTGGATCGCGTCTCATTGATCCAGCTGATACACTTTTTCATGGAAGAGTAACTGAACTCTCTAGAATAAATAGAGATTACGAACCATTCATAAACAATGTCAGACTAGCAAGAAGTGTATCGTTTCCACTCATCGAATTTAGGCTTATTCAAAGTACATATTTCTAATACCACGTCATGTCAAATGTCTACGTTTCAGTTCTGAGTATCGTATATCACTGGCCTCCGAGCGACTTTCAAAACTCTCACCTCTGTTGCATCGCCGTTCCAGCCTCGGCCTACAGTCTTCATTGTTACTCTACAAATCACTCGTTCATCCGCTGATTACTTATGCCTGCCAAGTGTGGGGGGCCGCACACACATGTCGTCTGCGTCGTCTTCAGGTCAATCAGAATCGCATCATGCGCATCGCTACCAACGCTCCATGGTTCATCCAAAATCAGCAGCTCCATCACGAACTAGTAGTAGTAGTAGTAGTAGTAGTAGTAGTAGTAGTAGTAGTAGTAGTAGTAGTAGTAGTAGTAGTAGTAGTAGTAGTAGTAGTAGTAGTAGTAGTAGTAGTAGTTTTATTCATCCGTTAAGTCAATACAATGACATTGGATACGTCAATACAAATATTTAGAACAATACAAATAATATAAGTATAAAAAATAAGTTGCATCAAGTGTAATTAATAAGATCTAAGCATGAACTCATAAATATATATATAGTTGCATGGCTCTACAACTACACAGCATTTAAAATGCATCACAAATATATACAATTATATGGCCAGCTACAGTGTATCTAGAAATTCACTTATATCATAATATGAATCACTTAATAAAATTTCTTTCAACGATAGCTTGAAACACCGCATGGATTTTATGTTTTTCAGATTGGCCGGTAGTTTATTATACAGAGTGACTGCTGAATATCTAACTCCTTTGGAATAAAGTGTAGTTCTATGTGTTATTGTTCTTAAGTCTGTTTTACCTCTGGTGTTATGATGATGTATTTGATTATTTGTGGTGAAATTTTCAAGGTTTTGTTTTGTATAACATAGCAAACAGTATATATACAGACTGGGCAGAGTCAAGATTTTCAATTCCTTAAAGAAGTTCCTGCAGGAGTCATATTTTTTTCCTGACATTAGGCATCTAACAATCCTTTTTTGTACTTTAAAAACCAAGTGACTGTCTTTACTATCCCCCCAAAACATAATGCCATACCTCATTAGACTTTCTGCATATGCAAAATATAAGGTTCTCATGTCACTTGCAGTCAACTCATTTTGTATTACTCTTAATGAGAAGTAGAATTTATTTAACTTTATTACTAGATATTTTATGTGTGCTTCCCAGTCTAAATGCTGATCTACCCATACTCCCAGAAAATTTGCTTCTGTCTTATAAGAAACACATGCACAAGAAACACAACCTGATGTCAGGTTTGCCAACATTTTTATTTTGTTTGTGGCGAAATGATATTGCTGAAGATTTGTTTGTATTAATAATCAATTTGTTTTCAGCAAACCAAGTTTCAATTTTACTGGTTATGTGTTTTGCATTTGCATTTCCCTTTATTATAACATTTGTGTCGTCAGCAAACATAGTTACTCGAGTTGTATTTAAATAATTTGGGAAGTCGTTTATGAATATTAAAAAGAGGACGGGTCCTAGTATGGAACTAGGACTGTTACCTCTTCACGACTACATTCGCAGGATCGCTCGTCGTTTCTTTCCCACGCTACTAGAAGTTCCAGGAGCTGTACATTATAACATCGGCGTCCGCACGCGCCAGCCCTCACGCTTGAAGAGGAGACTACCACAGGACCTGCTTCTAAGCAATACATCTGATTCGAGTGATTCTAGTGCTTGATGTCTGTCTTACATCTTCAATATTGACATAATTTCTCAGAGAGTATTATTGGAGTTCTAACTTAATGTAGTTAGGGGGCGGCCTCTTAGCCTACCCCTGAGTGTTATTGTTCTTATTGTACTGTTACCTTCTTTTTACTCTGATCTGTAAAGCATTGTACTGCTGATCGATCAATAAAAAATTATAAAAAAAAAAGTTCTGAGTAATTTCAAATATACTTTCACGCATAAATGCCAACCAGTAATGATATTCATTGCAGTGCTTACGTTGCACTGTATTGTTATAATATAATGGCATCTACTTTATTTATTGGTATTAATAAAACTATTTGAGATAAAAATAATGGATGTTTACTGTTATGTTAAATACATTACTCTCTCCTTCCTCATGGATCAGTTTTTGCAAAATATTAATTTCCGTCTTAGCGGGAATAGTATTTATTAGAGATTGATAAGTTTGGTGCTCGTCACACACCACTTACGGAGAATGCAATACGACAACACTGCAGGACTCCGATTGGTTGCTGACCTAGTAGCGCTCAAGGACAAACACCTTCCCATTTGATACACATAATAGTGTGAAACAACAATTTGATACTACTCTGGCTTCATGTCAAAGCTATGCGACAGATAGGGAGATGACTTGCGGCTTGGTCGTATGAATGGTAGCAGAGTGGTAAAACGCGGGCCAACATTAGATCGGTTCCTATGTGTGCATCTTTCTTTTTATTAATGTTACTTTTATAGCAATGATTATGTTTTTTGTTGCAGAAGATAAATAATAATATTTTAGACACATTCATTTAAAAAAGAAGAAGCAAACCACTTATTCTTGTCGCTTTCAAAATAAATGCAAGGTTATTAGAAAATTATATTAATATTGGTTGTGTAAACACTCCGGCTCCTTCATCTGTTATGAATGGTGCTAGTAAGTGATACTCAATTATGAGACCCAATTTTTTTGCACAAATTACAGTGTGCTAAAAAGGAAGGTTTTCCTATTTGAATATGCAAGAAACATATGAAACAACAACCTGTGTGTGAGCATTCTCCTTCATTATTATTATTATTATTATTATTATTATTATTATTATTATTATTATTATTATTATTATTATTATTATTATTATTATTATTATTATTATTATTATTATTATTATTATTATTATTATTATTATTATTATTATTATTATTATTATTATTATTATTATTATTATTATCATCATTATTATTATCATCATCATCATTATTATCATCATCATTATCATCATCATTATCATTATCATTATCATTATTATTATTATTATTATTATTATTATTATTATTATTATTATTATTATTATTATTATTATTATTATTATTATTATTATTATTATTATTATTATTATTATTATTATTATTATTATTATTATTATTATTATTATTATTATTATTATTATTATTATTATTACAGCTAATAATGAAACATATCTCTTGTTAGTTTAATAATGATGGATCTAAATGAACATAAAAATAACGTCTAATTCATAGGCTTGGTTTAAATCACATTATATAAAATAAATCCCAGACATAAAACTCAGACATAGTTGCGAATCTTAACATGCCTTGGAGAAACAACAATTGTGTTGACTTTGGTTTAATGTACCTGCAGGGTTAAATCCTAGACAGTTGATTAGCAGTATCTACCAACTTTCTCCTTGTCACAATATACAATCACTTTGTATATGAAATTAAATGTGTAGTGTTTAACGCCGCTTTTACTACATACTTCACCGAATGAGATGAAAACCGGGGAAAACCGTGAATTCCCGGAGAAAACCCGCCCCAGCGCCGTGTTGTCCACCTCGCGCTTGCCAATGTATGACACATCAACTCATATCGGACGATGAATGGCATGGATGAAGTGATGCTCAAATGAGTCCGGGGTCCCTGGAGCATAGTGTTACCCGACATTCGTCTTACAGGATAAGGGAAAACTCCGGGTAACGATTCGAACTCGGGACTTCTTGAACGTGAGGCAGACATGCTACCACCACTACTATGGTCATATCGGCGACCGTTCTCCTTTGGTTTTTAATCATTACATCACGCACACATTCACACTCTCATACATACTTCCAGACTATGTGGAAGATGGGGAATTATCTTGGACGGAGAAAAATCCCCACCCCCACCGCCGGGAATCGAACCCGGGACCCCTAGCACGGTAGGCAGGTGCTCTACCGACTGAGCTACTGAGCTAGTGAGCTGTACATAACTTGGAGTCGCTTTGTATGTGCGATAACATACAAAACATCTGACTGTTGCGAATTTTTTCCAATAAACCTTCACGTTTTGCCATGTAGTAAGATCGCACTGTTCGAACGGTTATCATGGATTTATCTTTGGTAATAGATACTCTCAGATAACGCACTGATTACTCTTCTAAGAGTGAGAGGGGCAATGACGCGCCTCCGGGCCCTGTGTTAAGCACCAATGAACGCATCACTTCAATGTAATTCGCAGGAATCACAAATGACCGATATATGTTCACTCCACGTGGAGTAATCAGTGCGTTATCAGAGAGGTATCTATTACCAAACATAAATCCATGGTAACCGTTCCAGCAGGGCGACCTTAACTGCAAAATAAGAGTGAACATAGGGCAGGGCTAGGCGTCGCTGGCCTATCACTGACTAGCCAGTGAGGTGAGTGCGACTTTGTACAGTTTAACTCACGGACCGGCTCGCTTTGCTGAACCCGACGGTTAATTTCTTTGCGCGCTCAAAAGATACTAATTACAGAATTATTTTGTTTTCCTCATGTCACAGAGCTATTTTCCTGACGGTGACTCCAAACCTCATTCATGTAGCACTTCTGTTTTCGGAGATAAGGGAAGATAAGTCCCCGAGCAGAAAGAAAATAATCAGTCATTTGTCTATGAAGACAAACGCGTGCTGATACATTTTGTGACTTACATTCAGTGAAGTGGTGATCTTTTAAGAGTACAAACTTGCTTTTCAAGCTAATAGATCTGTCGCTAATGTGTTCGTTTTTCAAGCAGCTTTTAATTAAGGAAGTTTACGAACTCACAAATTTCACTCACTTGAGGCGGTGCGGCCCGTAGCGAACCACGTCAAGCTTTCCCTTGTGCTCAACGCCTCACAATTAAGGATTGGTGGCGTGCGGAGGTTAAGGAAAGGGAGATTGTAACCGGTTCGAGGTGACTTGTAGCTCCCGCGTGAGAACTCTCATCCGTACTTCAGGAGTGGGTGCGTCCTGACTGGTTGTGGGTTCATGATGACACCTCGAATCTGGTAGACAGAAGTTTATTGTCATCCTTAGGCTCCTTTGCTCGCCACCGTAAAGTCGTCGTCGGTGTGGTTGCTGTGTTTAGCGTCACTGTCAATATTGTGATGTGAAGCACGGAGGCAGTAGCACTGCGTAGTCGAATTGGATATATTTATCGTCTTCCCTATATATTACTCTTTGTGCTAACTCTCACTGGAGAGATTGTTGAATATTGCACTTCTCTCTGTGCATGGCGCGGAAGTATACTTCGTAGGCGGCGCCGAATACGCGTCTGTCTCACGTAGAACTCAGGACCGAAGTGTTCTTACTAGCAAAACCTAATTTCCGCCCTTACTTTGAATTACCCCCACTCTAGGTATTTCTTGGAGTTTGCAAAATCACATGAACAAATATCAATTTTCTATTGACTCTTAACTATCCCCACTTGAGATCAGTGTTCAGAATTTCCAGTTTCGGACCTAACATCATAGACGCTTTCTTTAACGGTCCGTTGCAAAAATATATGCTAAGGTATGTGGTCTGCGAGTCGGTCAAAATCTTGTAGCCTGCTGTCAGAAGCACGCATGGAATTTTAACAATGGGTTGGTTTCCTACTGGAAGGCGCCAAATTTTCCTTGAGGGCAAATCAGACAATAGAGTGGGTTGTTTGTTTACAGGGATTGCAAAGGGAGTTTTCTGACCTTCACAGAGTGGCCTTGTCACTGTGGCGGTCTCTGGAGTATATGCTAGCATTATGGCATATGTCTATCGTGGTATACGTCATTTATTTATATTTTTAAATCTATCATTTATTTATATTTATTTGTGTGTGTCGATGTCTTTCTGATATCAGGTTATATGTCGTCTCAGTGTTCTTAGGTGACAGGGGCTGCGTCACCCTGTCAAGAATTAATGGCGCACGAATGCTCATTCTGTGATGAACATTGTTAAAGAAGCCAAGCAGTTCACTAAATTAGAAGTCTCCATATTTAGGTCTTCTGGAAAATATTGAGCAGTGAAAAAAGTGTTACCAACATTGTCGAATTTCAATAGTGTGTTTTATGTAAATCAATTTATGATTTATAAGACAATTATGGATATCCATCCAACTGCCAAAAGGCTGACCAATTCAGCAAGACTAAATTTTCTGCAAAAAAATGCACAACGTTATAAGTACAGGTGATCCCAGGCCCACCATTTATTTGGATGAAACCTTGGTAATCAAAATCACTACAGGAAGAATTAATGGTTGAACACTTTGTGTTTTCAGGCATTTGTAAATTAATTGTTCTTTCGCACTGACCGTGTGTGGGCTAAAGTATGGAAAGACTGAAAAATTCAATGCTATAGCCGAGAAAGCCGAGATTGTAACCACGGATCTTCTGGTTGCCGTTCAGCCGCTCGCTCTAACCCTTGAGCTACTATGGCCAACGTGCGGTAAACCACTTAGGAGTTCTCATAAACACGAGTCAGTTGGAGAATTTAATATCATGTCGGCACGTTGGCCATAGTAGCTCAAGGGTTAGAGCGGCTGGACGGCAACCAGAAGATCCGTAGTTCAAATCCCGGCTATGGTATTGAATTTTTCAGTCTGACTCTATCTTTCCATACTTTTGTACTATTGTTTATATAGAATTTAAGTATATGTTTGTATGATAACTGCAACACATCGGAGCGATAGCTGAACTAGGCTGTTTCAGAGAGACAAAGACAGATGTATCTTCCATCTCTGTCGGCCGCTCGCTGTGGAACTGACGTCAAGAAAGTACAACCACTGTATTGGCTAAGCCCATGTTCATTCTTATTTCATTCCTATTTTATTTTCTTATTGTTCTACTGGTGTATTAAATGTCTAAAAAATTTCAATACTCGTTGTTACATCGGTAACTGAAACATAGGTGTGTTAAATTCGGAAGGCCTTAAAGTAATTTAATGATATAAAAAGAAAAAGGAAAACGTATGCATGAATACAGTATTTTGGTTTGAGAAACTATGGTAAAACCTTCAATCAAATCTTTTTATGTTTATACTTCGAAATAAATGTAGTTTTAATGGTCATATAGCACACCGAACAAGTGTTTTTAGAATAATTTCCGTGTGTGCGTGTGTGTGTGTATTTGTGTACAAACACCATAATTACAATATGAAACAAACATTAGGAATAAATAAAAAAATTGGGATATGTGGGTCCGGTGTTTTCCGAGGTTGCAACTATCTCACTTCAATAAACTATTATTTACACGAAGAAAATTGTGATATAAATTTTAATGTTTTGCTATTTGCAACATTTATTAAGCGTTTAATATATTTGCGGAACACACAAAATGTATATTGTCGCGGCGACGCGCACAGAAAGTTCGGTGCAGAGAGATAAGCGTGGCTTGTGGACACAAAGAGCCTGCAGATAAAGATAACAGTCGGATAGTGTATCACTGAGATAAAAGGCATGCCAAAACAGATAAAGTTAGAACATTCTCGTAACATCTTGATTGATGAAGAGCGTTCGGTTTCTTGATTGTTCTGGAACAGTCTGGAATTATCACTGGAGGCATTTAAGGAAGCGACGACTTGCCAAGGGAAGTCGTGAAAAGTAGTAAACACAGTAAGGAGTAAACAGCTGTAGAGTTTTGTTGCAACGAGAGCTGATGTAATCAGAACGCTGTTGTTGTGGTCATCGACCTTGGTAGATTTTGATTGTGTATGTGATGTAATTCTGCTGCTACGAAGTGTATTTCTACGCAAATAAAGAACATTTTGAATTTCTGCAACTTAGACTTTTTATTCTACGAACCCACAAAGTCACAATATATTAAATTTAATGGGAGTACTTGAAGTCCTCTTGAATCTAGCTTTCGTATAATTCTTATACAGGTGTCTCTAAAGTCACTATCCATTTCAATGAAGGAAGACAGTGATTGAAAAATCAATATTATTTTGAAGTGTTACACATATTCTAGTGCCCTTCTACATGACCTCCATCTAGCTCAAAACACATACGCCATCTTTCAGTAGTGGAACGAAATGTAGACTGTAACATGTCAACCATAATTCGACGTGCTGCTTCCCTGATACGATTCCGTAACTCAGGCAGACCATTCATTTTGCTAGTGTACGCTTTAGATTTGATGTACCCCCATGCAAACAAGTCTAAAGGAGTAAGGTCCGGTGAACAGGAAGCCCACAGACGAGGTGAACCTCTGCCTATCCATCTGCCTGGAAAGATTCTGTTCAGGTAATCACGGACGATGTTTGCAAAATGTGGAGGCGCACCATCTTGCTGAAACACAACTGTATCCAGTATACCATCCTCTTGAAGCTTCGGTTCAAGGAACAGTTCTAACATGTTGAGGTATATGTTACCTGTTATTGACCTTTCGGCAAAGAAAAACGGGCCATACAGTTTTGCGTTTGTCATATCCAACCAACATTGACTTTCGGTGTATCACGTTCCCACTCCGATACCTCATATGGTTCTTCATTATGCCCATATTCGGCTGTTGTGTCTGTGCACTTCACCACAAACATGGAAAGTGGCTTTATCGGAGAATAAAATGTTGTCCATTAAATTCTCATTCTCTACACATTCCAGGAGGTCATAACACATTGCCCGACGACAGGAAAAATCCTCGTCCTCAAGATAGTGCAGAACTTGAATGTGATAGGACGTTTTCGTAGAGTGAAACGTAGAATTTTCCACACCGTGTTGGGAGGGACGTTCAATTTCCTACTGAGGCGTCGAATTGATGCCTTCGGACACCTATCACTGGCAATTTGAACCTGCTGCACTGTTTCTGTCAAGACGTGTGATCGTCTAGTACGTGTCTCATCACGCACACTGCCGGTACGCTTAAATTTGTTCACAAGCAGACGAATATGTGCCCTTGATGGGGCTGGTTTGTGGAATTTGCTGGTAAATTCCGCTCTGGCGTCTTCGTATGACAATTCGCGTACCCGTGCACAAACAATGGTAACCCGTTCTTCTGTGTTAAACATCTTGCACTAAGATACCAGTATTTCAAAAGAAAAGAAACAAAATATTGCGTTGTCACTGAAATGGATAGTGACTAGAGTATTCACTAGTATAATTGGTGAATCATACATTTTAGCTAGGAACCAGTAGAAGAAATGGTGGTAGTAGTAGCAGCAGTTGTGGCCTTCGCAACTCGAACTAATGATATTTTGTCTTATCCCTATCTCCTAGTAGGAGCCCAACGAAGTGCAAACTGGGAAAATACCTAGGCTTGATAACACGTCTATGCATGGGATCGAACACAATACCATTCTCAAACCAATAGCATCATATCTCCATGTCATTAACGATATCCGAATATTCGTTACTTTTAGTTTCAATTTGTCAATGCTTTCGCATCTTTAAAAATGCACGTTTCCTTTCTTGTGCTTCTTTTGATATCATGGGAATAGCATAGAATTTGAAAGGCAAAATACAGAGACTCTCTTTTTAACATTCACTTGAGCCTCTTGAATTCCGCTTGTATATACGAAAAACGTGTAATGAAACTACTTTTGTAAGCGTTTAACTTAAATTTGGAGCAAACAGAAAAATAAGCCTTTATAAAAGCATTGAACTGATAGACCGAAAAGAGAGAAAATATAATTCACAGAGTTTTCACCTATCGAGTTTTGTGCCCATAGATGGCTCTACCTGTAATATGCTATTAGCGTGGAAGAAGACTTCTAATTATTTTCTAAGTTTTATCACAAATTGGAATTATGTTGTTGATGTTTAGGTTAAATTTCATTGTCTTTTGTTTTATGAAAATAAAAAGTAGTTTTATATACTCTAAGACAATATCAAACAAAGAAATGACTGTGTGTGAAAAAGGAAGTCTTCTGAAGTAAATATATATATTTGCACTTTTCGAAATTAAATCATGAAACAAATAAAAATTGCTTTATAATTTGGAAGGACCGTAAATGAAATAAATCGGACGCCAAGGAACAGACATCATAGAAATAAACCAAACAAAATAATGCCAAGGCAAGTCTTTTATCTCAGTTATCTTCATTTGACGTCTCTTTGTGTACACTAGCCGCGCTATTGTTAACTGCTTATGCAAGCCCTTTATTACCGTGAAACAATAGCCGCTATCTGCTTTCTATTTGTGCCGAAACTTTTATGCCTTTTGCCGCGACACTATCAACACCAATTTCTTAAGATAAGTGAAGCCTTAGTAGCAAATATTTTTATTTGTGTAATATTTATTGCTTCACACTGTAGCTAACTTCATTTTCTACGTGAACATAAGCATTTTTCCTCGCGTTAATAGTGTGACTTTGTGCGTTCGTGAAATCAAAAGTCCAGGTTACAAACACAAAAGTTGTACTTCATTTCCGTGGCCATACGCTTCGTACACATACACAATACAACATACAAGGACAACAAACACAGCTGTTTTCCCACACGCGTTCAATTACCGACTAACCCTTTTTGGTGGGCGGGCTGCCCTTTTATAGTTTACTAACATTCCAGAAAGTTCTCAAACGATCGAGACCCGGCTAGAACAAAGGCGAACTCTCCAGAAATCCATCTCCTCCCCCCACCGTTTCGGCGAGCTTTTCTCTACACACTGCACTACGCATCCTTTTGAATGCCTTGCCGCCTCGATCAACAATGGCCTGGCGACACTAGCAAAGGTAAACCGATGAAGGACAGCCTCATAACCAAAGGATTTCATGCTGTTGTGCCAGTATGAGGAAGTAGGGTGGACATAAAAAGAGGTAAAGATAAATTTTCGCGTATTTAAGAAAATTGTATTTAGATAGGTGCTTAGTTTAAACAATACTACTGTGCCAAGAAAGTACTGGCAATTGATCATATAAAAATCTTGCATAAGAGGGGATTCGAAATTATTGCTGTCGCTAAGTTGGTACATCTTTCCTCCACACCCATTCGGAGCTTGTCATCTAATTTGTTTACAGGATACCATTTTGTCAGTGCATCTCAAAGGTGTGTTACGATTTTACAATGAATCCTCCTTTAAGTCCTCTATCAGCTGAAGACAGGTACCTCGAAGTGATAACTTAAGTTTTGGAAAGAGAAAGAAGCTGAATACAGTTGTTATGATATTATAATAGGGATATTGTTTGATGACGTTTGTTGAATTTTTGGCCAGAAATTCGTTCGGAATGATGGTCTTGTGAGCTGGGGCGTTATCGTGGTGCAGAATCCATGAGTTGTCTTTCCACGAATGTGGTCTTTCTTGCCGTATTGGTTCTCTCAAACGCCGCATAATGCTCAGAAAATAGTATTTATTTACCCTCTGACCTTTTGGCAAGAATTTCGAGTGCTCTACGATAGTCGAAAAAAACTGTCAACATCACTTTCTTCTCGGACAGCCAGCCAGGTTACTATGCTGTAAGTACTTAAGTCCCAGGTTTCATAGTTAAACCACTGTTCTTCAGGTAAGTTGATGGAAATAATCATTTCTTCCACACTAGCCGTGTGTAGGCTAAGGTTTGAATGAGTATTTTCAAAAATCTAGTG
The DNA here is from genome assembly GCA_030765055.1 of Mantis religiosa. Lineage (NCBI taxonomy): Eukaryota > Metazoa > Arthropoda > Insecta > Mantodea > Mantidae > Mantis > Mantis religiosa. The sequence continues at coordinate 48,444,132 of CM060951.1, read as the reverse complement.
GGTTTAAGTCAGGTCAGGGTGGAGGCCGCGGCATTGGTCCACCTCTTCCTATCCATCTACTGGAAACCCACTTATTCACAAATCGATGGGCAGAAAGTCAAATCAGGATTGAACTGAGTACTGGCCCTAAGAAGTGTATATGGCACAGTGACAACGACGGTGAAATCTGTCACCTCCAGCCAATTTAACCAGGTGTAAAAGCCAATTTTTTCTACCACACAATTAAACCATTGTTCTTTGGTAGGATTATGGCCATAGGATATCTGCATATTACACATCTCACCTTGTATCGGAGTTGCAGAAAAGGAGCTTTGCCATGGAAATAAACAATTTCCGGACCTACGTTCATATAACCTTTTTTATCCTCTATATGCAAGAAATGTTTACCCAAAGTATCGTCATACCTTATTGCTACATGCTGTATATGACGAAAAAAATAGCAATAACGTACTAAACTTTGTAATAAATATATTACGAAATAGATTTGGCGACTTTAGACAAAAGCAATCTGGCAATCTTGACGTCTCATAAGTAAACACAAGTCCTGGCTTTGAAGTATCTTGGGCTAAGTGAAACAGATGCCACCTCATTAACATACTTAGTAATGCAAAGCGGCACTCCTCAACGTGATCACTCGCTTGGTATGCGTGAAAGGAATAAAATCTAACAAGTATTTCTGTCTACTTACAGCGATTCAACGTATGATCATATTTCAACGGTAAATGTTTCAAGTTAAAAAGAAAGGATATTCCTTTCCTTTTACAACAGCAAATGTAATTTGGAATAATAATTTGTAGTAGTCCACATACTGAAATTTCTGCTAAGTTTTCTTTAAAAATATCGATTTGCACAAATTAAATCAACACTGCTTAACAATATATTAGCTAGTGCTTTGCAACTATTAATATCGGAACTATTGACGGATAAGATTAATAGTTTAGTCAAGATATAATAGGAAATTAGATATATAATTGTAGAAAATAATTTTGGTAACTTTGAACTGATTGATACACAGTGTAAGAAACATAGGCTGAAAAGTTGACCCGCGAAGGGGCCCTAACTACGAGGGCTGTTCAATAAAGAATGATTATAATTATTAGGGACATACTTTTTCGCACTAAAATTCAATATTATTATATTCTGTTAGCTTAATGTGAAACAAACACGCCGTACTACTTTTATTGTTGGTACTCCTGGTTCCTGCCTGTGAGAACCAGACAAATTCAGACATGTTCACTATCGCCTACCGCTGCAATGGAGGTAACATGCAGTTAAAGTTGATATTAGAGGAAGATCCGGAGTCTGTATCAAACGTAATCACTGTTGATGAAACTTGGCTACATCATTTTGATCCTGAGAGCAACAGCAAAGCTCAGTGTGGAAATCTCCATCATCAACCACCAAAAACGCAAAAGTGGTTGCTTCTGCTGGGAAAGCTATGGTCATCTCATTCTTTGATATTCATGAAATGGTTTATCAGCATGTTGTACCTGCACACACATCAGTAACTCGACAATACTACAGGGATGTCCTGAAAATATTGCAAGTCCATATCAGGCACAAAAGACCACATTTCCGTGAAGCAGGCTGGATGCTGCATCACGATAATGCGCGGCCGCATATTGCCAATGTTGTTGGTGAATATCTTGCAAAATCAACGTGAAGTGCATCCCTCACCCTCCCTATAGTCCGGATTTAGCCCCATGTGACTTTTTTCTATTCCCTAACTTGAAGAAACGCCTTCGTGGGAGGCATTATCCATCATCAGAAGCAGTGGTGAAGGTTGTGGAGGCGATTTTGAAGGATCTCTCAAAAAGTGGTTTCCAGCATGTCTTTGTAGCCTGGCAGAAACGCTGGGACAAGTGCATCGCATTCAGGGGAGACTATTTCAAAAAAAGTTGTGATCATTCTTTATTGAACAGCCCTCGTACTTTCGTTTCAAGGTAAATCAGTGTAGCTAAAATATTTAGGAGTCAGTGAACTCTTGTAGAAAGAAAAATACTCGCTCAAGATTAAGGAGTTGCTGAGAAAAGTTGCTGGGAAAGTTCTGAACATTAGAACGGCAATAAAATTCTTAGAATTTAGTAAGTCACCGAGTGAAAGGATTTTTTCATAAGCGAATGAGAAGCTTCAGGTTTAGCAAAATGAAGTATGAACGTTGGTGGGGTTCAATGTTATAAACGCATATCATGTTGATACAAGGGCGAATATTTCTAAAATATGGGCTTTTTCGTTTGCTTTTTTACAGTCCAACAGAAGTGTTTGGTGTGATCAATTAACTATCGGCTGTCTACAGCCCTAAAAGACCTACATATTTATTGGTCAATTACAATCTGTAATTTCTGTATTACAAAAGATATTAAGTCTGCAAGGCTCAAAAGACATGAAGGCGTGCACTTTTATCAAAATCCTGTCAACTTTAAGGTGACATTACAAAGTTCCTTGTACTTACGAGCTACTAATTCTTAAGCCCCTATTCGCATCTGAAACAGAACCATTTTCTCTGTGACTTAGTCTTTCTAATTTTCAAAAGTTGTTACATGTGTATTTGCAGGCAACTGTGTGATTTCTGAACGTAATGAATTCTTTGCTACCTGAATTTTGGATTTTGGGAGTGTGTTCCTTTACTTCAACACATAACTTTCCTGACTAATGACATTTTGTCCACTGACAGAACTATAAATGCACTTTGTGCATTGATTTTAATTTACGAAATTAGTCATTGCAATTATTTATTTGTTTTCCTACCATTCTTTATAAAACTATTGATCTTAGAAAGCTTCATTTTCTATATCAGTTGCAATAATTAATTTTACAACTAATGTTTGGTGGTACCCCATTAATTTCACCCTGTATTAGACAAAAACGCCTTCTGCTTATTTAACAGTATTTGTATTTCAATACAAAAGTAGTAGGTGCATAATTAGAAAACAAAGAACAGTGACCAAACACGTTTGTCCGGCTCAAATTTTGGTCCGCCTCCGAGGGGTAGATTAAAGGTAGACTATCTTTGCAGCATGGACGAAAATGATGTGATGAATGTAGCTGTAGTGCGTAAAGTTCCTGAAATAAGATTGACGGAGGAAGACTTATCTACCAAGAATAGAAATTATTGCGAAGTACGACGACCTAAACTCCAAAATCAGATAGAGGTTTGGTAAAGCGAATGCCAGAAAGCTGATAGAAATCATTCGTCCTAACCTGTACGTCAGGGACGATAACCGAGGTATTTCTATAAATTTAACATGTACAATTGGCAAAACTTATATTCAGAAATAATTTTAAACGTTTAAAAATCATGGTTTTTCTCATGAGAGCAACCCCTTTATAATGCTGGCGCATTAGAGGTTAATATAATCCGTGCAAGAATTTCAAATTATTCTTTGTGTAGATAATTTCAAAACTGTCTTTTCTACTGTGGTGTCTGGTTTGTTAGAAGAATTAATTTATTTTAGGAGCTTGAAAATTGTAGATGTACAGACTTACCGAAACAAGTAAACTGCGATAAATGGAAATTTCTGGTAACATCTGGATTATTTCGGGTTCTTTATTTTTCTGGAAACCTCTCGAATTACGAATGAGGTATTTAAGGAAGTGACGAGTTGAAACAGTTGTTGTGTAACACGAGTGTTGAGAGCTGATCAGAACATTGTAGACAGTGTATATGTGACGTAATGTTGTTACGTGAGAATTGAACAGTGTATTCCTACGCAAATAAAGAACGATTTTTATTTTCTACAAATTGGACTTTTAATTCTACTAACCGACAAAGTCACAATATTGTGTGAAAGTGGAAATACTTGTCCTTCTCCCTATGAGCGTAGGACTCCTGACAGTCCTACACTTATGCCCGATTTCACCAACATATGTTAAGACTTAACACGAGTTTAGCGATAGTTAAAACAAAAATTGCATTTCACCAACAAGTGTTAGCCTAACACTCGTATTAAATCTCATGTTAAACTAACAATACAAATTTCTAATGTTAAGTCCCTAATAATTGTAAATAGTCAAAATGGCGGGCATGAACTCAGCTGTTGATGTCGATCTGCTATATTTAAGACCATCTAAGTGGCATTCATAATAGAGTACGGCCTATGCGAATAAATGATTTTGAGGAACTATCCGAAGAAAATTGTTTTACGGAGGTATAGACTGTCGAAACATGTTCCTATGAAGGTTACTGCGGAAGTACAAGAGAGGTTAGAACATGCATCAAAAGGAATATGCCGATCTCGCCTTTGCTTCAAGTATCAATAACCTTGCGATTTTATAATTCACTGAATTATGTGCATAATACACTGTCCACCTCCCGTCTTGAAACGTTCAAGTCACTTGCCCTTCTTCGCACCTCGTTTTAAATTTACGTAATAATAAGTTAGAATATACAACGAAAGGAATATGCCGATCTCGCCTTTGCTTCAAGTATTAATAACTTTGCGATTTTATAATTCACTGAATTATGTGGATAATACGTTGTTCACCTCTCGTCTTAAAACGTTTAAAGGCACTTGTTCTTCGCACCTCGTTTTAAATTTACTAATACTGACAAGTTGTTTGGTGCTTGTAGTAGTGACACATGCATTTGAATTAAATTCGTTTCCAACATTTTCCCCGCGACATCTTTATCTTTTACATTCACTGCATCCGTCCTCTTATTTACCACGATATCCTTACACTTCGTCACCATTTTAAAATTCATGAGAAATTTGTCTCACGGCTTTATTTATGATTTTGTTCATCCGCCATTTGTGCAGACGAAAATGAAAACAAAAGCGCATCGGAGTACGTTCAGAAAATCATCCATAGCCTTCTATAGCTGTGATATTTACAAGTTTCTTGGCGTTAACACAGGTTTGTTAACATTTTAAGAAAACAGGTTGGTGAAATCCAAGAAATTTAACATTGGTTTTAGCGCTGTGATAATTGTTACGTTACATTTGTTAACGTCGATTTTAACATCTGTTGGTGAAATTGGGCATTAGAGAAGGATAAGTTACACTGAAAATAACCGGATATGTTCTTTAGAAAATCTTAAGCTCATCTGTATAGTGAAATAGGCATTGTTAAATTACAGTGAATGACGATTTCTAAAATTATTAGATGTTTACTTTTTAATTCTGCTGAAGACCTCACAAGCTTGGAGTACAAAATTTAACCCTTCTATTAGTTCCCCAGGAAGAGGTTATCGAACTGTTAAGCAACGTTTTACAGCGATTACTTTAGAGATCCCGACGTGCCTGTTTTATTGTTTGCCAATGCAAAGACAAATAAAGAAGCTTTCAAAGGCCAATGCCCTTGAGTAAAATGACGTTGAGCATCTAACTGGAGCAACGCGAAACATGTTCCTCCAATGGCTTGTTGCCATAAATCTGGCCTGCAGCATTTTGTTGCCATTCCAGCCAGTCCAGTTCACAACCCGCTCCAGAGAAGTGCTCTGTAAGGATGCCATGAAGCTGGTACTAGACCATCAATGGATTATCCTCACTGTTTTGGTCTGTTTCTCTTTCCAAGTGGTACTTACATCACGACAAGGCAAGTACATCACTTTTATGCATTTCTGAATATGTGAACGTGACAGTCATAGGAATCAAGTACCTCCTACGTAAAAATTACAAAGAAACAGTAACCTTAATTAGGCGTTTACGGAGGATTAAGCACCCGTGCTTCCTAACAAGTTCTTCTAAATGGAATGTCACCTTCCCATTATTTCAAGACTTTATTTGTTTACTTTCAGAGTTCAACGTTCCTTATAGCGTCTTGGGTGTCCACAGGCAAAACATAAAGCGCTAATGAAAATTGTTATTCAAACCAGTCCATATCTAAGTAGTCAGTTGGTTAAGCACCGGCCTAATGATTCCAAAGTTGTGGGCTCACACTAATCGTCTTGCTTAAAAGTGACAGCCCCATAACAGTAAATTTACTGGCATTTAAAAGAATTCCTACGGGACGAAATCCCGCCACACTGACAGCAGTGATATGATCCTGGTAATTGATAATGTTGATAAACTAAATATTTATTTTATTTGATATCCAAAGAGCTTAGACTTGTCCGAAATTTACCTCTTCAGGACAAGAAGAGAAACTAAAATAACTATGAATGTGTATTTATTATTAATGTATGTCCTTAAAATTACCTATACATATCAAAGGCATCATTTTAACAGTCCTTCCTATACTACGCAAGAGATGGACAAGATATACCATAAGGAAGCAGTGAAATTTGTACACCGATGAAATAGGTTAGATGTAACTATACCAAGGTTGTCAAAGTCATATCTCATCAATGTTAGAATTAAATTTCTCTGGTACAGTTAGATCAAGAATCACTCCTCAAAACAATGTGAAATATTTACATATTCTAAAACAATTTTACAATGCATTAAGAGTTCTCATATTGAAGTTCACAAGCGCATGTGATTGTTTTAAATGTATATCCTGAATTTACTTTAAAAAATACTTTTACAAAAATTCAAATTTTTGCATAAGTTAACGAAAGTAAATTTATAGATTATTTAAATAGTCTTTTAATTCCATAAGAAATGTATAGATTCGTAGCTTTAGTATGTTTTGACATAAGCGAACATAAATATTTAAAAAAAAATCTGAAAAACGAAGTTCAAATTGTGCGGTGTTGAAACCATGTCTTAGAACTTCCCAAGGGCACGCTATTTAAGGGCCTTTGAGACGCAAGTACAGGAAAATAAATATCGTTATTCCTCGCCTTACAAACCTTAGAGAACATAAACTCAACAACATATAATTTTGTAAAATTTCGCGCCCAGGAAATCATACTGGTTCCGCTCTATAATGTTTAATTTTGACAATGCGAGACACAAGTGTGTCAGTCTGCATATTTTGTTTTGTTTGAACGACTGTGCCGGTTTGTAGTTATTCGATATCGGTTTGTTTTTGCAGCCTCACACTTTAAATGTTGAAGCAAATGATACAATTCTATTTGTTTTTCTGTGATGGTGTGAAGCACCCGAATGTAACAATTCCACATATATGCTGAAAAGCACCTCTTCCACAACGTTGTCCTTTGCCATAATTATCTTCGACCTAATCAACTAATCAAATATTGGTGTCAAATCTTCTTGGGATATCCTCCACAGGGTTTCGATTGACAATCCTCTAATATGAATGTCGTTCATATTAACGATTCAAATGGTGATATAAATTATTATGCTTGGAATGTTACTGATAAATTCTTGCGTCTATAGAAGTATTCTTAGAGATGCAACAAGATAAAATAAACGGTGTTCATTGTGACCTAAGGGAAGCTCATCGTAATTTTTTTTTCACTCCAATGATCATATCGACGGATTCTCCTTTGGAACATATCGAAGGTGTTAACTCGTACTCGTTAGTTTTTTTAATCATTACATCACACACGTATTCGCAGTCTCATTCATACTTCCAGACTCCGGAGAAGTTGGGGAATCATCTTGATTGGAGAAAAATTCCCACCCCCACCGCCGGGAATCGTAACTTATTCTACTAAAATCTGCTGAATCTAGATAATGAATAGAGGAATAAGTCTACGCTAAATCGAACTAATACTTTTTTGAGAACTCGAAACAGTTTTAATTAGAATATGTCTCCTTCGTTTTCATCAGTAACAGTCTAACAAGGAACCACAGCCCGTCTCCGTAGCGTGATGTTAGTGTGTCTGCCTCACGTTCAAGAGGTTCCGAGTTCGAATCTCGGTCAGGATAAGTTACCTGGATAGGTTTTTCTGGGGTTTTCCCTTATCCTGAAAGACGAATGTTGGTAACTCTAAGCTCTATGGACCCTGGGCTCGTTTGAGCATCATTTCACCCATTCCATTCATCGTCCGATTTGACAACATTGGAGAACGTAAATTACAACAACAAAACTGATTACAAATGTTCTGGTGTATTTTTAAAAAATATATTAGGTCTTTTAATGGAACATTGTCTATAGCAAAAATTATAACTTTATCTGTCATCATCGTAAGGTTTAACAATATCTTTTTGCTGTAATGTTCATTTCATTTATGCATTGCACTCCTCGGTTCTGTAGACAAATGTTCTCTGCTGCTAGACAGCAGATCCTTTCAATGTTTTTCTTCAGCAGTCTGTAATTTCTTTCTCTGGATACCACTATTAAGTCATGTTTAAGAATGGAGGGTATTAGTTCTCCGGAAACTTTTACCGTTTCCTTGCCTGACACAATGCATTCAAGAATGCATAATTGTTCTCCAATAAGCATTTATAGTTATACTGACTTGAAGGTCCTTTCATGATTGTGGTGCCATTATCTCTTCTTCTTCTTCTTCTTCTTCTTCTTCTTCTTCTTCTTCTTCTTCTTCTTCTTCTTCTTCTTCTTCTTCTTCTTCTTCTTCTTCTTCTTCTTCTTCTTCTTCTTCTTCTTCTTCTTCTTCTTCTTCTTCTTCTTCTTCTTCTTCTTCTTCTTCTTCTTCTTCTTCTTCTTCTTCTTCTTCTTATTATTATTATTATTATTATTATTATTATTATTATTATTATTATTATTATTATTATTATTATTATTATTATTATTATTATTATTATTATTATTATTATTATTATTATTATTATTATTATTATTATTATTATTATTATTATTATTATTATTATTATTATTATTATTATTATTATTATTATTATTATTATTATTATTATTATTATTATTATTATTATTATTATTATTATTATTATTATTATTACTATTATTGTTGTTGTTGTTATTATTATTATTATTATTATTATTATTATTATTATTATTATTATTATTATTATTATTATTATTATTATTATTATTATTATTATTATTATTATTATTATTATTATTATTATTATTATTATTATTATTATTATTATTATTATTATTACTGCGTTTACATTCTTAACAACAATCTCAATCGAGTTTTTTATTTACTTAACTAGACAAAATAAACATCGAGCGGAATTTAATTGACTATCTCTCGATTAAAAGAAAATCCGAGAAGTCAAATGAAAGCCTCAAAAATTACCTTTTTTTTTTTTGCGGGGGGGGGGAACGCAAGTGTAACAACGTTTTCGGACTCAGTCTCATTGTCGTTCAAATCACTTCCTCCAGTATATTGGCAGCGCATGGATTCCTATGGAGAAAACTCTTTTGATCGAGTGCGCAGCCACCCGGGCATAATGGTATCCTCTTCATCGGAACAAAATTTCTTTACTCCCACACCATCTTTGAGTGATCCAAACATGCAATCACTCGGTGCAAGGTCTAGTGACTGGCGAATGCGGAAGGGTATATGTTTGCAACTGTCACACGAACAGTACGACTTAAGCGTATCATAAATAATGTGATATGCTGAGCCATAACCAATATGACAATGATTTGAGCCTATTCCTTCCATCATCAGCAGCAATTTTCTACCACAATGGATTCAGCTGCTACAGTAGGCTCTGGTGCCACTACGCAGTGTGCTTAACTTGGATGCAGAGCATCTGTCACAGCAGCAATGCCATTTCTGAACTATCTACTCCATTCCTACACTCGCTGCAGTGAAACACAGGTATTGGTATACGACCTTCATTTGAAGATGGATTTCAATATATTTTGTACTGTCACTACTCAGAAAACGTATATCAGAACGCTGTTCTTGCTTGGTGCATGTTGCAAGTGGGATAGCCATTTTGAATCGGCATCGTGACCGCATTTGCTTGTCTGCAATATTCTGCGACTTGTTTGGCATTTCTTACATCATTGGTAACAGTACTGCTAACTTACAGAACAGTGACCCAAATGTCAAATTTTATTTACACTTTGATGCCCGATTTCACCAACAGATGTTAAAATCGACGTTAACAAATGTAACGTAACAATTGTCACAGCGCTAAAACTAATGTTAAATTTCTTGCATTTCACCAACCTGTTTTCTGTAAATGTTAATAAACCTGTGTTAACGCCAAGAAACTTGTAAATATCACAGCTATAGAAGGCTATGGATGATTTTCTGAACGTACTCCGATGCGTTTTTGTTTTCATTTTCGTCTGCACAAATGCGGATGAATAAAATCATAAATAAAGCCGTGAGACAAATTTCTCATCGACGGAGAAAGAATTGTTAATTGAAATGTTGACGAAGTGTAAGGATATCGTGGAAAATAAGAGGACGGATGCAGTGAATGTAAAAGAGAAAGATGTCGCGGGGAAAATATTGGAAACGAATTTAATTCAAATGCATGTGTCACTACTACAAGCACCAAACAACTTGTCAGTATTACGTAAATTTAAAACGAGGTGCGAAGGAGAAGTGCCTTAAACGTTTCAAGACGGGAGGTGAACAATGTATTATCCATATAATTCAGTGAATTATAAAATCTCAAAGTTATTAATACTTGAAGCAAAGGCGAGATCGCCATATTCCTTTCGATGCATGTTCTAACTCATTATTACGTAAATTTAAAACGAGGAGCGAAGAAGGGCAAGTGACTTGAACGTTTCAAGACGGGAGGTGGACAATGTATTATCCACATAATTCAGTGAATTATAAAATCGCAAGGTTATTGATACTTGAAGCAAAGGCGAGATCGCCATATTCCTTTCGATGCATGTTCTAACCTCTCTTGTACTTCCACAGTAACCTTCATAGCAACATGTTTTGACAGTGTATACCTCCGTAAAACAGTTTTCTTCGGATAGTTCCTCAAAATCATTTCTCCTCATAGGCCGTACTCTATTACGAATGCCATTTAGACGGTCTTAAATATAGCAAATCGACATCAACAGCTGAGTTCATGATCGCCATCTTGACTATTTACAATTGTTAAGGACTTAACATCAGAAATTCGGCGTGTTAGTTTAACATGAGATTTAACACTTCTGTTACGCTAACACTTGTTGGTGAAATGCAATTTTTGTTTTAACTATTGCTAAACTCGTGTTAAGTCTTAACATATGTTGGTGAAATCGGGCATGAAGGTTTTCATTTGTCTCCTTCAGAGATACAGATTAAAGTAAACAAATAATTAAAACATCCCTAACGTATTAAATAAATTTATCAATCTGCTTTCATATATTTCTGTTACACTTAGTGTTATTAATACCTGAAGCTTTCCTAGCTCGAATATGTTCAAAATCTTCTCGGGAAACAAGTCCCTTGGAAACCGGCCTTAAAATGGAAATCCCTCGGTTTAACAAACATAGATATATACAGCTTGATCATCAAGTTAGTTACGTTTCTTTGAACCCAATTAATTTTCTATATGCACGCCATCTCATCTGGCATTTAATTTGCTGAAAACAGTCTTCGTTTCCCGACAAGATCTCGAACATTTATGTTATTGGTTGTCCTGTTTTAATATATGTACGGAAAATAAATGATGATCGTAAACAAATAAACAGATGCTAGGGAGGTGATAAAAACAGACAAATGCAGGAAGGTGAGAAACGTGGGATAAGCAAACAGCCATCCTTGTTGAAACACGTTCTTTCGTAGCGTCTTATTGATTACACGTAGTATGACGTAGAATATTGCGATAGTCCTCGTAAATCATAAAGCCAGGCTACCCAACTTCCTACGTTTATATGCTCGATATACATGAAACCATTGGAGATATGTTTACGCCTTTAACTTTCAGTTTCTGACATTTTACTTCATCGGTTTTACTTTGAAAAATGTGTAAATAACTCAGAATGTTAATGTACATTTAGAAGACAAAGACACGATAAAGGACAAGCGGAAAATTCTACCAATATTAATTTTACCTCCTGTCTCATCATAAAAATACCTATGGGCATTAAACTTAAAACTTCTAGCCTTATTGTACGAGGGTGGGTCAAAAAGTAATGCTTCCTATTTTTTTTCTCTTTTAATTGCCAAGAAAATTGAATCCAATTTACATAGATTGAAAACTACAACATTGACGATTAATTTGTCACTATTCAATATAATCTCCATCCTTTTCCACAGTTTTGGTCCACCTTTTAACTAGGGCATGTATTCCAGTGTGGTAAAACACACGGTCTTGCTTCCTAAGCCATTGACGCACGGACTTCGTCACAACCTCCTCATCTTTAAATGAATCCCACGATGAGCTTCCTTTAGTGAACCGAACAGATGGAAGTCTGATGATGCCAAGTCAGGGCTGTATGGGGGGTATGAGGTACGACTTGTCATCCCAGTTTCTCAATTTCTGCAGTGGTTGTAACGACTGGTGTGTGGTCCTGCATTGTCATGCAAAAGAAGAACATTCGCCATAGTTTTTGTTGGACGAACTCGGCGAAGACGTGCTTTCAACTTTTTGAGAGTTCTGACGCATTAGACAGAATTTATTGTGCATCCCTGCTCCAAAAAATCAATCATAAGCACAACCTCTGCATCCCAAAACAATGTCGCCATAACTTTCCCTGCCGACCGCCGAGTTTTTAATTTTTTTTTCTTCGGTGACGTTGTGTGATGTCATTCCATTTAATGCCTCTTTGGTTCAGGTTCAAAAAACTGAACCCACAATTTGTCTACAGTAACAATTTTTTCCAGAAACTCCTCTTCCTCCAAATTGAAGCACTGCAAGTATTCGGAGGCTATTGTTTTCCTTGTGGAAACGTTGAGTCAGACTGAAAAATTCAATGCCATAGCCGGGATTTGAACCACGGATCTTCTGGTTTCCGTCCAGCCGCACTATCATTGTGCTACTATGGCCAACGTGCCGATATGACATTAAATTTTCCAACTGACTCGTATTTTCCCGGTAAACCACTTAGGAGTTCTCATAAACACATGAGACAACTACCTTAATGGCGACTTACTACATGTAAGTACTTTAAGGCCCGGGCTTTATAGTTAACCACTATTAGGTTAATTAATGGAAATTAATTATTCTTTCACACTGGCCGTGTGTAGGCTAAATTGTGGAAACGTTGAGTCAGACTGAAAAATTCAATGCCATAGCCGGGATTTGAACCACGGATCTTCTGGTTTCCGTCCAGCCGCAGTTGGAAAATTTAATGTCATATCGGCACGTTGGCCATAGTAGCACAATGGTAGTGCGGCTGGACGGAAACCAGAAGATCCGTGGTTCAAATCCCGGCTATGGCATTGAATTTTTCAGTCTGACTCAACGTTTCCACAATTTAGCCTACACACGGCCAGTGTGAAAGAATGATTAATTTCTATTGTTTTCCTTGTTTCTTTGTTTTGGACGGTTAACATACTTGGTACCCAACGTGAACAAACTTTGGAGTAACCCAGTTGTTGAATAATCGTCATCACACTGCCTTTACTGAGGGAGGTAATGCGATACAATTCACCTGTTGTTACCCGGCGATCACCACGAATGATGTCATCGACTCGCTGAATGTTGCATGGAGTCACTGCAGTCACCGGCCTGCCGCTTCGCTTTTCATCTGCCAATGGTGTTTGCCCTTCAGCTTCGTTACAGCGACGAACCCATCGTCTAACAGTGCTGACATCCACCGTTGCATCACCATACTCATTTTTTAGCCTTTCGTGAATGCGAATTGGCGTTTCACCTTCCGCAGTCAAAAATTCAATCACAGAACGCTGACTAATACGAATGTCGATGTCAGCCATTTTGCAAGAGGACGCAGTGCTGCCACCTGTAGACTTAGGAAGTTACTACTTAAGGGGATTGGAGAAGAAGGTTTGAGGAATTGCGCCAAATTCAAAGTTTTCACATAACTTACTTATTTAAGGGGGGGGGGGAATAGGAAGCATTACTTTTTGACTCACCTCTTATATCAATATTACTCCGAAAATAACTTAAGGTAGAAAGAAATAATGTCAGATAAAATAGTACACTAAGTATTATTCTTTTTTTCTTTCAGTGGAATATAATGCAGAGAATCTTGGAATTTATTTCTACGATCTCTATAACCCCCTGCCACCAGAGAAGCAACTTCTTGATCGTCTACCCTGTTCTTGTGCAGACTTGACATGCGGCTGTTGTGCAGGTCTGAGAGTGCGAGCGTACAATTTCTCCCGTAAAGGTAACTATCTAAGCAGCATTTGATTACTTTGAAACCTTATGATGTCATTTACTTAATACAAATTACAGAGTAAAAATTCTGGTTGCATAATTAAAAGTATTATTATGTGGGACAGTCCCATGACCTTCAATACACATTGTAATATTGTAGTGATTCTAAAATTAATCTGTATAAATTATTTTAATACCATTTAAACTTCACCACAGTAACAAACGTTATGTAAATAGTGTTGTATACTTTGATTCTGTAAAGTGGAACATTATAAAATCAAAACAAGTATCGTAATGAACTAGTATACCACACTCACTTGAAAATAATATCATTTAAATTTACAACTGCAACTTCAAAGCAAATCAAAGTTAATAATTATTTTTTGTACAAATTCACACTTTTCTTGTCAAAATACGAGGGGGACACAAAAGAAACCGGATTGTTGTCATAAAAACTTTATTGACGAACCTTTTTACAAAATCACTTCAGTCACCTTCAAAATACTCTCCATTACATGCGATGCACTTGTCAAGTCTATTTTCCCACTGTTGGAAGCATGTTTGGAACTCTTCAAGTTTGATATTGTCCAGTGCCCTTTGCGAAGCTGTTTTTACTGCCTCCACATCGTCATAACGCTCCCCTTTTAGCGTTTTTATTTCATTCGTGGAAATAGGAAATAGTCGCACGGGGCTAGGTCCGGCGAATACGGAGCGTGGGGAACGACAGACCAACTCTGAGATGCCAAATAGCGGGGCACTCGTAAGTCCGTGTGTGCTGGAGCGTCGTCGTGATGCAGAAACCAGTCACCTGATCGCCAAGGTTCCACACGTTTCCAAATCACATCCTCTCGCAGACGCCTTAAAACATCCAAGTAGTATTGGTTAACGGTCTGGCCAGGGGCTACAAATTCCCGATGCACAATTCCAGGAACATCAAAAAAGACAATGATCATCGTCTTCACATTTGACCTCACTTGTCTTGCCTTTTTTTTTTTTTTTTTTTTTTTTTGGTCTGGGAGAGTTGAGAGTCCCTCACTGGCTTGACGCTTGCTTGGTTTCTGGGCCATACCCGTAACTCCAACTCTCATACCCTGTAATGACTTTGTTCAAGAAGTTTGGATCACGTGCAATCTCTGTTTTCAAGTCCTGACACACATTCATGCGGTTGGTTTTGTGCTCCTGTGTGAGAAGGCGCGGAACAAATTTAGCAGCAACACGTCTCATATGCAAATCCTCCCTTAAAATCCGCTGGCACGAGCTCCAACTGATTCCTGTCGCTGCTGAAAGTTGGTGGATCGTTTGGCGACGATCCTCGTTGATCTTTTGGCGGACCTTTTCAATGTTCTCCTTATTTCGCGATGTTGAAGGGCGTCCAGAACGAGCTTGGTCTTCAACACACATCTCACCACGTTTAAAGCGCCCAAACTACTCGAAAACCTGTGTGCGGCTCATAGCGTCCCACTGGAAAGCTTCCTGAAGCATTTGGTATGTCTCCGCTGCAGATTTTTTAAGCAGGAAACAAAATTTCACACACACTCTTTGTTCTTTTAAAGTTGCCATAAAGACTTCGCAGAGGTAACCCGCCAACAGTCAGAGAAACACAATACCATACTTGCACGTTCACCTCTACACTGACGCCGTCTACACAGCTGTTTCATGAGGGTCTCTACTAACACCATCTAGCGTGAGAACCCTGCACTACGTCTACGAGTGGCAGCGCCCTCAGAGTCCGGTTTCTTTTGGGTCTCCCTTCGTATTTTCCCCTAGTTGTCGCAGTTCTATACCTACACTATGACCATTTTTCGTACATGGCTCTCTACATCCAACTAACAACTAAAAATAATGTATATATAGCCACCATAGAAATTTTAAGTTTAAAAATACGTGATTATCAAAGTAGATAAAATGTTGTATGACAGAGTATCATAACATCAAATTACCTACGGTTACATCTGACAAAATTCCAATCTCGTATTGTAAATTGATATGCCACGATACTGAAATCATAATGAACTATTTACTCAGGTAATACCATGTAAAATGGAGACCATATGATGATCTAAGATTTCCCCTATCCTCCGGTTGGAGAATGATATTTTAACGTTCCAACATTAATACACTGGCAGGGTGTGAAAATAAGAGGCATTTTAGGTTATTTATAACAAAAAGTCACTTGTGCAGTTAGAAAAAGGATTGAATTATCTTAGAATTATGAAATTCGCGATCGATAACATCACAGCTTGAGAAAGGAATCTATTAGTTATTCCCTAACGTGCAAGCTCGGGTGAGCTAAGGGACAGGGAACAGCAAAGGATCTCGGGTCTTACTTAAGTTAGATTCAAAACAAGATCCATCTCAACACATGTTTATTCTACCCAACACACACCCTTACAATCTGCTCTGTGGGGTGTTAATATAAACCTCAGACAGGCACCTCTATAAGCCTCTGGGCTGAGTTTCATTTTGCAGTAATATGTTTTATACATACGAAATGAACCTAGCTCATCAGAAAGCAAATCCCGCCCAAACTTGGAAGTTTATTCCAGAATGTAGAATCACTAGTTTTGGCCAATGTGCATTTTGCTTAAATGTTTACTTTCTCTAGCGACTAATAAAACTAAAAAAGAAGTATTGCATTCCATTCAAACGCTTAATATCAAGATTTCTCCGGAAATATGGGATGTTTTTAGGTTAAGAGACCCTCTCCAGTGCTCATTTTTCTGTCTCGAAAACCAAAATTCAGGTGAGTACTACATGTCATATTTGAGTAAAACACTACTCAATGACACCAAGAAAAGATTTCTAAGCTAACATGTCTATTCCAACATTCTCTTTACATTAGAAGGTTTCTCATTTTGATTTGAAAGTCACATGTTTGAGATAGCGACATGAAAAATGAAAGCAGTCTGGAATTTTCTGCAAATGCTTTACATATTTGTACGGATTTTCTCTTAGGCCATTTTTGTATTAAAATATTTACATTTATTTGCCTTTCTTCCATGAAACAGTTTCAATTTCTTAAATACAAATATCAGTTTAACGGGAGCCAGCAAAAACCTAAATACGACACACTGCTAAAGTGCGATACACTGATAAAGTCGAATTAGACACTGATAATAACTGGAACATAAATAATATCTGAATGAAAAACTGTAGATTTTGGAAACTCTTCACTTCGTAGAAGCGTTATTGTTAGATTTCAGCCATACTCTGTATTTCTGCGAATTAGCACTTTCAGCAGTCTCTGCATATTTTTTAACATTCAAGATGAATGATTATCAATTGAGCTTTCTTTTACTTCTCATCTCTAATGCCTGAATATAAGATACTACTGTCTGCCCAGAGGAAGATTTCACATGCTATATGAATTATTCTAATTTCTTCAAACATTTGACAACATTAATTGATTTTGATGCTCTTAAATTTGTTTTGCAGCCTGCACGAATCTCACATATGACCCTTTTGAGTTCTCTCTAACGATGAACATGTTGATTAACGACAACTCCGTCTACAGCAATTCAGTATCAGGTAAGTACATAGATCTATGCTGCTTCTCCTTTCATAGAAATTCATTTTGTTTTCATCTTCAAAATAGTTTCGTGTTTTACATACAGCTTGTGCTAGCACACAGTGAGAGATTATAAAATATAAATAAAACAATGCAGCATTCTTCCAGATGTATGTCTGTGAGAACAATCTTATGTACACAAACATCTTTATCAGGACATCAGCCTCAAAATATTGATGTCCCATTCTTTACCTCGTTAACAAAATACATCATATTTTACGGCTTAGATGGGGAAAATGTCTGACTGCCCTAACACCTTCAAAGTGTACTGTTTACGCTTGTATATTTCAAAACAACATATGAGTGTTTCTAACTTCTCGTTTTTGACAGCAATGGGCTGTGCAGATAGTGTAGTTGTGGGTATGAGTGTTTAAGATACATCATCTACTTGCCAGTTTATCTGGTTTTATTTTAATTTCGACTAATAATAATAATAATAATAATAATAATAATAATAATAATAATAATAATAATAATAATAATAATCATGATGATAATGATAATGATAATGATAATAATAATATTAATAATAATAATGATAATAATAATAATAATAATAATAATAATAATAATAATAATAATAATAATAATAATAATAATAATAATAATAATAATAATAATAATAATAATAATAATAATGATAATAATAATAATAATAATAATAATAATAATAATAATAATAATAATAATAATAATAATAATAATAATAATAATAATAATAATAATAATAATAATAATAATAATAATAATAATAATAATAATAATAATAATAATAATAATAATAATAATAATAATAATAATAATAATAATAATAATAATAATAATAATAATAATAATAATAATAATAATAATAATAATAATAATAATAATAATAATAATAATAATAATAATAATAATAATAATAATAATAATAATAATAATAATAATAATAATAATAATAATAATAATAATAATAATAATAATAATAATAATAATAATAATAATAATAATAATAATAATAATAATAATAATAATAATAATAATAATAATAATAATAATAATAATAATAATAATAATAATAATAATAATAATAATAATAATAATAATAATACGGTAATGATCTGTAGTACCTATGATAATAGCTGATCCCAACATCGTCTGTAACTACTTTTTACGGCTTTAAAGTGACAACGGGCATAAACGGAAGTAGGTGAATGCTTCACACATGCAAATTATCACAAAACTTATCTATAGGAAAATATGTTAACTAACACATTTTTTTTTATTTCTCCCTTCCTCGGCAATGCTTGTGCTAAGAGTGGCTCGGTTCCCTCAGAGCGAGGGAGCCCAAGCATTTGACCTGAGATACCAGGGTTGAGCGGTCAGCCCAATGTCTGGGATGATGTAGAGATGAATCATGGAGCAATTGTTAGAATGATGGAGTGGGAAACCGGAGGACCTGGAGGAAACCCACCCCAGTGTCATGTTGTGCCCCACGAATCCCATTTCGCGGTCACCTGGGATCGGACCCGGGTCGCCTAGACTAGCACAATATAATTTAGTACTTAATCGGTGTTTGCAAATAATTAGTGGATTGTGTTGACATAGCATGTACGTTTTCATTGCGAATATATTTGTTATATTTTGTTATATTTATCCTTTGTTTATGTCGTGTTTAAGCGTGTGTTATCGCTGTGATTTGCTCTTAAAGCATGTTATGTGAACTCGGAATAAACCTTTAAGTAGTCAAACCCAGAATATAAGTAGAGTATCAATGAAGCGATAAGCCAGTCGTTCATGGCTTACCTTTTTACTCTCGTGGCTGGTTTGAGGTTCTGGTTTGCTTAAACTTCTGAAGTAGGTAGTTTCCATTGCTTTTGTAATCACTATTCCTAACCTACTATTTATGCCATCGGAAGTAACTGTGTTGTCAAATAATTATGCCCCATCCCAAGTGTATTCTGAGGCCGTGATAATTCTGAAGATACTGACTGATAAATATACACAACCACAGGTGGCGAAGAACAAATAACTATCTTGCAAATACCTAGACGATAAAAGCATACAGGTTTGACAAGGATAAGCACACAGAATGTACCTTTATAGGTACCAAATATAATGATGATGCCCTTCCAGCATCAAATCAGTAGGAAAAAAAACCTACGTGAACATAGGTCTGAAAAGTATCAGTGCTGAGGTACAAGATAATTGAAGGCTATAATATAACTTAAAGTGGCTTCCTCCAGTTTCAATATATGTGCTTTGTTTTTTTTTTTTTGGGGGGGGGGGGCTGCGATGTGTTCAGCTTTTTTCCACGAAGTAAAACAAAATAGGTGTATGTCATTTTATAAGAATGAATATAACAATAATTTAGAATTCAAATCGAAGTGTACACACCTTTTAAAAACGAAAGAATTTCAATTGTAATTTTGTTTTCATGTTGGTAATTTCAAATGAAATTGAGCTGGAAGTTGTGTGAAATTTATATTATAATTAATTATAATTATTTTCTAATAAACCATGATGACTTTATATAATTGTAATACCTGATGCTAATAGTACTCTTGTATTTAGAAGTGGAACTTGAAGAGCATTAAAAGGAATAATTCCTAAAGGAGGTCATGGAGATAATTCAATAGTGGGAGCTAAACTTCCTCCTTGACCATATAAGATTGCTTTTATAAAGCGTAACAACCTGTCAGAACTGTGAGCAAGAATACATTCGTTTCACTAGAAATTAGTGGTGCAGAAAAACCTTAACAATCAAGAAAGGAAAATGGAGATACAGAACTCAGTAAATCTACGTGAGAAAATTATGTTAATGACAAATACCTTGAATTTCAGATAAATACCATGTATAGCCTGCAAACCCCCTTTGCCTTTTCCGTGCAGACAGGGGATCAACGCGACACAGGTGCGTTGTAATAGCACTGTTCATAAAGTTTATTGTATCAAACTAAGCTTTTACGCCAAAAGAGATACTTAAACTGTTATTAGGGTATGTACTATAGGTACATATTAAAAGAGGGTTGAAACAACTCGGTCAACGAATGTTAAAGTAAATAATTATGTTTTGTCAAAAACAAATTAACCTTACTCTTTACATACATGTATATGTATCGTGTTGATATTTTATACAATATTTTGTGTTTGTTACCTCACTGTTTTATAAAAATGTATAGTTTTCTAAGTATATAGTTGTGTTTTAAATAACTGCATAATTTTATCTCGGTTTTACCTAGGTATTTGTTAGTATTCCAAATCCTCATTATTGGGCTCCAACATTCTCAGCGCGTAGTTCTTTCTCAAGCTAAATTTCATGAAGAATTCATCATTATATTCGTTTGTAAGATTTCTTTCCCTGTGCATTACTTTGAGCCTTCTTGTTCTAAAACACATATTATCAAACAAACTTCGGATGGTACTCAAGAAGTCCTTTTTTATTTATCTTCGAAATAACGAGTTATTGCTATATGATAACATGAAATAAACTGTTCTATGGTAATTTCCCTTGACAGGATTTGTTCCGTTATTGTACAGCATATTTTTGGGGCTAAGCTTGGAAATAACGTCTAACATGATCTTATTCCAAACCTTTAATGCATTTGTCGCAGTCAGTTTTACGTCTGCAACATTCCGAGCATGACAGCATGGCTGTTACGACTACAACAAGGAACTTTGGTCCGTCTAATCTATCGGTCAGTCCTTCCCCATGAGATTCCCCCATAAACCATCTTTCTCCTTTATGTGGAAGACGAAATTAGGCTTAGAGCACGTCAGTTTGCCTCAACATCGGAGTGCCTTACCGCTTCAGGCAGCATCTAAATGGATTGTGAGCACATCAGGTAACATGAAATATCTCAGTAGTGCAACCTGAGCTTCATATAATTCTACCAGCTTGGGTGAATCCACAACCTGCTGTCACTTAAAAAGAAGTGGAAAAATGGTTAAAGCACCAAACATTTTGCCAATCTAAGCTGTAAACTTGCGAATACATCTGCAAACTAAACTGTAAAGGTTCACATTATAATTTAGATTCCATAAATGTGTTATTTACATTATTTAAATGTATGCCTTGATTTTTCTTAAGATCTAATGTTATCATACGAATTCTTTTGCAGCAAAGAATCCTCCAGCTCTGTGTATGCCTATCATAATACCATACCTACCAACGACTTTCCATCTCTGCATGAGGCTCTTCAACATCTTCACTCCAGGCACTAATCTGCACGCCTGTATGGACTGGGAGGCTCGAGTAGCCAACAAACCTGTGCTCATTCTCCACTTTGACTGCATGCGAATCGGCTATGATGGTGTAGCTCTTCTCAAACCAGAGGATAACGGTGGTCTCGACCTAGCTACTCGCCCAACATCCAGCCCCTTTCCTCCTGGGGAAGATGATATTTACGATGAAGTAACCGAGGATAAATGAAATGTGAAATGGGCTAGTATTATGTTCACACTCTCATCACTTCCAACCTAAAAGAGATTTAGGTAGCTTAGCGTTGAATTGCGAAATGATAGTGGAGTTATCAAATGTAAATTACATTGTTTTCTTCTAAAATTTACTGAAACAAAGAATAACTAGAATTTTAATTACAATTAAATTTATTATAAAAAAATCAGTTTTAAATTAGATGAGAACATGGGAATGTCTTTCTCCCAGAAAATATTTAGACATCTGCAGTCATCCGTCTAAGTCATATACTGGTGCTTCCTCAAAATATTGACCTCATAGTCGGAAGAAACATAAGTTTCGACTGAGTATTCAGAAGCTTTCTAGAAAAATATCGCTATTTTCTATTCAGAGAGCAGCAGAGGCATTAGGCTGTCGAAGTTATTATGAAAGGTTTCCTCCTTTTTAAAATTAAATTTGCAGCCCAGTTTTGTTCCTAACATACTGCAGTGCAATCAAGTCTACTTGGTTCTCGTTGACTTTATGTTCACAACAGTTCATCTTGGGTTAAATAATTTGTGAGTTCACAAATCGTGCAATTGAAAGGATGGACTCCTTTCACGGCCTACTAAACTTTCAGCTGATATTAGGTGTCATTTCGTAACTAAACTCATCATTATGCACTGTTAAATGCATTAGTGTACCTTCGTACATTCATCATACCACTGACTGCCATAGAGCACTTCGAAGACCTTGGTTAACAACACAGTTCTCTGAATGCCCACTATCAGTATGTCAATCTATAATCCAGCAGCACACCTTTCCGGACCAGAAAAAAAAAAGTATGTTTATATTTGATCAGATCTCCAACGCACAGCAATCATATTTTAATGCTTGTAATCTGCGTCGTATTTCTTAGGACTTGATTTACAGTGGCAATTACAGCGGCGCTTTGAGCCTTGTATGTCTACTGGGAATGTCATTGATACATGAGAGTAATTTTGTAATAATCCACAATGTGTTTCATTTTGTAGAGGAGCTACGTGCATATTTTAGGAAGGGGGAAAGAACACAAATCGAGCCAGATTGCTTAATTATTTACGTTCCTGGCTTGCATTCCCATTTACATTCTATGTGAACTCAATCTTTGTTATTATTATTTTTTTCGCGATTTCGTTCACTCTCTAGGTGAATAATGCATTAAATGTTTCAGTTCCTGAACCGTAAATTAAATAAATTCAAAATGACAGTACATGAAGTCGACTTTGCAGTTTTATTTCGGTCATCTATCCGGCGTCAGATTAACCATGTATACATAGGTATTTACTCAGAAAGCATGTTCCAAAAAGTTTCAAAAACAGTATTATTGGTGCTTATAAAGAGACTACACAAGTGGCACACATCAGCAAATTTCTCAGGTAGATCATTTGAGTCTGCAATTAATGTCATCTGTTCAGGGCCAACTAATTCGTGAATCGAGGCACCTACACAAAACCCGATGACATTTGGCCACAAAAACAATTAACACCTTAATGTAGAAATGAAGCACTTTTTGGTCATATACCAATATATTATAAACTATGTAACATATATTTTTGCGTTACTGTAGTATGGAGGTAATTTTAAACAAGGTTTGTACATGTACAGTAGCTTATGTTTCATAAATGTGTGTATTTAAAATGCATTCACTACGATAAACATGTTTTCCACTGGTTGAGCCTTCTTTTTCCGCTCGTTTAAACGGCCTTCCAACTAGTGCAAGGCTTATTTCAAGGTGAAAAAAAATACTTTTTTTTTACTGCACATAAGTAAGTGCAGCAAGTATTATACTCCACTAAATATTCTATTAGATTCGATATCAAGATTTCCTCATCTCCCTGAACCCATAAAAATGTTTTAGGAGACGGTCTGTCTTTGTACGTGTGTGAACAGAAACAGTTAAAAACCAAGCCGTTACACAGTGACCAGTTTTTTTAAAAGTTTTGAGCTATCATTAGAAGCCTACTGCGTTCCCTTAGTTCATTTTAATGTCTTTCAACCTGTTAAGTGATATCAGACGAGGAATGAATATGTGAAATGATGCTCAAATGAGCCATGTGATAGAGCTTTAAGCGGATAAGAAAAAATACTCGGAAAAGAAAACCTTATTCGGATAGATCACCCGAGATTTGAATTCAGAACCTCTTAATTGTGATATAGGCACATTGTCATTATCACAATGAATCATTATATTTCTGAAAAATTGTCTGTCAGCTTTTAATTTTCGATCATAGTCATCGCTAACCTGTCCATAAAACCCTTATCATGGATCTTGGATTGTGAAACTGTATATTCATTAGGTCATTTTTAAGTGTTCTATGCTATTATGCACAAAATCGTTTTAATCCCTTTTGCATTATTATTTATTTTGTCTTTCTCAGCATTTACATTGAATGTACAAAGAGTTTTACGTTGCTTTTATGTAAGGATAATCTGAAAAATCAATACCTGAACTGTTCAACTGAGAAACAACAGTAGCTTTATGTAATTTTTACTTCCATTTTTGAGAAAAAGAAAACTCACTCCTAGCTAACGGCTATTTACGAAAGGATGGAGCGACGATTCTTGTCAGGGTATCAATGTCCCAAACCAGGGATGAAACATGTTCATTTTCCCTTTTTTGTGTTAATGAGTGCATATAGGCAAGTTTCTATTGTATTTAGGCTTAAAATGTGTCATAGGCATGTAGTCCTCACTATTTGTACTGAATTTTGTTTAATCTGAGAATTCAAGCTAGTTTTATAAGAACTTTTCCAACGAGAAGTGAAATAAATACTCTACCTTACAATTTCTCTATTAGCTTATCATTAATTAATTAGAGCCAACTGAAAAATTCAATTCCATGGCCGGGATTTGAACAACGGATCTCCTGGTTTCCGCCCAGTCGCTCTAACCCTTTGAGCTACCATGGCCAACGTGCCTTCCTGACATTAAATTCTCCAATTGCCCCATTATATTTCCCGGTAGACCACTTAGGGTTCTCATATTTGAGACAACCACTTGTGGCGACTTACTATTGTAAGTACTTAATTACCAGCATTTTTATCGCTGATTATTTTTAATGTAAATTTACCGGAGCAATGTATTTAAAAGGATTAATTCTTTAAGGATTAATTCCTCAATATAAATTTACATTAAAAATAATCGCGATAAAAATCCTGGTAATTAAGTACTTACAATAGTAAGTCGCCACAAGTGGTTGTCTCAAATATGAGAACCTAAGTGGTCCACCGGGAAATATAATGAGTCAATTGGAGAATTTTATGTCAGGAAGGCACGTTGGCCGTGGTAGCTCAAGGGGTTAGAGCGACTGGACGGAAACCAGGAGATTCCTTGTTCAAATCCCGGCCATGGCATTGAATTTTTCAGTTGGCTCTAATTAATTAAAAATCATCAATATACCGAAGCAATGTATTTAAAAGGATTAATTCTTTAAGGATTAATTCCTCAATATAAATTTACATTAGCTTATCATTATTCTTATGTTCACTTTATTTGCTAGTATGGCACTGATACCATATAAAAACTGATTTATAAGTTCTAAGTTCCTGTGCCCCAATGTGATAAATGAAATAAATAAATCTAAGTTCCATGCCATCATTGTAAATATTAAACAAATCAGTTTTATGATAATTGTATAGCTAATTTTTCAAACATTCTTAGTTCGTCAAAATCCGGGCCCTGATTATGATACACCCGAACTTGTTACTATGGCCAATTCTTTGTCGTGCGACATGAAATCGCTTGCATAAATGAGATCTAAAGGCCACGAGAATGGGTGCACGAGGATCGCTCAACCAGACTTACATATTCTCATGTAATATTATTTTCACATATACTTATAGAACAACTATTCTAATATTACTATTTATTTATAGAGTATTTATTCTAGGGCGTGTATTTCAACATCGAAGATACTTCTTATGTAAAAATATTACTGCTGCATATAAGTATTATTACTTAATAACACCGGAACTGATAAAAAGATGTGTGTTGTATTTTAAAATATTTTAAATAAAATGAAGTAAATAAACACTCTTTATATTCAAGTGATTTTACTTGAATAAGATTTAATAACAAAAACAGTCCTTCCTGTTACCTTTAAAAGAATATGTGTTTTATATATAAAATAACTTGAGCGGTTTTCGTGTCAAAAGGTAATTTAAGATACTCGAGAATGTTTAATAAAACAAGTGAACCGCTATATGGTCTAATTATGCTAATTCTGTTTGTTGCACCTCGCTTCGAAGCTCGGTATGAGGGCCATGCCGAAAGCTTTTAGCAGCGCTAAGACGGAAATCTGACAACCATCACATTATTGTGGTTTGAAAGAGCGATGTTTTTTTTTTTTTTTTTTTTTTTTTTTTAAAAAAACCTTGGAGCATGCGTGTGGCGGCCCCCCCTAAACAGGGTCATGCGTGGACAGCGAGTGAAGACGCAGTTAGTGGTGAGTTAGTCTGTCGTGCCGTGATTTCCGAGCAATGATTTACTATGAGTTCAAAAAGAAGTCAAATGCAGAAGAATGCCACTCTTCACTATTACATGTTTTTGGTGAGTGTGCTCCATCTAGGGCCACTGTTGGAAATTGGTTCCATGAATTTTTAAGGGGCAGGGAGTCTCTTGAAGATAAACTTCGTCCTGGTCGCCCCAGAACAGCAGTGACCCAAGAAAATGTTGATGCTGTGTGGGAAATTATCCAAGAGGATCCTCATCTCACATTTTGCGATAGTGAAGGGGCCCTAAATATTGGGTAGACTGCAGCACAGAGCATTGTTTATGATTATTTAGGCCTAACCAAGAGATATGCACGTTGGGTGTCACATTCCCTGACAGAAGCCCAAAAGTCACTTTAACTCCCTCATCCGCGGTCTAGGTGAGTACGACATCGATCCTGGAGAGCGCTACAAACGCCCGAGGCTGCTTCTAGACACATAAAATAACACATCAGATGGCTTATATATAACTCCAACCTCATCTTCTGTCGTATATTATCCATCCTTACAAAACACTCTACTGCCCTGATCTGGCTCGAGACCGATGGTCTGACATTCAGATCTTCAATGTCCAGTCGCGATGGATGGCTTCACACAACAAGCAAAACTCAATTGAAACCGCTACCACTAATGGAATGGCGACTTTTTTGGGTCAGAAATCACAAATAACTTAGTACACTTCATGCAACACTTTAATGTATGCATTAAAAGAAATTAAATACAGGAGATGCAAGCAAACTTGCTACAGAACAATGTAAAAACAACTCCTACTTTCTTTATAAATGACAGGGTTTGGCATGATGGTTTACTCCTTAAGCTCTACCGCATCGGTCTTCCTAATTACTTATCACATCTAATCCACAGTTTCCTCTACGACCGCAGCTTTTCAGTACGCATTGGTGGAAAGCTTTCTTCCCCACGTAATATTACCGCAGGTGTCCCACAGGGTTCTATCTTGGCTCCGACTCTATTTAATATATACATTTCTGATATTCCTGACTTAGCTCCGACTTCTTTAGCTCTTTACGCTGATGACACAGTACTATATTATTCTCATGTTAATCTCCAGCACGCACAACAAGTGGTACAGCCCTCTTTAGATCGCCTAACTCACTGGTTCAGCACTTGGCGGATCTCATTAAACCCTCAGAAAACCGAAGCTAAAATCTTCACTCTTCGTCGATATACTCCGCTTACTCCGTTGTGTCTCTACAGGAACAATGTCCCTTGGCTCCCCACTACAACTCCCGTTAAATACCTTGAAGTGCTTTTGGACTCTCGACTGACCTGGCGTGCTCATATCGATCGTCTTATATCACTGGCCTCCGGGCGACTTTCAAAACTCTCACCTCTGTTGCATCGCCGTTCCAGCCTCGGCCTACAGTCTTCATTGTTACTCTACAAATCACTCGTTCGTCCGCTTATTACATATGCCTACCAAGTGTGGGGGGCCGCACACACATGTCATCTGCGTCGTCTTCAAGTTATACAGAATCGCTTCATGCGCATCGCTACCAACGCCCCATGGTTCATCCGTAATCAGCAGCTCCATCACGAACTAGGACTGTTACCTCTTCACGACTACATTCGCAGGATTGCTCGTCGTTTCTTTTCCACACTACAAGAAGTTCCAGGAGCTGTGCATTATAACATCGGCGTCCACACGCGCCAGCCCTCACCTTTAAAGAGGAGACTACCACAGGACCTGCTTCTGAGTGATACATCTGATTCGAGTGCTTAATGTCTGTCTTACATCTTCAATATTGACATAATTTCTCAGAGAGTATTATTGGAGTTAACTCTTTATAAACTGACAAGAGAATCAGTATGAATAGTTATATCCAGTCACTTTTGTCTATGTACCATATTAATGCAAAAATAAACAAATATGCATATAATTTCCCCGGTACGAATACTTTTGTCCTGGTGTGTATATTGCCTATATTACCAAAATATGGTAACAACATTTTAGCATACTCTCATGTATTGGTTTTCACTTGAATACGCGCTGCTTAAGCTGTTTAGTTAAACATATGGTGTTTGTTATACCAATTAGTGTGTGCGTGCAACAGTAATAATAGGAGTACATGCATTGAGCTGTATAATACAAAAGTATTCTCTGATGAGTTGCAGGCAAATACGTATTGTTCCTTTCATATCTTTGACCTTCATACTTTTGGCAATTATTGAACTTTATAAATGGCAAACTGACTTTCTTGGCGTTGCAAGGTTAGCTTTTCAAACTCTACTGACGTCTAATTAATTTTATTTACCCCTCCCTACTCTTTATGAAATTATTGAGAAATTATTTAAATAATTGTCATGGTGAATGCTTTCCTTTAACCCCTTTAATTGTAATCTCTTGTAATTTTCTACTAAAAATTTTTTTCTAGAAATTAAAAATTTTAATTAGGTAAAACTATATTGCAGATGACTTTCACCTTTTTATTATTAAGAGTTTTGGAGTCTCTAAAGTACAGTTTTTCACTTAAATATAACATACCTCTGATTCTTCATGAATATTTTAACAATAATTCTGAGGAACAAAAATAGAATAGCAAATTGTGTATAAAATTGTGATATACGTAGCTAAGGTTTAGTTCCTGTTTTTGCCACCTATGAACACGTTGTCTAGGACATTTGGCGTAAATATAGAGCTACCAATAGTATGATTAAGAAGTATCTCCCCCCTGTCAACATAGAAATCAAAAATTATTTTAACAATTCTATGTTTGCTAATAATTTTACAGGTGATTCCACCCCCATAACAACTTCTTAGCTACCCTCTGTTCTCAAACGATATTAATTGTAATTATAACTATACCAGGGTACTTATTGCATGACAAAGAAGAATCATTTTGAAGAGTAATGACTTTTCGTCGTTAGAATCTCTCTAACATAGTTTAGTTTTCACACTTGGACGCTATCTAATTTCAGAAGTTAACGTTTTACGTTTGAAATAGTTCTCTCTTGTAATCGCATATTAGAAAAGGAAAGAGTGTAAACAAATAAGCTTTATTAAAATAAATATGCTTTGCTACAGACCAAGTGAATAATTGGTTAAAGCTGTAAATGAGAGAAACTTTCATCGCCTATATAATACTTGTCAATTAGCGTCTGCGAAACTATTGGGAAGGTGAGTTTTAATAATTACTGTCATTAAATGAAGATGGTACAGGTAGGTGGCTTAATTTATTGTCATTATTATTATTATTATTATTATTATTATTATTATTATTATTATTATTATTATTATTATTATTATTATTATTATTATTATTATTATTATTATTATTATTATTATTATTATTATTATTATTATTATTATTATTATTATTATTATTATTATTATTATTATTATTATTATTATTATTATTATTATTATTATTATTATTATTATTATTATTATTATTATTATTATTATTATTATTATTATTATTATTATTATTATTATTATTATTATCATTATTATTATCATTATCATTATTATCATCATCATCATCATTATTATCATCATCATCATTATCATCATCATTATTATCATCATCATCATTATTATCATCATCATCATTATCATCATCATCATTATCATCATCATTATCATCATCATCATTATCATCATCATTATCATCATCATCATTATTATCATCATCATCATTATTATCATCATCATCATTATTATCATCATCATTATTATCATCATCATCATTATTATCATCATCATCATTATTATCATCATCATCATTATTATCATCATCATTATTATCATCATCATTATCATCATCATTATCATCATCATCATCATCATTATTATCATTATCATCATTATTATCATTATCATCATTATTATCATTATCATCATTATTATCATTATCATCATTATTATCATTATCATCATTATCATTATCATCATTATTATCATTATTATCATTATTATCATTATTATCATTATTATCATTATTATCATTATTATCATTATTATCATTATTATCATTATTATCATTATTATCATTACTATTACTATTACTATTGTCACACCCTACATTAGAATAGATTTAATATTTATTAGCTTTGGGGGGGGAATCCGTAGCGGTAGAGCTAAGCCATCTCAACAAACACTAGTTACACCACGCGGTAGGGTGGACATGTTATTTTACTGATAACTAGCTTACCTGCATGGTGGTGAAAGGTGGAAGGTCCAGCGAAGGAAAACTCACAAATGCATTTTAAAAAGAGGTTTAATAATTCCAGACAACTTACATTCAATGAGGTTTGTGTTCCGGAGGGTTGCTACCAACACATCCTCTCTCTCTGGTGGCGGCTGGTCGTCTGCGGAAGAGGAAGCCACCCCCCTCTCCAGCGCAACCAATGAACAAAGATCAGCCAGTGGCGCCAGGTCTGACAACCAATACAGGGTTGCCACACCTCCCCCCGGACCACAAGCTGTTGACCCAGGGTCAACAGAACAATTAATAACAAATGAAAAGAAACTCGCTCGAGTGATGGAACAAAAAAAATTAGCATACAAACATCACAAACAGTATTACACACATAAATCTTGTCTCTTGACGTTACACATTCGTTTCTTTACTCCAGTGTCTGTCTATAACTTTAATTAAAAAGCCCTAAAAGAAAAATAAATGAAGTTCAGCACTTTTCACCACTACTGCACCAAGCAAAAAAAAGTTTCACAACCTGCCTGAACAGTACATTCCATTCCCACTGGTCTCACAAATGTAATAAAAAAAACTTGAAGCTTGCACAGCAGTCACTGATGAATAAAGACCACTGAATTGAGCACAATTGTACTTGCTCTACACTGAATAACAATGTGGGGCATTAATAGTTCTTCTGCCCCCAACACAGGTACGAAGTGACAGCACTAATAGCTGCCAAAGCTCTGACGAACAGTGGTCATAAAGGGCGGACCAGAGCCCGATGACACAAGGCAGTGTGGCAGGTTTAGTACTCCCATGGTGCAAACAGTTCGGCAGGAACAGTGTGGTGCAGCAGGAACGCAGATAAATAGGGCTGGCTTGATACGTATCATCATACTACAACATTATTTCCAAAAATATAAGTGTACGTCAATTACAGAAGACAACTACATCATTAAAAACAAACTTCACTTCTGAACAATAATAAATAATACAAAAAAATTAGGTACACCCCATCTGGGTAGCAAGATACATGATAAAACTAAGATAATTTCCATCACTCGGCAATATATATAGCTTACAAATTTTGACAAGATAAATCAAATAATCTTCACAAAAGAATACATAAAACATAGGAATGTCACAATCAAAACTTTACAAAAACCCCTTAGGGTAGAAATAATACAATACACACACAGCACAAAATAATTTGACCTTCCAAAACATTGAATAAAAATATTACAAATTTTCAAAATACCAAAACTTACAATTAGAGGGGTACCCCAAAGTATTACACGTGGCCATAAACTTTTTTAACAAAAACTGACGTGTACACAAAAATGAGCTCAGTTTTTCTCTTTGTTTTACCATTATAATTTCAATCATATTTATTATGTGCGCGCACTACTTAATATCATCAGTACTACTACCTTTCAAATCAACAAAACTACTTACAATCTACTAACATCAACATTTTGCATGCCAACAAAACTACTGTCACATTACTACCCCAACGGAAAAAAAAAAAAAAAAAAAAAAAAAAATCGTTCTACAACACAATACATAGAACAAAACTGAAAGAAAAATTAAGTTCTGGGGCCTCAAAATTTCACATCCTAGATACACAAAAGAGAAAATATAGTATCATGTCTTAGCCTATTCTAAAACTTTTGTATACATTGAAGGGTACTTTTGCTTTTCAACATAAAACTTAGAATTCAATAAACCATTAAAGCATACTGGTAATCACACAACTCCAAAATATATATCACTCTTAATCCAAAACAATTTTATCAAAATGTTCAAACTATTAGCATCCTGCAATAAAGAGACAAAGTAAACATCTGTACTAGTAATGTGCTATCTCCCAAATACCTGGTAACTATGGCGAGGATGACAAACAGAACATCCCCAGGTCTCAGCTTCATAACAGTCATTCACAAACCTCTCTGTGATTCAGGTTTTCCTCATCATCTTAGCATGCACATTTCAGCACCAATGCTAAACAAAACTCAAAAATACACTTAATTACTTGCATCGATAAGCACATTTCAGCCATTTATCGAGCCTAAAACACTGGATTAACGGGCACATTACAGCAACCCCATTAACCAGATAAACTTTACCTCTACATCTTTCACATAAGCACACATAATTTCATTCATCCTTCTTATCGAGGTAGCACAGCACTATTCCAGAATGTAAACTTAAAATTAATAAACAAAATTTCAATTTCCTAATCATTGTAAAATTTATCATCAAATGAGGTTATTCAACTCAAAACAGTTATTAGGGAACATATACTTTTAATATCAATTAATTGTGACTTTCAATAATAACAATTGTATGTTCAACTTTTGACATCTAATTCATCAAACATCTATCCAAGTATTGCCATTTGCCAATAATATACATCATATTCCAAAACAAAATAGCTTAGCACACTATACACTAAATCTCAAAATTCTTACTCAGAAAACAAGGGGCAATATACTTTACATACAACCTTTTTACATTTAATGTGACACAAAAGAAAAGCAAAATGCATTTACAGTCTATATGGTCCCACAGGATCAAAATATGGGAATATCCTAGAAACATGTACTGATTGTTCCTTAACTCTAGGAGCATTTGGTCGACGAACCACATAAGTAACAGGAGTAATTTGTCGAACAATTTCAAAAGGCCCAAAATATCTATGAAGCAATTTGGTACATTTTCCCTTTTTCCTAATTGGAGTAAAAATCTTAACAAGCTGACCTACTGCAAAATGAGTATCTCTATGCTTAGCATCATATCTTTCTTTCTGTTTAATCTGTTGCTGATTAATATTATGGATGGCTACTTCACGAGCTTTCTGAATCTCTTCCAAAGTTTGCCGAACAAATAAATCATTTGAAGTGGCCTGAAGTTGCACCTGATTTGGTAAGGAAGGTTCACGACCATATATCAAATAGAATGGTGAAAATTTTGTAGTTTCCTGAACAGAAGAATTGTATGAAAAAATCACATATGGCAAAACATTAGACCAATTGCGCTGATTTGAATCCACAAAATGACTAAGACAATTTAGTAAAGTCTGGTTAAATCGTTCAGTAAGGCCGTTGCATGCAGGGTGGTATGAACTAGTAAAATGAGGGGAAACTGACAAAGCTTTCAAGAGTTCCTGGGTTACTTCACTCAGAAAGACACTACCACGATCAGACAGTAACATGGCAGGGGCCCCATGCCTGCAAATAATCTGATGTAAGATGAACTTAGTAACCTGGGGAATGGTAGCCAAAGAGAGAGGGGCAGCTTCAACCCACCTAGAAGCATATTCTGTAGCAACTATGATATACTTATGACCCGACGTAGAACGAGGTAAAGGGCCTAACAAATCTATTCCCCAACGTTCTCCAATAAAGTTAACTGGAATAGGCTGCAAAAGACCAGCAGGTTTTTGATTCTTAGGTGCCTTCCTAGACTGACAACTTGGACAAGTTTTCACAAAATGCTCAATATCTTTTTTCATACCTATCCAGTAGTATCTTGAATTAATCTTACTAAAAGTTTTAGAAAAACCTAAATGACCAGATAGTGGATCATCATGACATGAGGACAAAATTTCATGCTTTAACACCTCAGGAATGACTAGTAAATGCAAGGGACCAGTAGAACTCGAATTTTTCCTGTACAAGACATCACTTTTCAAAATATAGGTAGAAGCTTGACGTTGAACCTTAGCAGGAGCAGATTCAGGATCCTTAAGGGCATTAATAATTGGAGTCAGAACTGGATCATCATTTTGTTTCTGAGCAACCTCAACCGGTGATAGCAAACAGGTAATTAGCTCATCAAGTTGTTCAATTTGATGCTCTTCAGGCTGTAACACAGGGAACCTTGACAAAACATCTGCGTCATTATGTTTCTTACCAGATTTATAACATATATCATAATCAAATTCCTGTAACTTTAGACTCCATCGAGCCAACCGGCCTGTCAAATCCTTTAAATTGTTCAGATAACAAAGGGAGTGATGGTCTGAAATAACATGCACTTTATAGCCATACACAAAAGTCCTGAAATGTGTTAAACCAAAAACGATTGCCAAAAGCTCTAACTCTGGTACACTGTAATTTCTTTCACATTTTGACAAAGTTCTAGAAGCATATGCAATAGGTCTAAGATTATCATTTACTTTCTGTAGTAAAACACATCCTATTCCTAGACCACTAGCATCAGTGTGTAATTCTGTATAGGCTCCAGGATTATAATGAGCCAACACAGGGGCAGAAACAAGAGAGTTCTTTAACTGCTGGAATGCTGTTTGCTGATCCGGGCCCCAAATAAAACTTTGACTTTTCTTGGTCAGCTGAATCAATGGATGGGCAATGTAAGAGTAATTCTTAATAAATTTCCTGTAGAAATTGAACAAACCCAAAACTTTTCTCACGTCTCTAACATTCTTTGGGCGTGGTAGTTCTTTGATCACTGTAACTTTCTCAGAATCTGGGGAAATTCCATCTTTAGATACTTCAAAACCCAATAACTTTATCTTTTCCATAGCAAAGAAACATTTCCCAGGTTTCAGTTTAAAATTATGCATTTCCAAACGTTGAAAAACAGCTTCTAAGTTTTCTAATAATTGTTCAAAAGTTTTGGCAAAAACAACAATATCGTCCAAATATGCTAAAGCTTTCTTAAATTTCAAGTCTCCTAACAATTTCTCAGCAACAAAACTGAAAAATCTTGGTGCATTAGCAAGCCCAAAAGACAAACGTTCAAATTCATACTGCCCTTCATGAGTAACAAATGAGGTATACTTTTTACTATTCTCCTCTAAAGGAATTTGAAAGTATGCTGACAACAAATCTAAGGAAGCAAACCATTTAGCTTCTCCAAGGTAACTAAGGAGGTCATCAATAAGAGGCAAGGGAAAGGCTGAGTTTACTGTAACCTTATTCAGTTGACGATAATCTACACAAAACCGCATAGAGCCATCTTTTTTCTTTACCAACACAACAGGTGATGACCAAGGTGACTGAGAATCTCTAATAATACCAGCATTTTTCATTTCCTCTACTTGTTGGGAAATAATCTCTTTCTGCTTATGAGCTACCCTATAGGGTCGTTGCTTAATAGGTTTTTCATCCTTTACCTCTATTTTAAATTCAGCTACATTAGTTGAGCCTAAATCTTGCAATGAAGTGGCAAAAACATGTTCATATTTTAACAACAGATTATGAAGATCTGACTTTTGAGCTTCAGTTAAGTTGGTATAAACGTTAAATTCAAACTTTGGAGCGTTCAATGGAGTAACATCCTTAGGTGAAACTGAGTTACTTTGAACAAATGCAACTTCATGAGCATTAGCTAATACAGTTTTAGCAAAAAGTGTTTGAGGAACAGCTGAATTATTATGTACTGGTATCACAAAGTCCTTTGAAGATTTGTAAACTACAGGTGGAATAGAAATATTCTTCTTATGCATAATACTGGTAGAAGGCTCGAACATAACCTCATTTGTAATATCAGCTGAAGGCTGCACTGCCACAAAACAAGTAGTAAGCGGTGGCAATTTAACATCTTTTACAACAGAAACTTTATTAACTATCTGTACCTCATCGTTCAATGGAATCACAGCAATATCTGTAAAGGGACCACCACATGTTGTTTCAAAAGGAATGTGTACCATTTCTCCCTCATGAGTTTGAATCTTAACTTCTGCACAAGAATAATCAATGGTAACTTTATGTGAAGTTAGAAAGTCATTACCCAAAATGAGATTATGTGCCAAGTCTTTTACCACTAACACATCTTCCTGAAAAACAAGGTCATTAATTTGAAATTTCAAATTTGTTTGATAAGGCGCATCTAATAACTTGTTACCAGCTGTTTTAAGCAAAATCTCGACAGGTTTCATTTTAGAAATGTCATTGATATGAGCTGCATTCACAATGCTAACTGCACTTCCTGTATCCAACAAAATTGGAAGTTTTGACTCCCCAATGGACCCCAAAATTTGCAAAATTTGACCTGGAAGAGAAACAACATTAGACACAGGTGAACTTACTTTGGGTACCTCTAGGTTATGTCGTTGGAGGCTGGGCCTCTCGAGTTTTTTTGAAGCAGATGGTGAAGTCCAGCAATTACGTGCCATATGACCACGCTTGTTGCAATTGTAACACACAATAGGTGCCTGCTGTCTCTTTTCATGATTTCTTGGAGGCTTAAGTGGAGGTGGCTGCACAGTAGATGCAGCAGCAGTGAATTGAGACTGAAGCTGTTGCATTTGGGTAGCAAGTTTAGTGACCTGTTCACTCAATGTGGAAACAACATTAATAACTGGTTCAGAGTGATTTACACTTTCAAACCGTGATAAAACAGGTGCAGATGACACAGGTGGAGAAGTGTAAGTTGATGTTTGTGCTTGTACTAAATGTTGTCTATGTTGCACATAAAAATTAGCTTTATCAACGCTTTTAATAATTTGTAAAACCTCCTCAACTGTTTGTGGATTCAATGGGAGCAAAGCTTGCACATACTGAGGTTTCAATCCTTTCACTAAGTTTTTTACCTGCTCCATTTGTGTCATTGCAGCGTTAACTTGGTCACACAAGGATAATACATCATAAATGTAATCTAATACAGGTTCATTTTCTAATTGTACCCTCTGCCTAAGTTTAATTTCCAACAATTCATCTTGATTGGACATTTGAAAAGCTGCCAAAAACTGTTGAGTTAGAAAATGCCAATCATGCTCAGGGTGTCTATGGCAAAAAGTTCGGTACCACAGTGCTGCTGTGTCTCGCAAGTAACATGGTAAAAACTTCAACTTTTGTACATCTGACCAACCATTTGCTGTAGAAACTAAGTTAAATTTTCTCAAAAATTCTGAAGGAGATATCAGTGCTATCCTGTCAAAACAGGGTGGATCAATAAAAGGCCGAGAAACTTGCATTGTCTGAGTCTGATTAACATTAGGTGCCATGGATACTTCTAAATTACTAGGTACATGTGCACTTTGATTAGCTAAAGCAGAAGTCGAAGCTATTACATCATGTGAATCCATTGTAACTGGCACATTGGATGATTGCCGCGTTTTCTTAGGCATTTTGACTTACTTTTAAGTAACACTGGACACCAGAATAAAATAAGCAGAATTACCAACTGGAATGAACACAAAAATGAAGTGCATACTTCACAAAAACACCAAAAAAAAAAGAAACTATTTACTTTGAATTTTACTGCCAAAACTCACACAGCGTCCCTTGAAAATCAACCCGTGACCACGTGGTGTCCATTATCAATTTCCATGTAGTTATAAAAAAAATTTTAGCACAATATTATGAAATAAGTTTACTATTAACGAAATCAAATAAAAAACAGACCAAAAGTTAAAAGATTACGAGACGATGACCAGATTAGAATTTCTAACTAATTGAACACCACGCGGTCGGCCATGTTTCCTCCATCTTTCACCACCGTATACATTCGAATTTTTTTTCATAAAAACCGGACTAAAGCAAGGAGAAAAAAAAAATTTGAGATCTTACCCGGCGCCTCCACCAATATGTCACACCCTACATTAGAATAGATTTAATATTTATTAGCTTTGGGGGGGGGGGGAATCCGTAGCGTTAGAGCTAAACTATCTCAACAAACACTAGTTACACCACGCGGTAGGGTGGACATGTTATTTTACTGTTAACTAGCTTACCTGCATGGTGGTGAAAGGTGGAAGGTCCAGCGAAGGAAAACTCACAAATGCATTTTAAAAAGAGGTTTAATAATTCCAGACAACTTACATTCAATGAGGTTTGTGTTCCGGAGGGTTGCTACCAACACATCCTCTCTCTCTGGTGGCGGCTGGTCGTCTGCGGAAGAGGAAGCCAACCCCCTCTCCAGCGCAACCAATGAACAAAGATCAGCCAGTGGCGCCAGGTCTGACAACCCATAAGGGGTTGCCACACTATTACTATTACTATTACTATTACTATTACTATTATTATTATTATTATTATTATTATTATTATTATTATTATTATTATTATTATTATTATTATTATTATTATTATTATTATTATTATTATTATTATTATTATTATTATTATTATTATTATTATTATTATTATTATTATTATTATTATTATTATTATTATTATTATTATTATTATTATTATTATTATTATTATTATTATTATTATTATTATTATTATTATTATTATTATTATTATTATTATTATTATTATTATTATTATTATTATTATTATTATTATTATTATTATTATCATTATTATTATCATTATCATTATTATTATCATCATCATTATCATCATCATCATCATTATCATCATCATCATCATTATCATCATCATCATCATTATTATCATCATCATCATTATCATCATCATCATCATCATTATCATCATCATCATTATCATCATCATCATCATCATTATCATCATCATCATTATCATCATCATCATTATCATCATCATCATTATCATCATCATTATTATCATCATCATCATTATTATCATCATCATCATTATCATCATCATCATTATTATCATCATCATTATTATCATCATCATTATTATCATCATCATCATTATCATCATCATCATTATTATCATCATCATCATTATTATCATCATCATTATTATCATCATCATCATCATTATCATCATCATCATTATTATCATTATCATCATTATTATCATTATCATCATTATTATCATTATCATCATTATTATCATTATCATCATTATTATCATTATCATCATTATCATTATTATCATTATTATCATTATTATCATTATTATCATTATTATCATTATTATCATTATTATCATTATTATCATTACTATTACTATTACTATTATTATTATTATTATTATTATTATTATTATTATTATTATTATTATTATTATTATTATTATTATTATTATTATTATTATTATTATTATTATTATTATTATTATTATTATTATTATTATTATTATTATTA
Source organism: Mantis religiosa (assembly GCA_030765055.1). Taxonomy (NCBI): domain Eukaryota; kingdom Metazoa; phylum Arthropoda; class Insecta; order Mantodea; family Mantidae; genus Mantis; species Mantis religiosa. The sequence goes on along the minus strand of CM060951.1, from coordinate 48,404,532 downwards.
TTATTATTATTATTAATTAGTTGCAAGGAGAAAGAAATTGCCTGGGATTTTGGGAGAAGTAGACAAGATTATCAAAAGGCAGAATTTATAACAAAGTATAGTAAAAAACTTTTAAAGTGTTATACAAAGGGAATGGAGTTGAGAAGAATACATAGAATAGTGCAATGAGAAAGAAAAAGAAGGGTTAGTTTGGACAGGAAATGACTATATTTTTAAATGGCCTAAGAGGTAAGGGTAACGGAATATGCGAATTTTGTGAAGATGAGGAATTTGTATAGCATTATCTAACTGAATGTGTAGATTTAAAAATGGAGAGAAATAAATAAGAGATAAGAAAAGTGATAACAGAGAGTGTAACTTACTTTTGAATGTTAACAAGCAAGCAAAAAGAACGAAGTAAGCGGCTGATTTCCTAATAAAACTAAAAGAAAAATGGATAAAGAAACCGTGAAGAGGGAAAAGGCTTATGTAGCGTTTTTCTACAAGAAGGAGGATGGTGTCGTCGATGCGCCAAGTTGGTGACGTTCACCAATCGGTGAGGAGGTAAGGATGGGCGCCGATCTCAGTGATACCTGTACTATCCTACAGGCCGCTGCAGAGACCATTTTCTTTGCGGAGGAGGTGGTGATTGAGGGCTAATGGGTGTTGAAAGAATAAGTCGCCAATAAATTCTTTTTTCTCCTCGCATCAGTGCGCCAATCCTCCAAGTTCCAAATATTATAAGTTTTCATCGAACTAGGACTGTTCGAGATGTGTGAAATTTCTCCACCACTGAATTCAATATTAGTCGGTGCTATATCGCTCTTCTTTAGACAAAATCACAATGAGTAATTCAATACCAATATTCTTAAATTATTTACGGACTTATCTTTAACTGTCGCTGGAAAGTTAGACGTGCATAACTATTTTTAGGGATGTCCTGACTCAACCTTCCGTGTACTGTGAGTAAGTAAATTTTTTCTGTCACTGACTGCAACCTGTCTCGACTTTTCGAGATCCACCGTATATATCTACCGAACATTCATTGGACTTAGTGCCCTCAACTCGTCTTATTGGTAATGAGTTTAAAACTCAAATAACTGTAGTTTGGTTATGTATGACCCGCGCTTTTCCCCGGGAGAAACTTAGGGCTTCCCCACAAATATACAATAGAGATCTTTAAGTTTCATGATGCCCACCTTGGTAGCGTGGTGGTAGCATGTCTGCCTCACGTTCAAGAGGTCCAGAGTTCGAATCTCGGTCGGGGTGAGTTACCTGGATACGGTTCTTTCCGGGGTTTTCCCTTATCCTATAAGACGAATGCCGAATAACTCTAAGCTCCATTGACCCGGAACTCATTTGAGCATAATTTCATCCATTCCATTCATCGTCCGATATGACTTAACGTTGGAGGATGTAAATTAAAAAAAAAAAAAAAAGTTTCATGATCCACGCGGAAAGAAATAAACACGTGAACACGCTTCAAAATTATTTTATAGCAAAATTCTCACAAGTTTCGGAGCGTAATTTGTTTCCAAATATTTACGACGTGCGTTCAAATTATAATACTTTTTTTTTCCAGTACAAGGACCATATAGGAACTTCTGATTTTTTTATACAGTGGTAGTGGTGATAGTAGTGGTAGTAGTAGCGGTGGTAGTGGTGGTAGTAGTGGTAGTAGTAGTGGTGGTAGTGGTAGTGGTAGTAGCAGCAGCAGCAGTAGTAGTAGTAGTGGTAGTGGTAGTAGTAGTAGTGGTAGTGGT
>CM060951.1:48367790-48395290 GCA_030765055.1 Mantis religiosa | reverse complement strand
TGGCGAGCACATTAAAACTGTGACCAAGAAAGCGGAAGAAAAGGCCTCCCAACTTGCCCGACTCATGCCTAATATTGGTGGTCCGCGGTCCCTGAAGCGCCAAATATTGTGCGGTGTAGTATATTCTATTCTGCTCTATGCTGCACCAATCTGGTACACTGCCCTAAACAGGAAGAAATACGCCACAATGATGGAACGTGTGCAAAGAAAAGTACTTCTGCGCTCAATTTGTGCCTACCGAACTGTTTCCAATAGGGCATTACAGGTTGTGAGTGGGGCCCTCCCAATTGACCTGCTGGTTAAAGAACGTCAGCTACTCAGTGACCCGAACACCTGCCAATCTTTTGACGTTAAACACCTGATCAGAGACCACATGATTGCGCAATGGCAAGCGCGATGGACGGCAACCACCATCGTAGGCCAATGGACTAAACGGCTGATACCCGATGTGCGCCCATGGTTGCGTTGCAAACATAGGAACCTGGATTATTTCCTCACGCAGATTCTGACAGGCCATGGGCGATTTAAGAATTACGCCTTTCGCATGGGAAAAAGTGATTCTACCACCTGCAACTATTGTACCTCTGAGGATTCTGCGGAACACACCTTCTTTATCTGCCCGCGATGGGATGGCCTGCGCCGAGAGGCGTATAGTAAACTAAATGCAACGCTCACACCTGAGAACCTAGGGATCACCATGCTGCAGAGCAAACACTCTTGGGACATAGTCCAACAACTGGCCAGGGCTATCATGTCAACTAAGGAGCGAGCTGAAAGGATGCTGCCCTAAGTACTTGTACTTCCCCTTCGCAGATTGACCTCCACCATATTGTCCAACTAAGACGGTGACCTGACTTATAGCTGCCATACTGATGAGATGCAAGCATTGCAGTTCCAGTATGGTGTGCTGTGACAGTAAGGGTTTTTTAGTTGGTAGAAATCCAACTCACCACGCATAGTGGTGTCCAAGAGGATTTTTCCCTTACTATAAAAAAGTAGTAGTGGTAGTAGTAGTAGTAGTAGTAGTAGTAGTAGTAGTAGTAGTAGTAGTAGTAGTAGCAGCAGCAGTAGTAGTAGTAGTGGTAGTAGTAGTAGTAGTAGCAGCAGCAGCAGTAGTAGTAGTAGTGGTAGTAGTAGTAGTAGTAGCAGCAGTAGTAGCAGCAGTAGTAGTAGTAGTGGTAGTAGTAGTAGTAGTAGTAATAGTAGTAGTAGTAGTAGTAGTAGTAGTAGCACTAGTAGTTAGTAGTAATAGTAGTGGTGATGTGGTATAGTAGCAGTATTGAGGTAAAATAAACTGGGCCCTATAGAGTTATCCATGGTAACATATAACCTTACACGTAGTTAATGTGACAAGAGAATTGTTGCCAGTGCAATAAAATACACTACCGAGTTAACAGTTTCCTGCACTTATATTTGACCTTGAGCTATTTCATCAGTAATTCGTCTCCGATGACAGGAGAATGGTGGAAAATATTAATTCAAGGACAAAGATATGTATCATTGAACGTTTTCCTGTGTTGTACCATCCTCAAAGTTGCGTGTGTGTAGTTGTGAGCCATTTCATTTTGGAAAGTACAATGTGCGATAAAGATATTTAAACTGTAAGATATCATCGAAATTAAAGGACCTACTTCCCCTAAATAAAAACATATATAAATATTCCAGTATAAAAACAAATGGCATCTTCGTGTTTAAAAGAGGCGGTACATCTCGAAAATGAAACAGCAGTTTTTAAGTATTACCTATGATAGAAAACTATTTTTTCAGGTTTATAAATATGAACACTACTCCTTTGTCGCCCATGGATCAGCAAGTATGCAGTAAATATATATTAGTTTTGGAAATTAATTGTTCTTTCATACTGGCCGTGTGTAGGCTAAAGTATGGAAAGATAGAGTCAGACTCAAAAATTCAATGCCATAGCCGGGATTTGAACCACGGGTCTTCTGGTTACAGTTAGAGAATTTAATGTCATGTCGGCACGTTGGCCATAGTAGCCCAAGGGTTAGAGCGGCTGGAAGATCCGTGGTTCAAATCCCGGGTATGGCATTGAATTTTTCAGTCTGACTCTATCTTTCCATACTTTAGCCTACACACGGCCAGTATGAAAGAACAATTAATTTCCATTACGCTCACTTTCTTCTCGGACAGCCTGCCAGGTGAAAAGTTGATTAGATATCAACGTTTCGGGAGTGTACATCTCTCCCATCATCAGGATATTTATAAAATGTTATAACCACAAATGAAACACTGGATATAACACAACTATAAACAAAGACAAAACACTATCAAAATTCGCATTACTGAACAAAAGACTGTTTTCAGTAAATTAAATGCCAGGTCAGGAGATGGCGTAAGTATAGGAAATTGTGTCAAAGAAATGTAACTACTTAACTTGATTATTAAGCTGTATTGATCTTTGTTTCTTAATTCGACGGATTTCCATTTTAAGGTCGGTTTCGAACAACACCAACTCCAATACTCAGACCATAATACAGATTCCAAGATGGCGCCCGTCGAAGCCCAGCGACTCTGGTTACGCAGAATAGGAAACTATACACAATGGACATAATATAATCCATATTACGGAGCAACGAGGTAACTCCTAAGCATTTATCACTTTATACTTTCAACTAAAACGTGTAATAACATAAATAAAAAACATCATGGCAAATCCTAAGAGCTTATCACATATAGAAGTACGACCAGTGCTATGCATTTTCCACCTTATACTTCCAATCAAAATTTAATTTATAAGGCATGACAACTCATAAGCATTAAATACAGCAAAATTTATCTTATTGGACTCAATCATCCTATCGTCTGTAGCAAGTACTAAAGTTTCTTTTATATTGTTTACATAGTAACCTTTTCTGGAAAGTACATACTGCTTATACTATAATATTTAAGAGAACTCACCAGATTGTCCAGTTTACTCCAATTGTCACGTTTGAAGGTGTCAGTTCTCTCACACTGCAAGAACCATTTAAAATTTTCCACTGGAAGGCTCATAATATTGCTTCTAGGTTATGAAATACTTTGAAACTCATTAAATGAAGGAACATCAGCGAAGCTGGGATCTTGAATGTTATTGAAAAGAACGTAACTAATCGTCTTTAATACTGACTATCAATGGGTTAAAATCTCCTCACCACTTCGGCTCAAAACTATCAATAACATCTTATGCACACCAAACATTAAACTTATCTTTACTCTCTGTAAAATGGGTTGGATGCATTCTTCAGGATTTCGTCTTTTCTGGTTGAGCTTTAATGTGTGATAGGATGGCTGATTTTTAAAAATCGTGGGTATACATCATCTATTAATTTTGGTACTTTTCGAAGGGCACGAATTGGTTCACCATCATTTACTGGAAAGATGTCTTCCTTAACCTCAAAACACTGTTCAAAATGAATACATACTACAGTTTTGTCATTTACTTTAATATCTTTACAATGTATGTTCCTGGTCCACTTATCCCATTACGATTTTACCTTCGGAAATTTAAATGTCGTGTGAGGTATACTACCATAATTAGATTGCAGCTGGGAACACAACAACGATGCATTTCGACAATACTTCACAGTATATATTTAGGTAAACGTTATCTTTTTATGTTAAATACTCAACTATAAACTAACTCGTTAGTCACTAATTGCCACTGTAATATGAATTACATCAATTCTTCAAACACACAATCAAAGTAAACAAACACACACTTTACTCTGTAGTTATAACCACAACATAACAAGCTGGGCCACGAGCGCCGCCATTTTTCCTACAATCGATTCTCGTATTATGGTCTGAGTATTGGAGTTGGTGTTGGTTTCGAAGAGGAACTGAACTGAAATCCAGCATCACGATTAAGCGAGCTCCTTTCAGAGGAAATTGCCAAAGCCTCCTTAATTCTCCGCTCCCAGTAACTGTTGCATTTTGCCAAGATGGTTGTCTCCCGAAAATTGGCTCTATGGTCGTTATCAAAACAATGCTCTGCCAGCCCAGACTTCTCAGGCTTTGGCGATTTCCTCTGAAAGGAGCACGCTTAATCGTGATGCTGCATTTCAGTTCAGTTCCTCTTCGAAACCGACCTTAAAAATGGAAATCCGTCGAATTAAGAAACAAAGATTAATACAGCTTGATAATCAAGATAAGTAGTTACGTTTCTTTGACACAATTTTCTATACTCACGCCATCTCATGACCTGGCATTTAATTGACTGAAAACAGTCTTTTGTTCAGTAATGCGAATTTTGATAGTGTTTTGTCTTTGTTTATAGTTGTGTTATATCCAGTGATTCATTTGTGGTTATAACATTTTATAAATATCCTGATGATGGGAGAGATGCACACTCCCGAAACGTTGATATCTAATCATCTTTTCACCTGGCTGGCTGCCCGAGAAGAAAGTGAGCGTATTCGCCGCTAGGAAAGCTTCAGGTCTTATTATAATTTCCGTTAATTAACCTAATAGTGGCTAACTATAAAGTCCGGATCTTAAAGTACTTACATGTAGTAAGTCGCCATTAAGGTAGTTGTCTCGTGTGTTCATGAGAACTCCTAAGTGGTTTACCGGGAAAAAAACACGAGTCAGTTGGAGAATTTAATGTCATGTCGGCACATTGGCCATAGTAGCTCAAGGGTTAGAGCGGCTGGACGGCAACCAGAAGATCCGTGGTTCAAATCCCGGCTATGGCATTGAGTTTTTCAGTCTGACTCTATCTTTCCATATATTAGTATTGTTGACGTAACCTATATTGACAGTTCTGGGTAAGTGTAGCACGTACATTAGTTCCAATGGAATCAGTGTGTGTATCGATAACTTTCGAAAACGTTTTTACATTGCAGTTTTAACATTGCACTTACCAGCATAATGGAAGCCGCACGGTAAACGGCAGACATGGTATTCGGTTATCACCTGTGGCTAACCTGAAGTTTATCAGAGAGTGTATGATTCCCTAAGACATTACACAGAATGCCTTGCTATGAATATACACATTTAGCTATCCTTAAGCGAAGGAGCAGATGCCATTAGTAGCCCTCCAGGTTCACAATAATAAAATAATGGGTGTTTCTCATTTGTTGACTGCATTCTGTAGATCGTACGTAATAGCAAAGAGCTTACATTAGAAAAGATGTACTTTGCAGTGACGAAAATTGGTGCTCATAGCTCTTAAAGTATGCATTTTGGAGCCCATTTTTAATTTGGTCCTTACTAGCATCCCTCAAAATTTGAAATACTTTTTAAACAGACACACACAAACACATGGGTTGTTTCGCAACGACACCGAACGAATATAGCTCTTTCGTAGTTTGTAACTTGACTAGTCCGAATTTCGGTGTCGCAGCTTCGAAATTCTCTTACATACAATTTTATGCAGCATTAACTATTACATTATTTTGTGATTTGGCAGCGCAGGAACCACTCCTTGCTCTTTATCAGTGACTCTAACCTCGCTTTCAGGTAATGGTGCAAAGGAAAAAGTCGATAATGACCCGGACAGTTCCAAGGTTGCTTATTTTGTTATGATCTTAATTGTACAGTGCTTTCAACCAGTTACTGTAAAATCAACAGCTTCCTTTTCAATTACAAATGCTTCATTTAGTATTAGTGAAATAAAATGCTTGTCTCATTGCACAAGGAATTTAGTTTTGGTTAACTTATCTACAATTCCTGGATATTGTTCTTTGTTCTGTTTATTATTTAATGCTTCCATCCTCAATCTCACTAACATTAATTTCACTCTAAAAGGTTTAAGTTGCATATGTCCACCAGCTTATTTGCCATCATCGACTGTTATAACGGAATGTTGGAACACATTAAAAACCCATAAAAAATAAGTTAAGGAACAGCTTCTTTATAGCAGTTTCATAAGCCAAAGACGCTTTTAATAGTGGCCGGCTTCCGTCGAGTAGCTGCTATGTTTACAAACTGCTACAACTCCTCCAAACTCCTCCAACGTTAAGTCATATCAGACGGTAAATGAAATGGCTGAAATGATGCTCAAATGTGTCCAGGGTCCATGGAGCTTAGAGCTACCTGACATTCGTCTGTAAGGATAAGGGAAACCCCCGGAAAAAACCTTATCCGAGTAACTCACCCTGACCGAGATTCGAACTCGGGACCTCTTGAACGTGAGGCAGACATGCTACCATCTACGCTACAGAGGCGGGCAAATGACTTCTATATATTCATTCGGTATCGTTTCAAACCATCCTGTACATACTTTCATAAATACTTAAAATACGTTTCATATAAGGTAAAATTCTAAACTTTTACCTTTAATTTGGTTCTGTAGTTATTTAATGACATAAAACGTGCATTGTTTCCACATAATAAAGAAACTTTTAACATATACAGCGAACTAGATGTAAACTTTGATATTAAAATTAATGTGATGATAGTAGTAAGAGATTTTCTTTGACGCCATCAGTCTAACTATACATTTATTAGGTAAGATAAAGTTTTATATGCAAATTAAAAGGAATATTTATATATTACCATCAATAATAAAATAAGAGAGATAACTAATAATGAGAATATAACAGTCAGAGTATATAACAGAGTAAATAACAGTCAATACAATAAAGAAGGAGCAAAAAGATAATAAATAAATTAAGATTTACATGAAAGCAATGGTTGCTTAACAGATTTAACTAAAGCACCGAACCATAGGTCGCGTCACGCCAACTCACTTCGCGTCCAGTTAGAAAAGCGAATAGACCGATGTACCGTTCCGTTTCTTAAATATATTAATAAATTTACAATTTATGAAGGTAGTTGTATATAAGTTAAATAAGTATTATATACGTGATCGGTATATTCTGAACATTTAATATCAAATTTTAAAGCAGTAAAACTTGATTATCATCTTTAATTTTGTATCGTTTATTAACACGTACCCACACCGTGACGCTTGCCTCTGCTAGTTCTGCCCAGCAAGCTTGGGATAAATACTGATGCCATTAAGATCTTCAACGGGTTCGATATAAAATTTATCTATTTCCGGCATCAAGTTGGTGAATATGAACATTTCTAAATCCCATGCCACCAAGTGAACCTCTTTGGAAAACACCTATAGCCTGCAACCATCGTAAAAAGCAATCTTTTCAGTTGTTAAAATATAAAAGATCTGTTCAAAAAGCATCGCGAAAAAAGTAAGTAGGATTTTCTTTTTCAAAAAATATTTATTTATTCATGAATATCTCTTTTCCCTTTTAAAGTAATCCCCACAAGATATTATACACTTCTGCCAACGTTTCTTCCAATGCCCGAAGCACTTCAAAAAATCGTATTTTGTTGGTAATATTCCTGATTGATCGTTCTACCCTGTGGCAAGAACTCATTGTGCACCATGCCCCTGCAATCAAAGAAAACTGTAAGCAAAACCTTCACATTCGACCGAACTTGGCGCGCAAAATTCGGTCTTGGCTCGTGTGGCAGCATCCATTGGGATGATTGAGCTTTAGTTTCCACGACATAATCATAAATCCAATATCATCACCAGTTATGATTCTCTGGAGCGGACGGAGCTCAACAGCTATTTAATGCGATGGTGTTTTTTTGTTCGACATTGAGCAATTTTGGAACGAATTTTGCAACCCGCCTCATCCCAAATCATTGGTCAAAATGGAATAGCACGAGCCAATCCATATGTTTAGGTCCTAAGCAACTTCTCTAACAGTAATATGACGATTGACCAATATTATTTTCTTCACTTCTTCAATGTTTTCGTCTGATGTTGACGAGCTCGAGCGTCCGGGACGTTCTTCGTCGTTCACATCTTCTCGACCCTCTGAAAACCTTTTGTACCACCGATAAACGTTGCTTTGGTCCAAGATAGCTTCACCATATGTCACAGTCAACATTCAGAAAGCGCCACGGTATAAGCTGTAGGTCCTCTTGCCTCACCGTCATTATTATCACCCTACCATTGGAGGTAATGGACAGCGCCCTCGGGGTGCCTCACATGAGAAATGGGTGCAGAGTGGAGGGACGAGGTTATCCCGAAGGCCCAGGTTGCCAGGTGGGGAGTGTTGGAACACACGCGCACGCGCGCGCGCTCACATTCAGAATGCATCCGCGCTCTTAATTTTGTTTTTCACACAAAATTTGATACAGGTGCTTTGTTCCATTTTTTGGAATAGGCAAAAATCGAAGACGAGTCAAAACACTCCAAGCAAAATAGTTATCAACAATTAACTGAAGATTCAAAATGGCCGATCTGGTCAACATAAGTAAGGGAGATGAGTACCAACATAACGCCATAAAACAATCGAAAATCGAATATACGTAGCCCACGAAAATGCAAAATTCGCGATGCTTTTTTAATCGACTTCGTGCGTGCGTATGTAACTTTTTTTTTTTAATCTACGTCCAACATTTAGTCATATCGGACGATGAATTAAATGGGTGAAATGATGCTCAATGTGTCCGGGGTCCATGGAGCTTAGAGATACCCGACATTCGTCTTTCAGGATAAGGGAAAAACCCCGAAAAAACTCACCCTGAAAGAGCTTCGAACTTGGGACCTCTTGAACGTGAGGCACACATGTTACCATCTACGCTACCGAGGCGGGCATGTGTGTGTGTAACGTTTCACTAATTCCTAATGTTAGCAGTTTTCTCCCTTTGTATGATTAATTATCTCTACGTCATAGTAGATACAAAAGGAATAAAACAAAGCTTTCTTTGAGAAGGATTATTGATATGGTGGTACTGATTGGTAGTACATTGGTAGTACATCATAGATTATAAACACACTTCTTTCTCTTTCGTTTTGCAGTGTCTGACCCCAACCTTTAGGGCTCAAATTTTATAGCTTATCACAATTATGTACAACTATATATTAAAACAGTTCATCTTCAGTTACTACTGAAGTTCCATACACCAACATCTGCATGTGGCCCGGAAAGAAAAAAGCCAGAGGATTGAGATCAGACTTTCGGGAGTGACCACTGTACAGTAACAACAGCCGTCCTGGCTTCCTAAATCTGTAACCTGGTCCCTAATAATTAATAAAGGTGATAAGGAATTGTACCAATATTGCTATTTACACCTAAAGGGTTATTTGAACCTGTTCTCCTCTTAATAGTCTTCCACAGTATGTTTGTTTAAAGGACAATACATTTTGGTCAAGCCCACCCTGTAACTTCACAGGGTGGTAGTGGATACGCCACTGACGCGCGTCAACCTCGCAGGAAAGACTACCGAAAAACATCGGTGGGGCCGCCGGTGATCCAGCACACCAACTACTCGCTCTGCAGGCAAGCACCCGGGACTTCTTAGGCAACCGTCTGCCCCCTCCGGACGGCCGAAGCTGGCCGGAGGCATCCAATCTCCCATGGGTATAAGAAATCAATGCCCCCTCAAGGCCTATCCAATCCGAACTGCTCCCACGGAAGGGGCTGGAACGTTCGGCTCGAGGTTCCTCTAGTAACATCAGAGGTACCACGAGTGCTCGGGGTCCGCAGCGCCCGCACCACGGCAACTGAAGGGGACGAATCCCCCCCTACGGTGGCCAATGTATAGGACCTCCCCTTTCAATCCAGCAATTAGGAAAGGCATTGTTCAGGTGAGTAGGGACGTTATGATCCCTTTGTGTTAGAGCCTCGTAGACAAGTGTAATATTCCAACAGCTCTGGCAGCACATCCCTTTGACCATTGAAATGGAGCTTCAGGAGATAAGGTCCTACAATTTTGTATAATTTCAGTGCATCTAAGTAAATCTCTGCCGGTAACAGATAAATAATTGTCGCTACACCATCATGGTTATAAACGGCCTCGTTGTTAAAGAATCGTATAGAGTCAAAAATATTCATTTCTGTGCTCAAAATACAGACTTCTATCGCCTGTATAAATTTGATCGTAAACGTTGGGGATGTTTTCTATGTTTATTTGGAGACTTAGAGTTAAGTGTCCTTAACATTCAGTTATCCGATGATATATGAGTGAAGTGGGCGAAACTATGCTGAGAATTTCTAAAGCATAGCTCCTCGATAATCGTCTTTACAAGTAATGGGAGGGGACCGCTTATCCGGTAACTAGGTGTAACCGGTATTTGAAATCGAGACCTTTTGAATATGAGGCAAACACGGTACCACCACGCCAGAGGTCGAATGGTAAGATTTTGTAAACCCTATCTAGAGAAGTCGTCGAGAAATCATTTAGCCAACGTGTTTCTGCTATATACTTTCTCTGTCGGATGTGTTTGAGCTGAAATAAAACATGTTCACAGCGATACACAATGGAGATTTGGAATGATAATATTCGATTAATTTTGGAAATAATTTTCAGTACAAGAATCTCCATCTGCGTGTTAAGTAGATTGACAGGGTCTACAAAACCTTATTCCTGGTTTAAATAACAGGAATTACTCTAAGCAGCAGTTACGTGTGTATGTGTGTCTGTCTGTCTGTCTGTCTGTCTGTCTGTCTGTCTGTCTGTCTGTCTGTCTGTCTGTGAAAAGCATAATTAGAAAACAAAAAATTGGTTAAACGGCAAAATTACCATTTAACTTCAGATCTTACAAGTATATGACATGAAGATTGACAAGAAAACACCCTAACCCAAACCACCCTTCCCATGGAAAAATGTTCACTTTTTTATTTTCCCACAAATGACTCCAAGAATTTCATTAAAAAGCCAGAGTTCAAGATATACGCAGGGCAAACAAAATGCATATCTCGAATGTTTGGGGGGAATATCTTGTGAACTCCTCTTTATGAGTGACTTTTGTATAATACTCGTAGATAAACCGTAACAGATAAATAAAATCCTCCTCCTAAATAAATACAAACCCTGGTGCGACACCCTAAGAGGGCCAAGGCCTACCAACCCGACTGCCGGTCTCATGCCCAATTACGCAGGGCAGAGGTGGGCGATCATCCCACCGATACGGGGAGGAGATGTGGTCAGCATTTCGGCATCCCCCAGCCGGAATGTTGGTTTTCGTGATCAGGGCCGCTTACCTAGCGTAAGCTCCTCACTTTCCTCAGGATGCTGAGTGGGCACCGGTCCTATACCCGGGACTTAAAATCCGCACCCCATGGGTGGGATCGAACCTGGGCCGCTTACCGTTGCCAGGGACCAAGGAATGCTACCTTAGCCCGTTACGTTACGGTGCAGGACCCTCCTAAAAATATACATCTCGTTAAAGCATACACGCTATATCCATTGTTCTCTATTTATACAATATTCTTCTTTATATCAAATAGTTATACACTTTTTTCAAGAGTTAAGTCTTAATTTTTCCCCTTGTAAAGAACCCCACACAGCGATGGATTTGAGTATCGCTTAAGCATATTGAATTCCCCTGGAATTTGCAGCGGAATTTGGAATACATGTAAATTTTTATCTCAATTGGTATGTAGCCTATAGTAGAATAAGCTTATTTAACAAAAACTTGTAGAAGAATGGATAGAGAAAATCATGTAAATGCAACTCATCCGATTATTTTGTGGAAATGCTTAAAGTAAGTGTCAGTTTACTGAAGACCAGATTTGCTCACGTAGGTATCTCGTTTGAGAATTCTTGTATCGATGATGCACGGCCGCTCTCGAAGATTAGCCTTATTGATTAGTTAGCCTGGTGATTTGTATTCCACATAGGTTTATGCATTAACATGCAGCTGCACACTGAAACGATTTCAGTAGCAACTTTCTCCTCGTCACTTTGTAAAACAGGACTTTGCTATTAGTAGATCATAATGTGCCCAACATTCGCTTTACGGGGCTGTTGCCTCGTATAGCAGCTTCTTCAGCCTGAAAGACATTGAAAAATATGAATGAAGAGAAATGGTGGAAGGTATATCGTGGTACAAAAGTAAGCATCCTAGTATACGCCTAAATGACATGGGGAAACAATATGTCAGTGTCAGTGTGCCCGATCGAAGGGGATCGAACCCGTCACCTAAATAGGAGTCGCGCACGTTACCGTGGCGCCAATCTCTCGTTGGTTCTTCTCACGTCTGTAAGGAGTTCTAGGACCGGTAAAATAAACAAACAATACAACATCAAACACGCCTCACCACTAGTTCAGAACATACATATGCCTCCCAAAGCATAACTCACATTTCTTTGTAGCAACAGGGGTTAAATATCATTCGTTTCTTAAATTAATTTCCTTTTCGTTCTGTTGTAGAACTCTTATGGCCAGATCGAGCTATGTAAAGCACCGTAATGCTGATCGATTGTAACTTTTTAAAGAAACCTTTTTGTTTATTGCTGCAGCTACGGCTAATTTTGCCCTGAGTGAAGATGTTACAGCATCTCCAGTGGGCATTGCCCTTGCTACCATGAGATGGGGAAAGAGTACTTATATGTAACTGTATCCAATGTCACTAATGTAGGCATCTGTATGCATAACGCGCGTGACATCTTTGTGACCCTCATGTGCCGCTTTACCTGACTTCCGAACACATTAACAGTAGCTTCCGAGTGCTCCGCCGGATAGGACGATATCGTGCGCCCTCAAAATGGCCAAGGTGAGTACGCGACATGCCGCTCGCTCACTTCTACGCTCGTAACACTAATCTTACATTGTTCTTCAATCAAAGATAACTGGTAAATTCTCTTTTTTTTTTTTTCGATATAACAAAACATTTGCCGACACTACTTCTGTTCCATTGTTTTTCTGGCCAAATCTAACCTTACTATAAACAAATATTCGCATTTCAAGCATGAATGGCATGAAATGCACACACAGCCACTAATTTCTTCTCTCCTTTCCTTAAGTAATAAATATTTCCTTTAACCCCCACTCCAAAATAGCGATATTTACTGCGCGTTTTTTTCTTTTTTTCATGTTTCGTATGATAACCCAAACTTTTGTCCAGCTACATTTATTCTAAATATCTTAAATCCTTAGTTCTCAATATTTCAAACTGTTATGGGAGTAAAATTACCAAACGCCAACTCTACACATAAGTATTAAACATTTAAATACATATCACTTCAATGTTAACTTTCTTTTTATTACTTATTTGCATTTCGGTATATTACAAAAATATATTTAGAATATAGATTTGACATAACTGTTATAATTAAATACATCCTGCATTAACTGTTTTCTGTTGATTATGATATATAAGTAATTTCATCTTGTTTATTTATCTACTTCTGAAGTCTGTTTAATTCCTGTGGATTAAAACCATCCACATCATATTTACGTAGATTAAAGTAAAGCATTACCACAGTGGGTTAGCGTTGTGATGCCGTGCAATAGAATACGCCCGACTTCTATCTCACCCATGGGAGTGCGATTTTAAGTCCCAGACATATCAGCCGTACCCCCTCAGAATTATGAGGAACTACGAAAGTCAAAATGCTTGAAACTGGCGACATGTCCTTGTCCGTATAATTGGATGAACGTCGTTTTTCGCGTATGTACATACGTAGACTGGTAGGCCCAGTACTCAAACGGGTTGTAGCAATACGCGATTAATATTGTTATTATTAATTTAATGCCTACTTTCATAAGTTACTTTGTAATCCTTTTGTAAGCCTTCATAATCCTTGGTCCTCCGTATTGGTACCTATGTTATACATTTTCTGCTAATTTGCCAAATCGAATCTTAAAATTGGGTAGATACTGTGTCATGTGCGCGAGCTACTTTATTTACTAGCTAGTTATCTGCTATTGATAAACAGAGAGCATAAGTTATGGTAAGGTTCGGAAAGGGCATTAAAGAATTTTGTACCCATATCCAGGCACAGATAAGGTAAAAGGAGATACAATTCGGCAGATACTAGAAAAAATGACAGCAGAGCGCAGGGTCTCTACTGATATATATATACCCAGGTGACAGCTTGTGAATCTCCCCTTGGAGATTGTCATATCCCACGGGGGAGGGGAATCCGAACAGCCAAGCAAAATCAATATGAAGTGAAATGGAGGGACAGGAATTACGGGAACCTTCCCTGCATTCGCCTAGCGTCCCAGGGAAACCTCAAACAATCCATGTGTCGGCCGTGGGGATCCCATTATCCCCCCTCAAAAGGCGCGTTATTGAAATGAAATGTGTAGTGTTTAACGCCCGCTTTTACTACATAGGGCACCGCAGGCGATGACACTGATGATACATGAGATGAAAATGGAGCACCGGTGGAATGAGATGGCGGAGGAATTAATGTGAGGATCTACTCCCATTAGTCCAGGCCCCGTAGGACCTGAACCCGGGCCTCTCGGGTCTATTTACCATAGGACAGTACCTATTTTATAAACTGCCCCCCCCCCGCCTGCACACGGCAGGCAGGACGGAAGTGGATACGCCACTTACGCGCCGGTCCTTAATGAACCAGCTACCAATAAACCTTGGTAGGGCCGCCAGTGTCTAGCTCACCAGCTACTAGCTCTGCAGGCTAATTCCCGGGACTTATGAGGCAACCCTCTACCCCCTCCGGGCGGCCGATGGCCTGGAGATGGCGGAAGAAACCGGAAATCCCGGAGAAAACCCGTCCCAGTGTCGTGTTGTCCACCAGAAATCTCACTTTGCGGTCGCCTGGGATCGAACCCGGGCCGCCTTGGTGAGAGCCAAGCGGTCTAACCACTGAGCCACGACGCGGCCGGCGCGCTATTGCCTGAGCCACTTAGCTCGGTAACATAAGAAGTAAAGCTAGCATCATCTATAGGAATTTGGGTTCGTCCTAATACGCGAAATTCCAAAACTGCTCATGGCAAATCGATAACTATTAGAACATTCCCATATTAGCCGAGGATTGAACCGTGCCTTTCGAGTTGTAAAGCACAACGCTGGACAACTGACCACAAGGTACCCTTGCTCAGTTTGTTGTTGACAGCTATTTTTAAATCTTATTGCTTTGTGATCAATCATCAGCATTGCTGAAATCCAATGTGCTACACTCACATGATTTTATCTACTATTTTTACAAATGCGTGTTCTCTATTTACTTCATGTTAATTGACATAAATATTTACATAAATTATCTTGTTGCTAATTTTCTTGTAGATACAAGGAAATATGGGAATACGTTCTAAGTAATAGTTAAAATCTCTTAAACATTGGTATCTTCTTTCTACAAGTATCTACAATAATTAAAGCTGGCTGGCCCCGTAGCTCAGTCGGTAGAGAACCTGCCTGCCATGCTAGGGGTCCCGGGTTCAATTCCCGGCGGTGGGGATTTTTCTCTGACCAAGAGTCATCTTCCCCAGAGTCTGGAAGTATGAATGAGAGTGTGAATGTATGCATGATCTAATGATCAAAACCCAATGAATACGAGTTAACACCCTCGATATGTTCCAAACAAGAACGGCTGCCAATATGACCATTGGAGTTAAATGAAAAGGAAAATTAGACGTGTAATTAAACTATTTCTGCAAAGATTACTCTCACTTAATAGAAGCAGAGAGAAAAATATGCTTTTTGAAGAATAGCTTGTAGAAAAAATATAAAAGTAAACAATATGTAAATAAAGTATTGTGCATTTAACATTTATTTTAATGGCATAATTTGATATGTTTGCTGAAAATGCATTAATGAACTTTCTGAAATGTGGAGTAATTGCAATTGAAAACATATTAGTGCTTGCATTTTATCAATAAAACTTCAAGGCTAACCCCAATAATGACTCCCCATTTTGGGTGTACATATATTGTAAAATGCAATTTCTTAATTGTTTTAGATGTTGCAAACAAATGGTACACTGTAACTTCTTTAATCAATTAATTGAGGATTTTCCTTTGAAAATGTAGTTAATACTGAACATGCACCTTTATAAAAGTGGACAATTTCAACAGCCTCTTTAAACATGGAAATTAGTTGTTCTTTCACACCAACCATGTGTAGGCAAAATTTTGGAAGGCAGAGTAAGACTGAAAGATTCGTTGTCTTAACCAGGAATTCACCCACTAAGATCCAGTTACTATAAACCATTGAGTACAACATTTAATTCTCCAACTGAGAATTTCCCGATAAACCACTAGGAGTTTTCATATACACCAAAGAGAACTACCTTAATGGCTATTTACTGTGCGGTAAGTAATTTAAGTCCCGGGCTTTATAGTTCAATCACTATTAGATCAATTAAAACAAGTCAGTTTAAGAATTTAATATCATGCTGATATGTTGCCATGATAGCTCAATTGTTTAGATCAATTGCGCGATACCAGGAGATCCGTGGTTCAAATCTCGGCTAATGCATTGAACCATGTTTACTTATTTGTAATCAAACTGGATGGCATTTTTAATGCAAGAGAACTCGTAACATCTGTTGTTGTTGTTTACAAATGCTAGGCTTTGGCAATGAAGCCATTAGCTCTCTTGCTATCCAATTGCTGTGTAGTGGGTCCGGCAGGTAGGACTTCACAGGTTAAAAGATGTTCTTCAGTCATTTCCTCTTCTTTGTTGCACAGAGGACAATTTGGACTTGTATAAAGTCCTATTCTGTGTAAGTGTTTGGCCCAATAATCATGTTCCGTAAGTAATCTAAAATTTGCTACTGCAGCTTTACGTGGGATTTCTGGAATAATTTCTGGAGTTTTAATTAAAATGTTCCATTTTTTTATCTTTGGCTTTGTTAGATATTGATTGGTTTTGTTTGTTTTTATATTTGCTTTTGATTAATCTTTTTATGGATGTAAAGGGTAAGTTTTTACTTTTGTTCTGAATTAAATTTGCACCTTTTTTTGTCAAGAGAATCAGTTGCATTCCATAACCTCTCCTATCCAAATCCCAACCTCTACCTGGTCGTGGTGCAACCTGCTTTTACCAATGAGGCTCTGGGGACCGAGCGTTAGCAGTATAACTACATCAGAAATAGAGGAAATGCTATTTCACCTCTTATGCTGACCTGTCACAGTGTACAAATGTTCCACAATTGGTGCCTGTGAGAAAAGCCGATGGACTTTAAAACTCCTCCCGGCCAGGTCCGATGGACCCATTAATCAAAGACAGGTGTGGCCCTCCAGACATACTGGGGGTTTAAAGTGAGTGGATGATGTAGCCACCATTACAAGCAAAAAATTGGTGTCCACTTAAAAAACGGTTACATTTATGCTACTCAAAACAATCTTGTAATTAATTTTCCTCAGATGTAGAACTTTTTCTACTACTTTAGTATACACTAATTATTTTCTGCATCAATACTGAAGATAATAATTCAAAGCACCCCTTATCTAATAAACATTAAAAATCCATTAGTTAAATCTGAAAATCTGATTTTTTATCTAAATGTACATTATAATATGATTTATACGCTTCAAAGTGCTCCTGATTACTTACTCTGAGGCATTTTATTATCTATAGAAAATGTTTTAGTCTGTCTTGGCTACTGTTGAGCTGAAATAAAATCTCACTTTTAACAAAAATGAAATGTATTTCTGTCCAATGCAAATGCATACTTTGAAACTTTGCAATGAGGCATAGCTTCATAGCAGTAAAGTATATATTTGATCTAAACTTTAAAGTGACAACTAAGTTGGAACCCAATCTATGTAACTTTAAAATGTTTCTCTTTCTTTTTTTTTTTTTTTTTTTCAGAGAAATTTGGCACAATGTATATCCATATTTGTTATTATATACGCCTGCCAGGAAAATGTGATGGTAGAAAGTGCTAAACTCTCTCATACCACAGGTAAATTATGCTATTAAAACTAGTTATTGCCTACAGTTAATATGCAATTTATGATTGATTCCAAAAGTTTTATACCACAAAGCACATCTTTATGTGTTTAATACTTAAGAAAATATGTTTCTGAGTTTAGATGACCTGGTAATCAAAATATTTCAGCTTTGAAAACAGAAGTACCAACAGTACGACAACAGCAAGTTCAATTCCGGCGAGCATCATGTAATTGCAGTGGTTCAGCTTGTGAATGCTCAGTAAGAGTAAATCTAGTGCAGATTAACTTCAATCAAGTAGGTAAGATAATTTTTGTTTGTTTATAATTCATAATTGAGAAAATTGTTTAATGAAAATCACAATATGGTAAGGTAGAGTCACACCAAAAAATTCAATTCCATAGCCAGGATCTCAACCATGGGTTTACCAGTCTCTGTCCAGTTGCTCTAAATACTGAACTGCCATCGCAACATGCCAGCAAGACATTAAATTCTCCAAACAATTTACATTTGTTCTGGTAAAACACTGAGAGATCTTATATATACATGGGACACATACCTTAATGGTGACTTAGTGTACTGAAAGTCCTTTAAGCCCTGGGCTTCACAGTTTACCACTATTAGGTCAATTAATGGAAATTAACTGTTCTGATAAATTCAAACCTTGTCCTACACACAGCTATGTGAAAGAACAATTAATTAAAACATAATCTAGAAAACTATTTGTAGTTGGTTTATTGACACTTCGTCACTTACATTTTTATATTATCGAGGAACTAGTTTCAGAAGCGATGGCTCCTCCATAATATAAAAATTTAAGTGACGAAGTGTCAATAAACCGACTACAAATATTTTTTTCGATTAATTTTGACATCAGTGTTACTAAATTCCTCCAATCATGCATAATTACAACATAGTTATCTTTAAAACTGGCATGGAAAACAGTACTCCAAAGATGCAAACAAATTTATTACCTCCTGCCTCCCTACAGTAGCTACTAGCACTTACGTGCAATAGGTAGAACCAGTTTTCCCTACCAGTGGCAGGCTATGTATACAGTCATGTTATTTTATACATTTCCTTTAGGTGAAATAAAATATAATGATTTTATTTCTTCATAGTTTTATTATAATTTACTTTGCAGCAAACAGAACGGCTCTAGCTTTTAGGCAACAAACAGTTTTAAGAAACCTGTAATGAAAGTGTAACACAAATATTATTTCTTGACAGCTCTTCCTGTACATTCATAAACTTTGTTTTGCTCACTGATATGTTTTATTTTCCACAAGTTTGCCAATATCAGGTTCTGTGTTTAACAATTATTTTCAAATTTGACTTTTGAATAAGTTTCCATTGCCCTTGTAATATCCCTAACAATTCTGTAGCTAGTGTGCGTAGCTACAGTAATGTTTTACAATGAGGAACGAGCATCATCCTGACTGTATTTTAGTTTTACCATCAATTCAGTGAGAAATGGTCTGTCTAACTCTAATATTATTATCTCCATAAGAATATTTATATCTGTATATGCCCGCGTCGGTAGTGTAGATGGTAGTGTGTCTGCCTCATGTTCAAGAGATCCCGAGTTCAAATCTCGGTCAGGGTGAGTTACTTGGATAAGGTTTCTTTCCAGGGTTTTCCCTTATCCTGAAAGATGAATGTCGGGTAACTCTAAGCTCCATGGACCCCGGACTCATTTGAGCATCATCTCACCCATTTCTTTCATCGTCCGATATGACTAAACGTTGGAGGACGTAAATTACAAAACAAAAAAAAAAAGACCTGCATACAAAGTGTTATTTGATATTAAAGCGCATAAATTACAATTATTGCTGTGAATATATCAGACAAAGAGTTTTAAAGAGTTTTCTGTGCTTTAGAACAAAAATACATTTGTTTTCTCATTCGTTGATGAAGATACACTATTAGTCTAGGCTGAATTTGAGGGTGAAGCCATTACTGCTTGTTTAGAGAAACATACCAGCTCACATACAACCTTAAAATGGAACCAATCACTGCACTTTGGTGGTAACAAGAAGAGGGTAAGTTGGAGAGTGGCTTTGCACATTGAGTACTGTTTCCTATGCCTGTTTTAAAGAATTTCTACATTATCAGAAGTTGAATATCTACTTATATGAATGAAAATAATTCCAATATGTGTTAATCTATTCTCAGTGTTTTCTAAAACTAGAATCGTTTTCTATAGCATACTGAGATGTAAATCTTTATTAAATTTACATTTTAACACCATTCACTTCTCTTGTCTCCACAAAAATGAATGAAAATATATGTGAATGTATAATCCATAGAATTTTGATCAAAATTTAAAGCACTTGTCCAAAGTAGTCCAAGCTCTATGCAGTAGCACTGAATTTTTCACTTTGAACTCTACCATTCTATCAAACACATCTATACTTTCTCTCCTGCTTTACTATGGTATATAGAGGAGATATAACATTCCACCCAAAAATTTCATACCAAGATTTTTTGAAATATAACTTTAGAGGCACCTTGAATCCAAAAAGAGCAGTTAGAAAAAGGTCTGTGAGTCATTTGTATGGGTGTGGCTACAATCAACATAACTCATAAACAAAAAGTTAAGTTGAATGCCAAACTTAGTATTTAAATGCATTACATTCCAAGGATGTGATATGAAGATTTTCAAGAAAATTGCCCCAGCCCAAATTATCTTTAAATTATTTCTCAGAATTTTGGTTTTCTTAAAAATAACTCCAATGATTTTTTAGCTACTGGGAATACTTTCTGAATGACTTTTGTATAATTTCTGATTCATTAGAGATAGAAAAAATCTTACTACACAGAAAATGTAGACCGCTAAACCTCTTTTTTTTTTTTTTTTCCTATTTGTGAGATGTTATCCTTTGTTATTCATCAGAAATATTTTTGCCATAGTAAGCAAAGGCCATGTAATTTGAATAAAAAAAAAAAAGAAAATTTTGGATCAATTTTATTATCTATTTTAAAAAACGAATAAAATTAAGTAAAGCAAAACAAGAGCCTCTCCGCTAAAAAAAAAAATTTTGCCCAATTCCTTGATTGCTGTCATATAAGGCATGCTCTTTCAGAATTTAATTATTGCTTTATGTATCAAATATTACAACAAAATATCCAAAGGTGAATCAAAGGTTCATCTGGATTAACAAGTAACAGATAGAACAATAAGTTTCTGTAAGAATAGTCTGTAGAAGAGAAAGAAGAGAAAATAATGTGAATTAATGCATCACATTTGTTTTATTTTAAACATATTTATTTGTTTGTTTGTTTGTTTGTTTGTTTGTTTGTTTGTTTGTTTGTTTGTTTGTTTGTTTGTTTGTTTGTTTGTTTGTTTGTTTGTTTGTTTGTTTGTTTGTTTGTTTGTTTGTTTGTTTGTTTGTTTGTTTGTTTGTTTGTTTGTTTGTTTGTTTGTTTGTTTGTTTGTTTATTTATTTATTTATTTATTTATTTATTTATTTATTTATTTATTTATTTATTTATTTATTTATTTATTTATTTATTTATTTATTTATTTATTTATTTATTTAATTTATTTAATTTATTTAATTTATTTATTTATTTATTTATTTATTTATTTATTTATTTATTTATTTATTTATTTATTTATTTATTTATTTATTTATTTATTTATTTATTTATTTATTTATTTATTTATTTATTTATTTATTTATTTATTTATTTATTTATTTATTTATTTATTTATTTATTTATTTATTTATTTATTTATTTATTTATTTATTTATTTATTTATTTATTTATTTATTTATTTATTTATTTATTTATTTATTTATTTATTTATTTATTTATTTATTTATTTATTTATTTATTTATTTATTTATTTATTTATTTATTTATTTATTTATTTATTTATTTATTTATTTATTTATTTATTTATTTATTTATTTATTTATTTATTTATTTATTTATTTATTTATTTATTTATTTATTTATTTATTTATTTATTTATTTATTTATTATTTATTTATTTATTTAATCTCTTGAGTTCTTCTGCATTTTTAACTCTACCTCCAGATGTAACAGTCATCCATACCAATCTTTTTACTTGCTTTTCAATTGTATAAACAGCCTCTTTTCCATGAGTTGATTAAAAGAAGTTTCACTCAATTGGATTCCAAATATGGCAGAAAGATGTGTTATATTGCTTAAAAGTGTACTTCTGCTTAAAGTAGACTGTAGCTCCATCAAGACAAAAAAAAAAAAAATTGATGAAGTCGAGGGAGGGCAGAATCTCCAACACTTGAGAAAATACACTTTTTAAGTAAACATTGTTTGAGTTCCTGGGAATCGAATATCTTACATTATACATTATTTTATTTCTTCTGGGTATAAAAGTGAATATAATTTGTGTGATCCGGAGCATCATATTTGATTTCTTTTTTAAATTTACGTCCTCCAACGTTAAGTCATATCGGACGATGAATGGAATGGGTGAAATGATGCTCAAATGGGCCCAGGGTCCATAGAGTTTAGAGTTACCCGACATTCATCTTTCAGGATAAGGGAAAACCCCGGAAAAATCCTTACCCAGGTAATTCACCCTGACCGAGATTCAAACTTGGCACCTCTTGAACGTGAGGCAGACACGCTACTACCACACTACCAAGGTGGGCATCTTCATATTTGATGTTTTCTTTATCAAGGTAAGTATTTTTTAACAAATGAAAGGACATACATATGAAAAGTCTAAGTGACTCACTGGGTTTAATGTCCTCCAGTTTAAACACCCAAATCACATTCATAGTTGGCATGCATTCCATTTGTTCCTTAGCATCATGTTTGACACAGAATAGTGTCATGTTCTAAGACAAACCCAAGAGCTCTCTTAAATGTTCCCATCGCTAGCATTTTCTGCAAATTATTTATATTTTGCTTTTTAATAGTTAATTAATCATTACGCATGCAAAAGAATTTACAAATCCCACTTGCCTTGAAGAAAGTTAACTGTAAGAGGTAAATCAAATCTCTATAATCCAACTGCTGAGCCAAGTACTAAATTATATTTTTAACTTAAGCAAATATATTTTACAGATACCCAGCAGTTATATAACAGATAACATTAACTTGATCCTTAACAAGCAACAATAAGTACCTAACTAGGCCCAAAACATATTTTAGGGCCTTTTCTCCTTAATGCATACCTGGAGGTATTGTTAAATCATAGTTGTTCCAAAAATAACACAGTGAATTTACCAATTGTACTCTACTATTCTAGATTACAATTCGTAAGAAATATTTATACTACACGAATAACTCAGACCATATTATAGATCAATTTTCTTTTTTCAACAGCAAGCATCAGGATTTATTACAACCCTGCTGATGTATCTCTTAACTTAGATCTTCTGCTTAATGGAAGAGTAATCTACCATACAGGTTTGTCAGGTAAGAACCTCACTTAAGTTTATTTTATATCATATCGCATGTAACAATGAGCTTCATTGCTGATGCAACAAATTCATTTTTTTTGTCCTATTCTTAATATGACAAAATCAGGCATGCAATATTTTCCTGAGCAGTGGTATAGCTAGCTGTAACCTTTTGGTTTATAAGTTATTACACAATACACCAATATCTTACACATTTTAATTAGCCCCAAAGCTTTTGCTATGTATGGGGATTTTCAAAACAGTAGTTCAAATATTAAACTCCTATAAATATCATAGTACTTGAGATAGCAAAAAAGTCAGTATTGGAAACTCAACAGGTTTTATAAAACATTGGACAAATGCTAAGAAATCATCAGTGCTTGCTGTGCAAACAATGGAGTAACTTATAACAATGTAGCCTCTGTAATCTCTGAAGCCATTATTTATGGTCAGTCCCCAGGCGAAGGTTGTTTATGGATTTTGTGATCTTGTTTGAAAATTAAAAAAAAAAAAAAAAAAAAAAAAAAAAATTAAAATGTTTGTGTATTATATGAAAATATAGTTATTGATGGAATAAAAACAAGAGACATACAATAAAACCTTTTTAAACCACTTGAACTGTAGTGTTTTTACAGTTCCAGAAGTGGTTTAGAAAGGTTTTATTGATGAAGTTCCACTATTTATAAATACTTCTATTTATAGTTTTATTTTATTTTAAGAGACATTCAGTTGGCAATGAGAGCTTGATATATAATTGATATAGAGTGGTTACTAGGAGGATGGAATCAACATCTGGAAGATCCTAATAGTGATTTTATATCTGAACAAGGAAGACATGTTCCACCAAAGAAGTTGTAGAAAGTTGTATTCTTTTTACCTCAGTATTATTTGTCTATGAAGTTGAATAATAATCTTTATAAGAATGCAAGTAAAAAAGAACTGTAATGTACACTCATATAATGTAAGGAATAAAGCTGACTATTTTAGGACCACACTAAGGGGAACACTAAACAACGGATCATTCGAAAGTATTGGAAAATCATGTATAATAGATTGCCAGGTAAAATAAAGAATACTAAACTATGTAATATTAAGAATATAAAAAGGTATTTGTCAGAACAAGCTTTTTATAGTGTAGAAGAGTACAAAGCAAAAAATGGAAAATAAACAATGTAGATTTTAGTTTCTAAGCAGTGCATATAGTAGACTTTTAGGTATATTTTTATGTTTTCTTATAATATAAAATGACATATCCTCTGTATGAAATATAAGGGATGAATAAATTGAATTGAATTGAATCATTTCACTAATTAATGAGAAACAAAAATCATTGCTCTTAGACTACATCCAGCAGATTAATATTTCATGTTTGCCAACTGCAGTGAAGCTGAAGAAAAGAAGTTTAACTGCTATATATTACAAAGTGGTTACAACACAACCTGGAGCAGGACATAAAGTGTAATATTAATTAAACTATTACAAATTGGCATTCCAACATGGCAAAACATAAAAACCAAAATTAAATATTATTACATCTTCAGATCATGGCACCTTTGGCTGTGGAGTTACCTTGAAGAACAAATTTTCCTAACACATCCAACAACTCCACTGTAATTGAAAGAGGCCATCTTGCAAGAAATTGACAATATTTCAAGATATTATCTGAAAATACTGTGCAGTCAGAATGCTAAACGTTGAACAAGAAAACAGTGGATATCTTTCCAAAGGTTTATAAACCTCATTGTTTGCCCAACACTGATGTTTGTTCTTTTTAACATCTTCTCAATGTTTTGTGTATCCAATTACTTGTCCAACACTATGATGCTTTTGTTTTCCTTTCTAAAGTATTATATTTATAGTAGTTTAGCTCTTGATCAAAATCAACATGCTAAAAAGGGTTTTCGAAAAAAAAATTCTTCTGAAATTTTTACTCAATGCATGGTATATGCACGTCCACCATATTTCAAGTGTTTCCAAAGTGTATATCAGAGTACAATCATATAATTCACATTGCAGAATATAATGGATTCAGTGCTGAATCAGTCAAAAAGAAAACTCATAAATTCAAAAGATATCAGAGATGCAGACACATAACTACTCTTTCCCTGATCAGTAACAAAACTTCATACAGAAAATTTATATACTATCCCAGAGCTACATGCCTTTTCCAAAAAGGCTTCAAAGATCACAACATCATTTTGGCTCTAAAGAACAAATTCAGTGCACAACAACTTTTGAAATCACATAATACAAAGGAGAAACACACAGACAAAAAATAGATGTGTACCGGATAAAGGCAAAGACTGTGACAACTTTTACATTGGAAAAACTAAAAGGAATTTGAACAGTAGGCTTAAAGAGCATTCTAGGAACATCAGGAATAAAGAAATAGACAAATTGGCGATAGCATACCATTTTTGGAATGATAATCATGATATACAACAAGAAATCCACTTATTAAAAAGTGTTCAGGGTCCAACTGCATTAACCACATGGGAAAAGATACTCACAAAGAAATATGAAGGAAAACTATTCACTTTCAACACTACCTTTGAAAAGCACTTCAAGTTGATAAGATAACACAAGAGACGCCCCTATTACCTACAAGGAGTTCAGCAAATCAAAATTCACTAGTTGGCATTAGCTGAGAATGTTAGGTAGGTCCTAACGAAACATGTTCTAGGTAAACACTAGCACTGATCTAGAGCACTGAGTACCAGTTCAACTCAAAATTACATTAATTTTATGCTTCATTGTATCACAGTTCTCACTCATAGGATAATGTTTACGAATATTTGGATCTTTTTGTTTGGTTTATGTTACTACTTAACTGCACAAAATTCTCAGCCAGTAAAAATTTAATTAAAAATAATAACTTTATAATTACTCTGATTCTGCAATGAAGGAATAATAAACTTCTAAATTTGCCTACAGAGAATGAATTAAGTTCAGATTTTAAATAAATGATGGCACAAAAAATATAGGTATTCAGTGAACGACAATGGGAATTTGCCAAGAGCGATATGCAATAAAACAAAAATTAAAACTGTATTTACTGTTGACAACAATCAAACCTTTGAGGTTTAAAATGAAAGAACTGCTCTTAAAACTAATCCCTCAAAAATTAAAAAGTGATGTAGGTGGAAAAAGAAAACTAACTACCAAAATTTATTTACTAATTTAGCATTACTGTTACTAAATTCCTCCAAATATCAGTCAATTACTAAATGCAGTTTATAAATTATATTCAGAATCATAACAGGTTTAAAAAAAATTACTGTTAATCCATTACTACATGAACAAGAGAATAGCGTTAGAAAGGGAAAACTTTGCCCAGATAACATCATAGCCATAATATAAATAATGGAAATAATACAAGAATTTAACCAAGAAAAACTGGATTACTATGCTAAAATAAGAAAGATTTTTCACTTTCAATATCAGTTGAGATAAGCCCAGAAATTTCCCTCTTCCTTTGGACCCAGGATCTGTTTAACTTTTAATTAATCACAGCACTTCGCAAGCTATAAGAGTATTAATGATGATGGTAGGAGTGGCGGTTTTAATGGAGGTGATAGTGCTGATGCTAAAAGGTACAGCTTGTAACTTTCAGGCTAATATCAAATAATTTTTAGCATAATCTTTTCTAAGTAATACAACATTTAAATGGAATTTTTTTTATTTTTGTGCATTGGAGAGAAAAACAAAATATGTTGAAATTCAAGACTAGTTAGCTAATTTATTTAGTTAGAAGTTACTAAGTATTTACATAGAGTCAAACTAAATAAAAAAACATTGAGTCCTTCACAAAGTTTAAAACCACATCAAAGAAGTATTTGTTACAAAAGTGTTACTACTCAGTAGAAGAGTATTTAAATGACAAAAGGAATGTAAATTTTGATTATTTATTTGGTTATTATGCTTAACAACTTATTGTAATTCTTGTTTTTTGTTACTATGTTTTGTGTAGTTAGTAATTTGACAATTCCACATCATGAATGTATGATTTACGGATGCAATAAATGAATATGAATATGAAAGAATTCAATGCCAAGGCCGGGATTTGAAACACAGATCTTCTATTTTCTGTCCAGTCGCTCTTACTCAGGAAACCAGGAGATCTGTGGTTCAAATCCCAGCCATGGCATTGAATTTTTCAGTTTCACTCTATCTATCCAAAACCGTAGCCTATATACGGCTAGTATGAAGGAATGATTTATTTCCATCAATTAACTTAAACAATAAGTATTTACAGTTTATAAAGAAGTTTTTAACATAACACATCTTATATGTGTTTGGAGGAATTTAGTAACAGTGACGTCAAAATTAATCTCAAAACTATTTGTAATTGGTTTATTGATACTTGTCACTTACTTTTTTTATATTAATGAGAGACTAGTTTCAAAGGCAATCGTCTTCATTTTCAATCTCTTTCCAACTTACATCTTCTCTCTCTCTCTCTCTCTCTCTCTCTCTCTCTCTCTCTCTCTCTCTCTCTCTCTCTCTCTCTCTCTCTCTCTCTC